>JAJMSQ010000014.1:0-394369 GCA_030578595.1 Saccharomycopsis guyanensis
TCTTTGCCACTGGTGTCGCCGTTGCCGTTGCCACCAGGTTGAAGGCGTTATTTGTCAGCTTTTCCACTATGCTTTGCATACAGCTATTTGCTGTACCAACACTGTTCTAGTAAAGTAGGAATTTGTCACTCTCGTTAGCTAGACTCTTGAAATTGTTGAAATCCGAAATGTCAAAACTAAAGCCCACAAGTTAAAATGGTTCAGTTGTTTTGTCAGATGCTAAGTTCTGTTTGTCTGAATGCGTGAGTGTTCGTCAATACGTCAAACTCTGGATCTGAGAATCCCACTCTTTTGCTACCTGCAGGTGCATTGAATCTTGCCAGAACAATATAGCATTTGACAGAGTATCCGAGAAAATAGTAAAGAACTACTAGAGAAGTATTGGAGTGTTAGAGAAATATTTGGGAAAATATTAGAGTGCATACTGGAAAAAATTGTAGAGAAACATTAGAGAAGTCACTTAGAAAATATCTGAGAATCTTGAATCTGATCGAGCAATGAAAAATGATACCAACAAGAAGCCATATGAAAAGTGCTTGGGTTGAACACAGAGACCAAAAATTGTACTGTACCGTTGTAATGTATAAATTTATAATATATTAAGTAGCAAAGAACGGTATAGAATCCAGTATATTATTGAGATTCGAATACCAAGAATTTATAGTCGTCAGGAGAAATTGAGTAACGCCAGTTTGAGGCATGTTTCTGAGCCAACAATGCTTCAGCATCTGAGTCTTCTGTTTTAATTCCAGTGCTTAGAAGAGAAGACAGAGTATGGAAACTTGGATGGACATTGAAAGGGTCAGTTGGAAACGAAGGGAACTGGAACTGAGACGTGTGAACAGACGAAGGGGCGTAAGAAGCAAGAGTTGGTTGGGACGAAGACAATGAAGGTGGATCAGAGGCAGGGAAATGGTGGTCAGAAGAAGGGAAATGATGGTCAGATGAAAGACGCTGATCAGAGGAAGGGAAATGATCAGAGGTCAGTGGAAGATCAGAATGGCTACTGAACGGTAAAGACAACGGTGTGGTGGAAGTAGTAGGTTCTGAATTAAGGTCAGATGGGTTGTCTGGAGAAATTTCTATTGACAAATCTCCAGAAACAAAACCAGGAATCGGAACACTGATGTCTCTTGACATTGCCAGTGACGGAAGAGTCAAAGTCTGAGTGATGATAGTTCCTGGCGAGGATTGAGAGAATATACCTGACGACACTCTAGAAGAGATCCCTGACGAATTGCCAGACAAACTTCCAGCAGCCAACGTTGTGGAATGAGTTCGATTCAACATATCCAAGATTCTTCGTTTATAAGCGCAAGGAAAGATATGAGAGGCAGCCCGTTCAAAGTAGCATCTCTGGTTGCATACTTTACAGAAGTACAGCAACTGCCAATAGAAAGTACAGAGCACCGTTGATTTCAACAGCCCGCCTTTTTCAACAAGCTCATGAAGATGGTACCATATATGGCGTTTTGCAGTTCTTGGATCAGCAAACCCCAAGTAGTAAAAGATACATTCATGGAAGCAGCAGAAGAAGTGCCGTTTGGTCATATGTTTATCCATTTGCACTGCCAATTCAAGGTACGAGTTGTCGGTCCCAGGTCGTCGCGACGTCCATTTGGCTCGTCCTCTCAACATATAGTTGCTAGACACACTGGAGTTCAACTGTTCTGTGGAGAACTTCTGGAGCACTGTACCTGCGTACTCGCCAGCAACAATGTCGCGGACGGTTCCTTCGCAGTGAGGACTACAGAGCTCGGAATGGAGACAGGGAAGTCTGCGGAGCCTCGGAAGGTACTTGACGATCTGAAGCTCGGTTAAGGTTTTGGGATCGGCAGTGGATGGGTTGCTGACAAGCCGGACTTTGTCGTGACGTTTGAAGTGGACAGCCGACTTCTTGATGCTGGTGAGATCGAGGTTAAGGTCAAAGCTTTCCATGGTGCACGTACTGGCGATCCAGATCTTGCCGATGTCTTTGTTTTTTTTCTGACACGGGTCGCAGTCGCGGTTTAAATATATATTGAGAAAGCATGTCTTAGATCGATATCCTGATCGGTCGACTGGAGTTAAGGGATACGGTGAGGAGTAGGCTAGAGTAGACAGGAGTAGTCCAGGTACCAGTTGACAGGTATTGACTCCTGATGTTGAGGTTGAGTACCTGGACAGAACCAGGAGCTTAACTTGTTTCTACAGACATAATTGTTAGAGATTAACTGTTACAATTGTTGTTAGAATGTCTAGTTAGTACTACCATCAGTAAGCATACAATGTGTCAAGTTTACCACTTTGCAAGAAACTGAAAATGGTTGTCGACTCGTTCTCCTGTGCGTTGCTTGACAGATCTCAGACATGCCGAAGGTCGGTGTAGCCGCAAAACGGTGTGGCGCAGGCAAGGGTCGGTTCAGTGTGGTTGTATTGTGGCGCGGTTGACTCGAGAGATGTGGCGGTGCACCATCTTGCAGCTGTCTTGCATACCAGGGTATCGCCATACTCATTGGCAGGGTTGTGGTTGGGGACGTTCTTGCATATCACGTATAAATATACCCTTGTTGTGTCTTAGATTTTAGTGGCTTTTTTAATTTGATAGTTTGTCAAGAGGTTCAGGGGGTATTCTGTAGTAGGCTTGTTTATCCTTTGACAAGCTGAATATTGGTGCTTGTGCTGTTGGTTTGTACCACAGTGTACCACAGTTAGTGCTTGTTCAAACAATGTGTTGCAACTGCCAAGACTATTAAAATTGGGTTTGTTATAATTGACACTTCCATGGAGGTATTTCACTCTTTGTTATTGTTAAGAAGTGACAGTGCATTAGAAACTCTCTCTTTACTCTGTTCTGTCCTTCGACAATTAAACATCGTTCGACTATCGTTTGACCATTATCCTCAATTTGCTTGTTTCTATTTTCTTATCCATTGACTTCCAAGCCCTTTCTTTCATCGAACGACTCATTACCTTTATAGTCTTACACCCTTTCCTATTCTTGTCTCCACTCTCATACTTTGCCTCTGTACTTTCCATCAGCTCTCTCTCACTTGTCTATCTCCCAATTCTCCTTCACTTGTCTGCCACACCTTGACTCACATCCACATCTTTCCTTGTCTTCTCAAAACTCACCCTTTCATTCTCTTGTTTCTCATGCTTGTTTTCCAATTGCTCATTACCCCTTCCACCTCCACTGTACTCCTCCCCACTCCTTCCTACATGCTGCAAAAACTCCATTATTCTATTATACATTCTTTGAATTCCGAATGTCTGACAATAAGTAACTATGAAACTGGTACAATCCCAACCCCAAATTCTGAAAGATGTTGAACCCGATCTCCTGGTCGAAGATCACGTCAAATAAAAACTCCCCCACCTGCAACACCTTGAGACTCACTTTATGCTTTTCGTTGGCCTCGATGTAGTTGTACTGGTGCTTGTACTTCTTCTGAAGTTTCAGCAAGTTGTTGTAGTTGTAGTTCACAATGGCAAACTCCTCGAGCTTCGAAAAGATCTTCAAGATCAATTTATAGTACTTCAATTTTTTCATAAACTTTTTGTTGGTGAGCAACGCCTTCAATTTCTTGTCTGCCACTCCACGCTGCAACAACTTCAAGGAGCTGCTTGAACTGTTGAGCACGTCTTCTTCGTCGTTGCGTCCGGTTTCGATCGAGTTGATCACAATCTCGTCGATCCCGTTGCAGTACTTCTCAAACATGTATCCAAACTTGCACAATACAAGACACACGTCAAACAACAACTGCAAGTTCAAAGACAAGATCTTCGAAATGCAGGCTTTGTTGATCATGTTGTCAATGACCCCAAACTCAAACAACGACTCGTCTTCTTCAAACGAGTTCTGGTCGTTGGTGTTGCCAAAACTCGAGTTGAAGTCCTTAATGAAAAACAAGTCCAAGATAATCTTCAATCCGAATTTCACGGTTTGCAACTCGTTTTTCTCGACATCGTTCTTCTGCAGCAACATCAACTCTCCGATGATCTTCCAGTTTCGAGACCACACTCCACTGGCTTTGATCTCGTGCAAGTTGATATAGTTCTTGCTGAAATGCTTGAAGATCAAGTAATGGTTCAACACCAACCCGTCGAGCTTCAACAAGCTGCTGGTGCTGGTGTAGAAACTCTCTCTGTTCTTGTTCATGTACATAGGCACCTGTTTCATGAAGTTCTCGTTCCAGGTCTTCAACAAGTTCAAGTTCATCGAGTCGTCGGTGCTGCGTGCAAGGTACTGGTTCAATCCCAACTGCAACGAAACCAATCCGTACTCTGAGATCTGGGTGTCGATCGACTCGTTGTTGACAAGTTTTGCCAAGATATGCTGGAAAGAAGTGTCTTCGTTCTTCTCCAGTGGTTTCTGGAACTTCATCAACTTGTAATTTATCTCACAGTCAGGCAAATCTAATTGAATCTCGTCAATACTGAATATCTTCTCAATCTTCAACCCGTAGAAATAATTCAACACATTGGAAATATTGAAGATCGTGTACACTGTCCGGAGTTTACTCTGGTACACCAAGTAGTGTTCACTGAGTTCTCTTGGGTCAGTAATTCCCTTAGGGTCGAACTTCAACTTGTTCAAACTTGCAGACCGAATCAAGGCAATAAGTGCGTTCACTTGTTTCAAAATAATCTCAGAGGACGAGTCAAACTCGGCGAAAAGTCCGTAGATCACACTCAATGTCAAAGACTGGATCAACCACAATGGAGACAGACTGCTTGGTGTGAGGTAGTTCTTCTTGCGCGAGTCTAAGTACACATGAATACATCTTCGAGACGCCTCGTACAAATTGGAAGCTTCACGTTTGTTGTTCGAGACAATTGCTCCAGAAGTAGCAATCAAAAGAGGCAAGCAAACAGCAGCTGCGTCTTTCTCGTCAGCGACATTCGACGAGTCGGCCGTGTTGTTTCTTGTCTCTGAGCTTGGTTCCCAGTGGTAACTTGTCAACTTGTACATGTTGACTTCGCTCAAGAAATACTCGTGGATGAACGGTAAATGATTCAAGAACTTGGTGGAGAACACCTCGACAAACTCGTTGAGTCTGCCGTTGTCCACGATAGTTGGCGACGGGATTCCAATGAACGGGTACTTCAACAAGGTCTTATAGATCTTGCTGCGCAAGTACTTTGTGAAAAGCCCTTTCTTGTTGGACTCCTCGGTTCTGAAATTGTTGACTTGCTGAGGAACCTGTTGTTGCTGCACTGGTGCTGGCTGTTGCAGTTGCTGCAGAAGTTGCGGTTGCATTGGAGGCCCCTGTTGTGCTCCTTGAGGTCCCTGCGGGTATCTGGACGGAAAGATTCCGGAATTGTTGCTGGAGGATTCTAGCATGGTTGGCGAGATGTTGCGCACAGGAGAGTGGACGTTGGTGGAAGATGCGTCGCTGTTGCTCTGGAGCATCGGCACGTTGACCCCGTAGTACGAGTAGCCGTTGGAGATATTATTGAAATGCTGGAAGTACGGGTTGACGGCGGAGCTGTTGTTGTTGGCGGCAAGCCCCGATTTCTCCTGGCTCGAGTTTGTGCTGAGCATGGTCTGGGTGCTGTTGGTGGACTTGCTGGAGTCGTTGCGGTCCATCTGGACCAACTTGTTGCCCGTGTTGTTTGTGCCGGACTGCAAGAGAAATTGGAAGTTCTGGAGGTTGTTCAACTCGGAGATCAAGTCGTACTCTTTGCTCAACTCCTCGTTTTTCAGATCTTTCTGTGGGTTGCTGTCGACGTTCATCTCGAAGTTCGACTCGTAGGCACTGAAATTGTGCATTCCAGTAGGTGAACCTGCTCCAGGTTTACGATCCAACGGAGGCTCGTTACCGGCAGGAATATCGTCGGTGTAAAACGAGTAACCTGAAACGTCGGGAGGACCACGTTTGCGGTTCTCAAACGTATCTGGCGAGTTCTTGACTCCAGTATTATATGGTGACGGTTCGTCAGACGAAAGTTTACCAAGCTGGTTCTGGTAACTGCTGATCTTACGAGTCAACTCGTCAAGCCCGTTCTGTTCAGACTTGACTTTAGTTTTGTTCTTCAAGTTGGACAAGAACTCGATCTGGGAGTTCTCCAACACCTTGTTGACCCAGTCCTCTGCGTCAGGAGACTCGACTCCATAGATGTTGTAGTCGCCGTACATCGGCGAGCTTTTCTTGTCGACCTGCATCTTGTCGCCAGGCGGTTTCTTCAGCAAATGCAACCCGCTGACAAAACTGTTGATCTTCTTGAGGTAGTCAGGATCCTGCGGCTGCGGTTTCATCGGCTCGTCAAGGCCGATCTCCGGGATGTTCTCCAACTTCGACACGTTGGAGCTGGTGTTCAGCTCGTTGGCGACAAACTGAGGCGTCAGGAACTCCACCGAGTCGGCCGACATGTACGACCCGGACTCGTTCATGAGGTAGCTGTCCATGATGTTCAGGTTGCTGTTGCGGTTCATCTGGTAGTTCAAGTTGTTCAACTTGGGCATGGCGTAGTTCTCACCACTAGAAGCAGAGAACGATGCTCGACGGGTCCGTTTGTTGTGGCGCGACTCGTCGTCCCCGCCACGGCCTGGTTTCGACACATAGTTCGAGAACAACGAGTTCCCGTCACGACTACCGATCTCGTCCTTGCCAAAGTTCTGGGTGGTGAACGTCGACATCGGAGGCCCGATCTCCGGCACCTGGTCGTTGCCGCGGCCGTCAAACCCGGGTTTCGCCATGGGAGTAGCACCCTGGTCGTCGTAGTCCATGCTGTCGTAATCGTCTTTCTTGTCGTCCTTTTTGACCGCCGACCGGCGGCGCCGTCGGAGTCGCTTCACCGCCTCGGCACACCCGCCGTGGAGTTTCTCGGCATGGCGCAATAGAAGGTCGCGTCGAGAAAACTTGCGGCCGCACACCCCACAATTGAACGGTTTCTCCTTGGTGTGCAGGCGCTCGTGTCGCTTCAAGTGCTCCAACCGTGCAAACGACCGAAGACACACCGAGCACTGGTACAACCGGGGTTTCCCCGAGGGCGTGTACCCTAGCACCTGGCCCGAGGCGTCGACCTCGGGCTCCTGCGGCTTGCCAGCGATGCCCTGCTGGTCGTTGGGCGTCATCTCGCTGTCGTACTGGTGCGGAGGATAATACGAGCCCTGTACATAAAACCCCTGGCCGCCACCAGCAGCATTGGGGTCGCCAGACTCGTCAAACGTCATGTTACTAGAGAGGTTGGTGGACATGGTGGCCCATTCGCCAACGCTGGGTGGAATCGCGGATGTAACTGGCAGCACAGAATCGCTGGACCTGGGGCCAAAGATGTTGGGTAGTGGCGGATGAGCGTTGGGCCGACTCAAGGTCAGTGTTCAAGACAGTAAGCGCTGGTCGCGGTCCGCCAGAAGTAGGTATCCCTGCTGGCAATCTCAGATACCTTGTACCGAGACACAGAAAACAGTATTTCAGAGGTAAGAAAGAAATCAGAGACCTGAAAACTGACTAAGTAAACGTTAAGAAAAGAGCGTCATAAAAAAAAACCTGACCGAAGACGGTGCCAACCGGTTGGGTGGATATGTAGGATCATTTGTTTTCATGAGTTGCTTCCCCACACTTGACGGCGTCCGCTGACAGGCTGCGGGCGGGTAACGGCATGCTGGGGCCGCCGTGGATCCGGGGGCTCGGACCATTCGTTGCATAGAGGGTGTGTGCACCCCCAAAATGGGTTTGAGCGGGGGCACTGCGCGGGAATGCGCCGACAGTTATTCCCGACACGGCAATCGGCCGGGTAAACACGTGAGGCGCAAAGGAAAAAAACATGCAAGTGCAGATGCAGCTAAGGATATATTATGTAATGTATTAGGTAATTGGAATGGCGGAGGTCGGTGGATGAAGGAGGAAGACGGGAGGGAAGGAGTCAGAACTGAAGGGATGGAATTGGAGAAGTTTGTAACAAGGGAGTGTAGTAAAGTGTAAGATAAGAGTAAGACATGAGAGTAAGAGGTAAGAGCAAGTGATATGAGACAAGAGTTGAACAAAGGAAGTTGTGAGAGTCGAGAGGTCAGGAGAGAACATGCCAGAGGAGAGTACTTACTAAAGGAGAGTCCTTTCCAGAGGAGGAGTGCTTAACAAAGAGGTAGCTTTTGACCGGGGAAGTAAGTTGGTCTGTGAGTTCTCTGTAGGTTCTTCTCCGTAAGTTCTCTGTGAGTTGACTCCATAAGTTCGTCCTGTGAGGTCCGTCTGCAACTTCTTTCTGCAACTTCTCTGCACTTCTGCAACCTCTATCTGCAAGCTTGTCTCCACAAGTTCGTCTCTGGTTCCGTTAATGCTCCTGAATTCTATGAGTTAGTCATACTTTGTAAGTTGGATGTTCCCTGGAATGATACTGTGGAATGATACCGTGGAATGATTGCAGTCTTTAAGATAGTAAGAAAGTATGCTATAAGGAAGCACTGTGTAAACATCATTTGTCCATGTAGCATATTGTAGTAAGTCTGCCAACTTTTCTTTATGAAGCTCTCAGAAAACAAGTCCAATAGTTGGTCAGTCAAAGCAGTCAGTACTTCATCACAGTATGTCTCCATGATCCTTTGTTAAGATCTAAAGTGAATGCTCTGATCATCATTGCAGACAGTTCCCAGTCCGGACTTTGACAAGTACTCACACCACTCAAGAGAATACTTCCCATATCCTCCAAGAACACTCAACAAGTATTTCGGAATACCGTAAGTAACAGCCGCACACTCCTAAGAGCGATCCACCCGGAGGGTGAACTAACACCAATGTCAATTCTCCGAGCACTCCACTTAGAGACTTTACTATTGTCAATTTCCCGAGTACTCAAAGTAATACTCAAAGTAATACTCTAAGCAGCACTCTGAGCAATACTCCAGCATCCCTTCTCCAAAATTATCACCCCCACCCCCAACTAATGGTCTAAATCACCTCCAGCTGCACCACCTAACCTCCATAATCTATGTATACTAGCCCAACTGTCCACCTTCCTCACCGACGATTCGGCGGCCGGTTCTTCTTGTTTCGCTCCAACCGCACCACCAACCACTCCATGGCTTCACGCACCCCGTCTCCTCGAAGTGCACTCACCGGTAACACCCTACTGTCTCGGGCATTCAAATGCTCGGCCACCTTGTTGAAGATCTCCTTGATATCCTCCACTTCCAAGTGCGACTCCAAGTCCTGCTTGTTAGCAAGCATCAAGATCGGAATGCTCTTGTCGATCTGCTTCTCCTCGTCCACCAACGTCTCGTCCGCAGTAAAGATCTTCATCAACTCTTCCTGACACTCTTCGATCCGGCTCTTGTCGTTGCTGTCTACAAGAAAGATGATCGCATGCGCCACTTCAAAGTACTTGTCCCACATCGCCCGCAACTCCTTCTGTCCTGCCAAGTCCCAGATCTTAAGCAGCACTCTGTTGTCGTACCGGATGTTCCCCACATTCTGTCCTACTGTCGGTAGAATTCTTTTGGGCTTCTTGTAACTGTCGGTCTTGTCATACATCTCCTTCAACTTCTCCAAATACGTGGTCTTCCCCGCATTATTGAGCCCAAGAAGCAAAACAGAATACTCGTCTCGCTTATTATAATTATCAACAAGTCCTTTCACTAGATGGAACATCGCTGTCGTTGCAGTAACCACTGTATCCAACTTCCTATTAACACCACTGGGTGGAGGCCGGGTAAGTGTTTGCAATGTGCAAGGCTTAGTTTCTGGGCAGACTCTTGGGGCGCTCGTTTCTCTTGTTAATCCTCGTTGTTGCTGTTAGCTACACCATTGATTAAGTATTAAAAAGACGCTTTAAAATCCTTGTTAGACAGTTGTTTAACTCGATCTTAAACTACTCACTTGTATGTTCCAGATAAGGTAACCTGTCATTTTTTATTGACCCACAGGTCTGGTATATGCATTTTCCACCATCTAACAATAGCGGACCTAATGGGCGTACCATGAGATTGGTATATTGGGTTAGTCATGGCTTAGTAACAGGAACGTATACCATTGCCGTGGTACTTAGTTCACCATTTTTCAAGGCCTTCTTTATGACATAGTTGAACAGTAGTAAATGTTACTCTTAGTACAATGTCTTTCTTTAAATTTAATAAAGTTTTGACAAGTCTGCGGAGCAAAGTACGATGCGAGGTGCCGAAGTATTTACAATTAAATCAACCGGTGCAGCGAAGATACCTGGGTAATATAGGTGCTGGATCAGACCCAGATTATTCGATCACTCCAACCACTTACTCTTATCAATTGCCAGTTGAGAATGAGCCTGAAGAACAAATTAGAGTGAATGCCAGTCCTTTGTCGCTTGTTTTTGAAATGTCTGGTGTTGAGACGTCTACTTCCAACTTTGACAAAAACTTGAGTGAGTTCAACAATTACCCTTTGACCACAAGCAAGAAGCTCCGACAAGTCTACAACAAGAATCCACGGCTTGTGAAACGGCCCACCAACGTCAAGATGACCAGCAAAGATTTTATAGACGACAGTTTGTACAACCCACGGTACGGGTATTTCAACAAGGATGTCGAGATCTTCCATATTGGAGAACTGTTCGACTACAACAGTTTGAAATCGAGCGATGATTTTGTGGCCCAATGGGAAGCAAAGTATCAGAAATATACTAGAACCGACGACACAAGCTTGCAGTTGTGGCATACTCCGACAGAATTGTTCCAGCCGTACTACGGTGAGGCAATTGCTCGTTACATGTTGGAGAATAAACCTGCTGATCAGGACTTGATAGTGTATGAAATTGGTGCAGGTAATGGTACTCTCATGAACAATATCTTAAGCTATATCCAGCGCAATGCTCCTGAAGTGTACAATCGCACACAGTATAGAATCATTGAAATCTCCAGCAAGTTGTACCCAAAACAAAAGAGTCTTCCTCATAAACTGCGGACCAAGATTATCAACAAGGATATCTTCAATTGGAGCGAAGTGGTGGAAGAGCCGCATTATTTCCTTGCATTTGAAGTGTTTGACAATTTTAGTCACGATGTGTTGAAGTACAATATCCATACCAAACGGCCGTACCAAGGATACGTAGCCATTGACAAGAACAACGATTTCAAAGAGTTTTTCAACCCGGAACTAGATCTGTGGTGCCACCAATATCTTGAACTTCGTGAGTCTCTTGAGACTTTTAAGAAACGCAAAACACCAGCAGACGAGTTTACTAAAGTCAACGAAATGAAGAATTATTTGTGGCCGTTCAGAAATAAGCTCAGTGGGTCGTCGGAATTCATTCCAACTAGGCTCTTGGAATTCTTCACTATCCTTAATAAGTACTTCCCCAACCACAATTTAGTGTCGTCTGATTTTTCACTGCTTCCTAAAACAATCCCTCAAAGCTATGGCGGACCCGTGGTGCAAACTTTCTTCCAGAAAAGCTCAGGAGAAAGTGATCTGAAAACTATTGGGAAGACAAAATACCTGTTTTCTCGTATAAAAAGAGACAAGATGGTGACTACCAACACTTACATGGTCAACCAAGGGTACTTTGATATTATGTTCCCAACTGATTTCCCGCTTATGACTGAACTCTACACCAAAGTGACAGGCAAACAAGCAAGCCATTCGACTCACGGTGACTTTCTTTCAAAATGGAGTGAGAAACACAAAACTCAGTGTCAGAACGGAGAGAATCCAATGCTTGAGTTCTACAAAAATGTGAGTTTCTTGCATACCGAAAAGGAATGAGCTAATGTAAATATTGCAATGTGCTTACAAAGTAAATACATGAAATACAGACCAGTACATTGAATTATCTGGAACGCTAATGTATATACAAATGACGAGGTGTCAATCGAATCCTATGTACATCTAAGTTCTTCACCTTAGACCATTAAATTATTACAACATCAAACCACCACCAAACCACAAACAATAATCATCCATCATTTACTGACTCCCAATCCATAAGCAGTTTTAAACCCAGTAGAAATACAATCAGGAACTCCAATTCCATTGAAACTCATTCCTGTCAACAAAAGTCGATCTCCATAAAGAGTGTTCTTCATTTGCTGAATTTCCGACTTCCATTTCGAGTACCCAACATTGTATTGAGGAATAGAATCTTCAATGTAGACATGCTCAGAGACCGCACTAGTAAAATCCATACCAAGCTGTGACAGAACTTCTTGTTTCGCCACTTCCACTTGATGTTCAATATCTTTAGGTTTCTGACTCCAGTGATGTCCGCCTGCCATTATTGTTAACTTCGTGTAGTCCACATTCGACAATGGACTACCACCAAACAACCCAGTGCGGAACTTCTCAACATCTGAATCAAATATCACTCCAAGAATAGCATTGTCTGGATGTGTCTTGTTGTATTCCTTCGGCACCAAGTACCCAAACCCGTTGTGCTCCTTGGAGCTGTTGGGCACAAAAACGTTGATGAGTAACACAGAAGCGTACTCGCCTTGAGCAAGACCTTCAGCAAACTGTTTATCAGGAACCAATTCACGAAGAATTTTTGGCGTGACAGTAGAATTAACCACCTCAAACTGTGTTTCTGTGCGCTCCTGCTCGTTTGTACTATACACAACAGACACCTTGTCGTCTCCAGTAGGAACCACTTGTTCTATGGTAGCATTGTACACAATGTCTACGTTTGGCATCTTTTTCAACTCACCGACAAGGATATCGACAATCGACTCAAGCCCATTTTCAAAGCACACCATTGGGTATTTTCTCACCACTTGTCGAAGTGCTGCCATGTCTCTATGTGCATACACTGTTTCATAGATATCAATCAACGATTGAGGCTGTTCAGGTTCCAGTCTCCACCAGCACAACTTTGCAAATAAAAATCCAAACACTTTCTTGAAAGTATAAGTGATCAAACTAGACTTGCTGGTGTGTTCAACTTCGAACATCGCAGGGATCACTGACTTGATTGATAATTTTCCAACGTCTCCAGCATAAATGCCATGATAAATTGCACTGACAAAGTTATCAGATACTCGAGGCCCAAACCGTCTGCTGAAAAAACTTTCAATCGATTCATCCTCCACTGTCACCAATTTCCGGAACGGTTCAGTTACCATCAGCCATAACAAATAGGCATTGTGTGCCCAGAACTGCAACATTCCACACACAGTACTCGGCATCTCTTGTAATCCATTGCTTCCAAGTAAATATTTACGATTACCTTGAGACAGCCTTGAAATCCCAAACACTTCATTCTCCCTGCCATGTTCTCTAAACAAATCCACCATCATCAAACTACCATCAGAAATTCCTCGTAATGTCCGAGGACCTTTCTCGAAAAGTCCTACTGGAGTGCCAGAGGAACGGATGTAACCTCCAGTTCTACCAGACTTCTCAAATATCGTGATCTTGACATCTGGTCGTAACTTCGATAAGTAGTAAGCGAACGAGACTCCAGAAATCCCGCCGCCAACTACTCCAACATGCGACTGTGGTTGTAGCATGCTTGAAAAGTTGTAGACAGTTGCAAGATGAAAATTCCAACTGTATGTAGGTGCATCCGTGCATCCATACACCACCCAGTGACACATCCATACATACGGCGGTGTGTAAACCTTTACACCAGGTTCTAAAGATTTCATTCACACCTCTACACCAAGAAAAACACTCAATACAATACAGGTCTACTAAATAAGAATTTGAAATCGCAATGTATAATGCAAAGTATTAACTCCTTCTGGGTCAATATACGTTGGCTCTAATAAAAGCTAACCTTATGTGGTCAATCCTTCACAGCTAGTCCCAACACCATCTACTTACAATTGAGACTTAACCCAACCTTCAAGTCCTCCCTTGACAATAATTTCTTGCAAATTCTTGCCCAATTCTCCGACTTTCTGTTTCAACACAACAGGACCGTCTTGTCCGTCAGTGACAGTGACCTCGGCCTTACCGACGTTCCAAGTGAGGAACCATCCAGTTCTTCTGGTAAGTTCTTTCTCCGGGTACTTTTCTCTCAACATGTTGATGAGATCTGGAATCTCTAGCGTGAGAAGTGCGTTGTTGATACTGTTTCTTGAGAAAATGTTACCGAAAGATCCTGCAACAGCAAGTTTCATACCACGAGCCAAGATAGCAGTGGCTGCCTGTTCTCTGGAAGACCCAGTTCCGAAATTGTAACCAGAAATGATGATATCTCCGGCTTTAGTCTTGGCTCCAAACTCTGGGTCGTAGTTCTCCATGCACACTTCAGCCATCTTTTCCTTAGGCACATCGTCCTGATAAGTGTACTTACCGGGATAAATACCGTCGGTGTTGATATTGTCTGCGTCACAAAGCACCAACTCTCCCGAGATCTCAGTTGGGAATCCTTCCAAGATATCCACAGCTCCACCAGCCGCGGACTCAGTCTCTTGTTTCTTGTTGACAGTGATGGTCTTTCTGGTCTTTGGATC
Source organism: Saccharomycopsis guyanensis (assembly GCA_030578595.1). NCBI lineage: Eukaryota > Fungi > Ascomycota > Saccharomycetes > Ascoideales > Saccharomycopsidaceae > Saccharomycopsis > Saccharomycopsis guyanensis. The sequence goes on from JAJMSQ010000014.1 coordinate 14,348, forward strand.
AGCATAATTGGTGAATCCCTCTACAGTACGTGGAGACCCGATCTTTCCTAACACAGCAGAAGCAGCAACCACCTCCGGCGAAGCCAAGTAAGCCAACGCGTCCTTAGAACCCATACGGCCCTTGAAGTTACGGTTGGTGGCACTGATTCCAACTTCTCCTGGTTCCAAAAGACCAGCTCCCAATCCGATACATGGTCCACATCCTGCTGGAAGTGGAATGGCACCAGCATTGATAAGGTCTTCCCAGGCACCAACTGCCTCGGCATCTTTTTGGACTTGAGACGAGGCAGCAGCCACGTAGAATTGCACTCCTGGTGCAACTTTCTTGCCCTTGATCACATCTGCAGCAGCCATAATGTCCGAGAGACGCGAGTTAGTACACGACACAAGGTAAGCCTTGTTGATCTTGATGTCCTGATTCTCCAACTCGTTCAACGAAGAAGACACCTTGACACTGTTTGGTCCCGACACATATGGAGCCAAGGTCTCGAGGTCGATCGTCAAGGTTTTAGCATAGAATGCATCTGGATCGGCTTGGACCTTAGCGATGTTGTTACGCAAGTTCTCGATTGTCTCTTCGTTGATCCGTGGATGTCCAGGTCCAACAATCTTCAATCTGTCTTCATACCACTGCACCAATCGTTTATCCACAGGAAACAATCCCGACAACGCACCCCACTCGGTAGTCATGTTGGCAATCGTAAGACGGTAATCAATAGGAAGGTTCTCTGTGTCACCAGTGAACTCGATTGCATGGTTCAACACTTCGTCGTTGTTGAAAAGTCCGCACAACGACACAATCACATCTTTACCAGTAACTCCAGTAGGCAACTTTCCTTTCAACTCCACTTTGGCAACAGGTGGGATCTGCCACCACGTCTGTCCTGTGGCCCAGATCGAAGCGGCATCCGTTCGCACGATCGGAGTTCCCAAGGCTCCAATACCTCCATAAGTGTTGGAATGCGAGTCACTGGCTACAGTGAGCGACAGAGGAAACGCATACCCTTCTTCGATCATGATCTGGTGTCCGATTCCTCGGCCTGCAGGGTAGAAATCAACCCCGTGGTCCTTGGCAAAAGCTTCAATGTTATGGTACTTGTCAAGGTTCTTCTGGGTTTTGTTCTGGACATCGTGGTCCAAAGTCATCACCACCTGACGATTATCTTTGATCTGCTTAGCACCAAGTCCCTTGAACTTCAATGCCACAGGCCAACTGTTGTCGTGGGTCATACAATGATGAGGCTTGACAGAAACATAGTCTCCCGCATGGATCTCCTTTCCTGGAGCCAATCCTACAGCATACCGTTGCACAATCTTCTCGGTCAAATTCTGACCGTTTCTAAGACTCGACTGTGAGAAATTTCGTCTGGAAACTCGCAAATGTACTCGCAACATTGTCGTAGGCCTCACAGTTAGTGTTTTGTACCTAGGATGAAAATTGCTGTAAGTGACTCATGAAAACTAAATTTTTGTGACCCACACCACTGGTACACGTCTTCCATCTCAGGTTGTCGAATCAAGTTGTGTGATTTAATAAGCAGGGGTGTTATATCTGTAAAAGGCAAAATGGGGGTGCACAGTTCATTGAGGCATGAAGTCAAAAAAACAGCAACTGTAGTCGTCAGAGTTATCGCCATTGATTATGCTGCTGATTTCTTTGATCATCTCAGCGTCCCATTCTTGTAGTTTCTCGTACATTTCTTTGTATGGAGTTTCCACCTGTTCCAACAACGGAAAGTCAACGTCCAAGTTATCGAAACTGTCATATGAATTAGAAGTAGTGAACGAGATCTGTTTATTCGATTTCAACGACTCGTTGACATCAAACCTAGCCTCAAATTCATGAAGATCCGAGTTCTCGTTACTGAAAAACTGGTTGACAAACAGGTTGTATTCTGGACTGGAGTCTGGATTCTCAATCACTGATTTGAGAAAGTCTTGATTAATGATAGAACTCTTCAAGTTTAGAAGACAGCTCTGTATAAGTTTGTCAATAGAGTTCAATTTGATATTGACAGTGATCAAGATCGGATCAGAGATCTTCACCTGGAGGTTCTTTGTGATCCAATAGATACTGTTGTTGAACAGCACGTTTCTGTTCAAGTACATCTGATTGACTTCCTCAGAGTTCTGGAACGTCACAAGGTTTTTCAACCAATGACTAGAATTATGGCTTTGCAACTGCTTAGAATCATGTTTGCCTGTGTTCTGTGACTTACCATCAAACTTCCAGAACTCGTCCCAATGATCTTCATCCATATAGTATTCAGTCAATTGATTGATATTCTGACGACTGCCAGCTACAAATTTCTTGGTTAAAAACTCCGAGAACGACACTCCGTGCTCGTTGATCAAGCACCAAGGTTTTGTAGTAATCTTCTTCAAGAATATAAGCTCGATAAACACCTCACCTGTGTTGAGGTACATGTCTATCAGAAGCCTGTCTAGATCAAGCTTTGGATTGAAACTGTCTTCCGGCAAATGTGAATTTGGAAACAAATGGTCTTGAAGTGGGGTGTTGATAAGCTGATTGACAGCACTAACGTTCTTACTGATCTGGTTGATCTTCTTCAAGAATATCACATTCGACTGAAGCATCACGTACTTGTTCTTGGACCCAGAGTTTCTTTTGTCAATGTACTCAATCAACGAATTGAACTGGAACATCAAGAACTTCAATGCCTCGATTACTTTTCTGAGCTGTGGTAGTTCTATGGTGTGCTCCAATGCTAGTTTTGACAGATTCCCATGGTGATACACCGACACTTTATTGATGACAAGAGTCAAGCTGGTGATCTGGAACAGTTTCCGCGTGGCCACCCCTTTCAAATTATCGTTGGATTTCGAACTGATAGGTAGTTTGAACAGCATATTGAGTCCCAAATAGAGCAAAGTTGACTTCACCGTAGCCATTAAAGACGGGATCTTGGGAATAATTATCTGGTCCACAAGCCAGTTCTGTTGACGGATCAAGTTTTCAATATACTGGTCATGTTTCACTTCTGCCAGAACTTCAGGATAAAACTCGGTGGTTGTCATAGATAAATATTTATTGAGTAGTTGTGAATAGCAGTTGTATTCTCCATCCCGCAATTATGTGGGTTTATGTTAGACCCTGCTTACGCAAGCGCTGACTCAGCGAAGAGGTAAAAATTTTTGGAGCCCATCTTGAATACTAGGAATTTTTCAGTTCATCCATACCTAAAATATATCCATGAGTGTTTCTTATAAGAACTCGAAAATTGATCCATTCTATGTTGGAGGGTCCTATGCTTCTATTTCCGAAGATGGAACTGTGTTTGCCTCAGCAGTTAATGAACAGATAGTGATCTCTGATTTGGTCCAAGGTACTATTGGCCAGACAATCGAAGGTGATGGTGAAGATATAACCTGTTTGCAATTATCTCCTAATGGGAACACCTTGGCTATATTGTCAGCGTCTCAAAGAGCCCAGATATATGATTTAGAAGGTCAGACAGTGACGCATACGTTGAAACTCAGTGCCCCAGTGTTTGCTTCTGCTGCAGACTCAACGTCGACATTGTTAGCGTTTGGTGGGACTGACGGACTTATTCAAGTCTGGGATATCGACAACGGGTACGTGACACATTCGTTAAAGGGACATGCAGGAATCATTTCTAGTTTGAAGTTCTATGGACAATTGAACTCTAGCCAGTGGGTGTTAGTGTCAAGTGATGTCAATGGAACTATAAAGATCTGGGATTTGGTGAAACGTAAGTGTGTGACAACTATAAATGAGCACAATTCGCCAGTGAGAGGCGTGGAAATCTCCGAAGATTTCCAGTATTTGGTTTCGGGAGGCAGAGACAAAGTGTTGAACTTGTTTAGTTTGACCAGTTCTGGCTCGACTGTCCGTGCTAAGTTGTTGAAGACTGTACCTGTGGAACAGCTGGTAGAAGCGTGTGGGTTTACAGAGACTGGATTAGTGTATTTTGGTGGAGACGAGTGTCAATTGCTGGTGTTTGATATGATAAATGACACACAAAGTTCTATGGTGAGCACAGTCAAACCATTAGAGACCAGTGAAGAACTTATGATGACCCAAGTGATGAAGACTGAAGATAACAAGTTGGTTGCTGTTCTTTCAGATCAAACTATCCAAGTGTATGATGGAGAACTGTTGCAATTGCTTGATACTTATGCTGGTAACCACGGGATTATTGCTGACATGGAATTCTGTGGATCAGAGCTTGACCAAGTAGCACTTGCCACCAACTCGCCAGCTTTGAGAATCATTTCTCCTTTTCGTAACCGGATGGAAGTTGATATTTTGCAAGGTCATTCTGATATATTGAATGCTTTGGATGTGGACGAGCTGGGTCAATGGATAGCCACTGCCAGTAAAGACCACGATGTCAGACTCTGGCATTTGTCAGAAACTACTGGGAAATACGAGAACGTAGCATGTTTTAAGGGTCACACTGGAGCTGTGACGGCCGTGGTGATGTCTAAAGTTGTGAAAGACCAGCCGACTTTCATTATCAGTGGGTCTGCAGATCTTACCATCAAGAAATGGACTGTGCCTGCTGTTTCCAAGAGACAACCTGGAGAAGTGTTGGAAGTGAAGTCAGCAAAGTATACTAGAAAGGCCCATGACAAGGATATCAACAGTTTGGACTTGGCTCCTAACGACGAGTATTTTGCCAGTGCGTCTTTTGACAAGTCTGCTAAGATCTGGGACTGTGTGTCTGGAGAAACTGTGGGGATTTTGAAAGGACACAAACGTGGGTTGTGGAAGGTACGGTTCTGTCCTTTTGACAAGTTGGTGTTAACTTGTAGTGGAGACAAAACCTTGAAACTCTGGTCGTTGCAGACGTTCCAATGTACTAAGACGTTTGAAGGACATACCAACTCAGTGTTGAACTGTCGGTTTATCAATCGTAAGAAGATCTTGACCAACGATGTTAGCAATGGACTTGAGGTCAACTATAAGAAAGCCAGCAATGAGATTGTTTCGTGTGGAGCAGACGGACTTATAAAGATCTGGGATTTGAATTCTGGAGAAACCATCACCACCTTGGATGCACATGATGACAAGATCTGGAGTATAGCTGTGAAAGATGATGGCCAAGAGTTTGTCAGTGCCGACAGTGAGGGAATTATCAATTTGTGGGAGGACAATACCTTGGAGGTGATGAAACAGAAACAAGAATCACAGAAACTTGTGGTGGAGCAACAACAATCGTTAGAGAATTATATCAGAGAAAAAGACTGGGACAAGGCGTTCAAATTGTCATTGAAATTGAACCATCCAATGAAATTGTACCATGTCATTAAAGCTTCTGTTGAGACTGGTGACGAGGGATTGTTGGGGTCTGAGAAACTCGATCAATGTGTTGCCGAATTAGACAACGACGATGTGTTGAAGATATTCACCCGGATCAGAAGTTGGAACACGAACTTCAAGTACTTTGAGATCAGTCAGAAACTCATCAACTGTATTTTGAAGTTCCACACTGTTGACAAACTTATTGAGATCCCAGGGTTGATGAAACTCATTGACGGGATTGTTCCTTACAGTATGAGACATTACCAGAGACTTGATGGGTTGATTGAGGAGAGTTATGTGTTGGATTATACGATTGAGGAGATGGGAAGAGGATGATCTATGTTTGCATTAACTAATAGACAAGCATTTGCAGGACTTGCAGGGTTAATTGTAGTGTATAAATTGCAAAGTAGTTGCAGAACTAATTTGTAGTGTATAGTGATTGCAAAGTAGTTGTAAAACAATAGCAACAATTGCCAATGTCCACAAGACAAGTAGATATAAGTATGACATGCAAGTCAGAATAGTACAGTTCTTTATTGCTTGACGCAACTCAATTTTGTCTCTTCCTCTTATGTTTATAAAAATAACATAGATGCAATATGCAAGCAGAACTCAAAGAAGTTGAAGCCTCATTTAATCCATCACTCTGAGTTCCATGTTAACAGCTTGGTACGATTCTCGTTTGTTCTCCATGAACCGATAATAATTGTACCAGAGAATATCAGCAAGAGTAATGGCCAATCCTATGTAGTTGACAAACCCTATGACGTCGCCAAAGATCATGCTACTGACCACAATCGTCAACAATTCCTTGAAAATTCCCGCAATAGAAAGGGTGACGACATGGCTGTGTTGGAGGAGCCGGAACTCAAAAAACGTGAGGAAGAACACAAGGAACCCGGGCACAGTGAGAAGAAACACCGTGGTGAGGATTCCTTTCTCAGTCCAGATCGGACTAGCAAGAAACGAAAACACATTCTCGACCACCGAGCCTACTATGAATAGCGTAGCAAACATCGCAGGTGCCAAATAAAAGATAGTTGACACGGGGTTGGTGACGTACGGGTTCTTAGTAAGGACCAATTGAGTGAGAGCCCAGCGTAAACCACTCATGCAACTAGCCAACAACACCAACAGCGAGCCAAGAAACACTTCGGCTTGAGAATGCAGTTTGTGATGATGATTGGTCGAGCCCGCGACCATCATCAACACCCCCACAATCATCACTGCCACAATGCCTACTAACCTGGGAGTCAATTTCTCCAACTTGAACATTACGCCGAACAACAACACAAACGCAATCGACAGCGACTTGATCATGGTGTAGAGACTAAGACTAATGAACCGGAAACTCACGTTGCCGCAACCAATGTCTCCACTGGAAGCAAGAGCACACGGTATAATTGAGGCAAAGTATAACTTTTTGTCCATGTGGAAACTTTCCTTCAAGCTGGGCTGGGCCCTTAGAGACGGCATCAATTTCAAGCCCAAGAAACTAAGCCAGAACAATATAAACTGATGAAACGAAGTAATAATGATCGGGAACGGGAAATTAAGGTTTGACTTGTCAAACATCCATTTGTTGTAGAGCGATATCGAAAGCGAAAACACATACCATCCCAAGATGCAGCTGAGTGTGGTCATCATTGCACGGTCTGGATGGGTCATAGAATATATCCAGGACAGTTTCTCTTGTAACACTTCGTCTTCAGAATCAAACGGTGACGCCACGTCAGACCCAGGATCTCTATTCACACTGTTGTTGGGTTCATTGTTGATGTCTAGTTCTTGATACGTGCTTAAACTTCCTTGACGAGTGGAGCTTGCATTTCTATTCAAATCTAGCTGGCCATAATTTATATCCGTTGTGGCAGAAAGTCTCCTAGAATGTAAAGAAGTCATTTTCTGACTATTGTGGTTATTCGGTCTAAGAAACTAGAAAAATTGTCACGAGAAAACACAAAACAAAGACACAACCTCAAGTTAAATAATATGAGTGTGCTCTATACATGTCTAACAGTTGATCTAAATTTCTGCTGTCCTCAGGCTGCTTATGTAAGCAACACCGGTCAAATCCAGTGTAACTAGCAGCACTACACCAGTTCAACTTCAGTTACATTCTAATTTATTAAACCAAAACCCACAGACCTCAGTATATAGTATATAGTACACGCAAGATTGTCTAAAAACAAGCCAACAGAGTCAGAATTGGAAAAGTCTGTGAAGGTCGGAACAAGACTTGGTGGTTCGTTAAGTATTCCTGAGGGCCAATCATTAGTTGACAGTCCATAAGAATATTGTCCATTTATTGGAAACACATTGAACACATTGAGTCAAATCTGTAACACCAATATGGAAGTCTAAGCCAACTAGTTAGGAAATCAACCAATTCGGAAGTCAACCAATTGGGAAACTAAGGCAGCCACTTTGGTATCATCCACTTTGGTATGTGAGCCAAGACCAACCAATCTACAGGCCAAGACATACCAAGACCCACCACTCACCATAACGAATATGCTTCAATGTTCCTTGTCGTCTTTTAGTTTTTTCCCGTCCGGTTTCATGATCCGGCCGTTGGACTGCAGTTGCAGCTGTCTGAGATTCTTCAACTTGTTAGCTTGTATGAACCGTGCGGTGTTCGCGGCCTGTGAGTTGTTCTGCATCAACTTTTGTCGCTGGAGCTGGTTCACCCCGTCTGGCACTGCCATCGGGTACCCTGTGAACGCCGGGTTGAGGAGCCCGACCACCTGCTGCTGGGCCTGTAAGCTGGCCATGTGGTCGTAGTAGGCTGTAGGGTCCACGTACGCGTACGGGTTGATCATCATCTCGCCCCCAATCATTCCTGGGTTCATTGGCGCGGCAGCTCCTGGCAAGTAAGCTAGCTGAGGGTTGGCATACATAAGGTTTGGGTTGAGCATTGGCTCGAGCACCTGGGGCTGGAGTTCTTCCTGCTGGTCGACCTCAGGCTCCTGCTGCTCGTCCAAGTCTTGTTGTGGCTGCGCTGGCGAGAACGGCAGGGCCTGGTCGATCAAGAAGTCGTCGAAGTTCGTGGGAGCAAGGGCCGGGTTCAAGAACACGTTCGGGTCGAAGAGCGGCACGTTGTGGCTGTTGGCAAAGTTCGGGTCCACGGTCTCGGAGATGTAGTCGTTCTGCGGGAAGAAGTCCAAGGGGAAGTCGTCGTCGGGATATTCTTCGTGGGTCTGGGGCTGCAGGTGCTGCTGCTGGTACTGGGCAGCCGCGGCCAACTGCGGGTTCGGAGGGAAGTTCTGCGGAGCCTGCTGGTGGTCCTGCAAGTACGCATATGGGTTATTTTCGTCGTGGATCTTGGGTTTCGGGTTGGCGAACCCGGCAAAGCTCTCTTTTTTCTTGGCAATGTGTCCCGTGAGCTGCTCGAGCAACGACTTGGAGTCGTCGTACTTGAACAGGAGCGCCGGCTCTCTGTCGGCGGTGGTGGTGGTCTTCTGGTCGACCAACTCGCGCTTCAAGTCGCGTTCCAACGCGTCGGCAAACAACTTGTCGTGCTGGACACTGAACCAGAAGAACACCTTCTGTTTTTTCTGGGTCCGGAGACACGAGTTTTTGTAGAGAAACTCCAAGAACTTGGACTTGGGAGGCTCGAGGATCGCGTCGGTGCCACACTTCAAGTTCCGCAAGTCGGAGAAAATGCCTTCCTCAAACTTCTTGCGGTCGGTGATGGCGCGGCCAAACTGCTCGAACCGGTAGATTAGGCACTTGACGATGTCGGTGCCCGTGACAAAGTAGAGATTGTTCCAGAACACACACGACACAAACCCCTCGTCGTGGTTGAGGTAGTACCGTCGGATGATCTGGTTCTCCTGCCAGTTGGCGGGGGCCGTGGCAAGGAAGAACTTCAAGTCGTCAATGAGCCGGAGCGACTCCTCGATGGACTCGGCCGGCTGCAGAGCAGCAGCAGAAACAGCACCTGGAGTCGGCTTGACGTCGCCTTTGGCAGCAAAGCCGTCGGGGTCCGCGGCAGCGGGCTGGGCAGACGCAGTGGTGGTGTTGGCCGTCGACATTTCATGTAGCAGTGTCAATTTCAACAGGCTGGGGGTAAACAGATAACGCAACAGCCCTGGCTCGCGGTCAGGGTACTAGGGTTCGCTCCGAGATAGAAAGGCGCAGGGTCCAGCTAGGCACACGGGGGTCGTCGAATAACAGCAGAAAAGTCCTTGACGGTGCGGAGGAGCGACGCAAACTCTGAGTGGAAGTCGAAGAATGTGCGGATTATCGAATCGCAAAAGGGCGAGCGGTCAACTGGCTGCACGCACCGGGGCCCCCAACCGGCCCACCCAGTGGGCCCGCAAAAGTTACACGACGCCCGTCCCGATCGGGAAGGAGGGGGTGCGCCCGCTCGCTGGGCGTGCGTGCTGGGGGGTGGCTCGGGTTTCGCTGCACTTGATGCCACGGTAGCTTTTTTCTGGCCCGCCCGGTGGCCTGCATGCAAGCACAAAACGTTAATTTGGGCGGGTCCAGTGGGGAACCCCGTGCCCACGGGCCTGGGTGGTGCAGTGATGTAGCGCGAAAGGGACTCTGGTGTGAGGTTAGGATGAATTGGTGCTAGGGTGGTTCTGTTGGTGGTAGGATGTGTTTGCGAGCAGTGCGACCCACGGCTCTGGAGTACGCTTCTTTAAATAGATCCCGAACTTTATGTTCGATTTCTAACCATGTGTCTTAGAATGATTCATCAGCAGTGCAGTGACGGGTCCAGAGCCAATGATTTGCCAATCGCTGAAACATGTCAGAGGAGGCGATGAGGGATTTCCCGGTAAGTACTCACACTGGATTCACGGGGGAGGGTGTGAGGGCGAGGGTCAGGGAGGGTCCTCCAAGGTTCTGGATTTCCTATGCATTGTAGTGTTTGGTAATGGTTTGTACAATTGCACTTTTCTATACTGTAAACCTCCAACCCTCCACTTGTCTAGATATGCTACGTCGACATCCCCGTCCAATTCGCTTGCAAATCCGTTATTGGAACCTGTCTCACTCCAAATTCGCTACCAAGTACCAAGCAACTAATCTCTCAGTGTTTGTCACAATATACGCCGTAGATTTACAGTCTTCTTACGAGTGGACGCATATATTACCAGAACATATATTGCCTGAACGTAATGTCTTCCTCCTCAATTGGCTGATAATTACATCCAATTTGACAACTTGTCAGTCCACTCTTCGCTAGCAATTACCTAACCGATATTGGTCTCATGCCTTATTAATTCGCTACCAAGTACGTCGTATTGCTGCCACAGCTTGCTTTCTAAGTACGTCGTAGTTGCTCCTACAGCCTACACTTTCCTAAGCAGGTACCTATAATAAATATCTGTCTAGCAATTGCCAAGTTACTCAAAACACACAATTAGCTGGCAAGTAATTACGAATCTATTCTACATTCACTTCATTGCTATCAATTCGCTTACAGAAACCTATTAGATACAGGTCTCACAATTGACAATCCGCTTGTAATGTACATTGGTCTCACGACTCGGGTCCAACAGAGTCGGTCTCCAACAATGGTCTGCCCACTTGTAAGCCACCAAACTAGCAATTAGCAAACACCGATAAAATTCATGACTTGCAAAAATTGGCAATTTTGTATCAGAAAGGTTGCCGTCATTTGTCTCACATTTCTTGATACATCCACAGTTCGCTAAGCCAAGCACGTCGTTCTATACGTTTTGCAATACGCACCAACTAAGAAGGTCCCAATTCACAAGCCATTAAAACGACATTGTTCATAGTACTTACAATTCAATGTCAAAGAAACAAGAAAGGAATATATATCAGTGTTAAGGCTCGCAGACACCATATCTTCAACTCCTAACTCCCCGACGCCGTGTAACAGATACCTGGTCTGAGACTCACAATTCGCCAGCAACTACGCTCAAACACAGATCTTCCAATTCCCCGGCTACCAGCAATCAAACTACACCCCCACTATTCATCAGTACTATCAATCTCCTACAGCCCTAGACAACCCCAAACAATCGTAGATTATGATAGTCCACACCCACGTTTCATCCTATAGATCTTCTCACAAGTCGCCAAACAAATCATCATAAACATCGGTCTCACATGCCTCGAGGTCCACTTTCTCCAGGGCATACATTTTTCTGAAACTCTGGTACCCCAACAGATCGAAGAACGGTTTCAAGTACGTGGCACTTTCATAGTTCTGGTACCCGCAAAGCACAGGCACGTTCACGGCGATATCAGACCCCACCATCACTCGTTTCGTATCACTGGAACTAGGCAATTTATAGCATTTCAACTTAGTGATCTTGTCGATGAGCCCAAACCCAACATCGCCGCCACCAGGGCTGCCATAGACTGAGTCTGGCGAGTCGTCGACAAATAACCACTGTCCAAAATTGAAATCCTCGTATCCTAAAGTGATAAGCAAGTCAAGGAGCTTCGACGCACTAAGCAATGTAAGTCTATCAGCAACGTCATCAAGGGTTTTCTTTTCATGATGCGAAGTCTCATCAAAATGGATTCCAGTGATCAAGAAATCAAGGAACGCCCGTTCAAGCTCTGAGCAAACAAAGATCCATTGTGTGTTCAAATGCGATTCAGAGAACCGAAGAACCACTGCCCGAAGACAAACAAACGCCTGTGCCGATAACTGCTCCTTGGACGACCGGAATATCTCTGCCAATCGTGTCACAAGGTCCGGCAAGAAGTTTATATACTCATCCTTTGGCGCAATAAGCAACATAAACGTAATCCGTTTCAACTTAAGCACTTTAGAAACCGTCTCGCCTTCGTTCCAGTTGAACAATGTAGATGAGTTCCCGTTGGAAGGCAGGACTTTGGCTATGAACTCCGCAATCTTGTCTTTCTCATCATTTAACCACTCAGCAACAATCTTGGCCCACAACTTTCTATGTCGTGTTTTTGCTACCGAAAAGAAGTTAGGGTCAATATACACGTCGTTCACTAAAGAACGCCATATCCGGTTGCCTTTACAAGCAGGCAGCTCAGAAATAGTTTCCACCAACTCTACCACGTAGTCTGGCAACTCTGGAACTTCTGCAGTCTTTAAAATAGGTTGAACAACATTCAAAATAATAGATGACACCACCGAAGACCCTCTTTCGTTTTCTTCTAGGATCGAATTATCAAGTGTAGGCACAATGGACTGTAAACTCTTGCACAAGTCTTCTTGCGTAATGGTAGTAACCACTGGTTCTGGCTCCACCGATTGCTCTTCCACCACACTCTGATCGGTGTCTGTAGCTTCTGAAGTTTCTGCAACAGTTCTATGGAGAATACCTCTGGAAGACACAGTGTACGATAAAATCTTCACAAAATTGTCGCTGATTTCCTTGCGGGTTTTCTTCAGTTCTCCAAATTTAATGGTGCTTAGTCGCTGGGTGAGAATGCTAACGTATTGAAGAACATACGGCAACACTCGTCTGTACTTCACTGGAGCAGCAGAAACTTTCTGGAAGAACAAAATAGAATCATTGTAAACGTCCTCCGTTAACCCCAAGTCAAGTGATTTCAAATAATCCACAAGAAACACCCCCAAATCTTTCTCTTGAATACTGCTGGCAAGCGAAGTTCTATTAGAAGCCTGAGCAGCTTCAGGATTCAATTTCAACACAATGCTCTCAAAAATATGTGGCACTGTCAACTGTGGCCGTGAGTTGTCAAGAGTATGAAGGAGCTTGAAGATCGTTCCTCCTGAGTCCTTGCACATCATCAAGGTGTGCAACACTTGCAATCTCTCAGTGTTGTACAATTTTTCAAGCAAGCGACGACACTTGAACTTCACTTTGGAAGCCACGTACTCCAACGACTGAGAGAAATCCAACTCTGTAATGCGTGGGGCAGTCTCGTCGATCTTTGGGGTCGACACTGCTTTCCAGAGCTGGAACTTAACTTCTCCCCATTGCCAGATCTCAAAACAAGCACGAGCAGTGGTTTCAAACGCAAGCAACACTGTGAACCGGTTCAGGTCTTTGAATCCGTCAGCTTCCGGCAGTTCAACCGCAAACACTCCGGACATCACAGACGTGAGAAAGCCTGGGTCGGCGTTCAAGGCTCTACCTCGAGACTTCGGGTTCATCTCTGTGGCTGACAAGAACATATGGCCGTAGGTCAAGAGCTCTTCCAACGCATTCATCAACACCCCAATCGCTTGGTCTGCTCCGTCCATTATTGAACCTTGAGCTTCATCAGATAACTGCTGGCGCATGTTACGATAGAACTCCGACATCCGTTCACAGATCGTCACCGTAAGTGGCATGATGACATGGAAAATGCACTCGCTGAGGTTCAATAAATTGTCAACAAGAAGCTTGGCCCATGCTCTGAAAACCGTCACATCATCAATATATGCAAGACTGAAGATCAAGTACTCGATGTAGTTGGGCACCAGGTACACCGAAAGTTCAGACTCTCGACGCACTGGCAGCTCATGGTCCACTTTCAAGATCCCAAGCTGAACGTTCTTGTGACGAGCTTTCTCAATGATGCCAGATACCAACTCAAAGTATCTGACAGCAATAAGCAGAGCCACTGAGTTTTGAGCCTGTGACCCTTTCTCAAACGTGGATTTCATATGATTGTATGAAACTCTGACACTGCTGTCACACATAGCGTTAAGATCCAGCTCTGCATCTTCAACCAACAATCCCAAAAGTGTCAATCCGCTCAAAACTGCCTGACTGAAACTTTCATCTTCAAATAGTTCCCAGCCTTCAGACTTGTTGCCGTCAGTAAATCTTAAGGAAGTCAACTTGTTCACCACGTGAATCAAGAGCGCACGATAATTGAGAATTGCAGAGCTGCTTTCTATGGTGGCCAAGGCAACTGGGTCTATCAATGACACTTCACCGCTGAGAGCACTTATAACCTTGGATTTGTTTGTGCCGATGATTTCAATAATTGTGTCTAATTGGTACCGGAACCGGTCAAAATCATCGACCTTATCGTACTGACCCTCCGTAACAAACCGGTACTCAATCAATGGGCTGATCACAAGTGCCAACAAACTGTCAAGTGATCGGTCAAGACTAGCAATCCAATTGCTCACCAAGTAATAATGATCGTTTTTCAACAGAAGCTCGTCAAGCACCGCGTAAATTGGACGACGAACAAGCACGCTGTGGCTGCTTCCCAGAGCCTGACTCCATAAAACTCGTACCAATTTCATCAGCATTTCAAAAGGCTGATGACGGTACAAATCTATAAGAATCGAAGACATTGCTGACTCAAAATGTTGAGCACTAGAATCTTTCTCAAGTCGAAACATGAACTCCACAGACTCAATAAGGTACTTGTTGGATGGAAGAAGAACCACGTCGCAAAGTAATCCTAACGTCAGTTTCAACAATCCTAATTTCTCACTAGCGGCTGGTCGGAACGATGCAAGCCTTGAATATAATGTTCCAATACCAAACGTCACCGACACGAAATCACGATCAAGAACACTATTTTCTTCGACAGAGATGGTACCGTTTGAGGTATCGTCCGAGAACTTGCCTATACTGTAATATTCTAAGACAAGCAGACGATCGAACGATTGTTTGACAGATTCCATTTCGCAAGACACCAACATCTGTTTGGCCCGGAGAAGTATTCTGTCATATAAGGGACTGCACTGTAACTGAGAACTCTCAAACGAGCCAGCAACAAGTTCGTCCATTGCAATGTAGATGTGTGAGTAAGTATAGAAATGCTGGGTCTCGTTACAGCTTTCCACTGATTCATAAAGAAGAAAACTTAACAAACACACAAGGGCCATCACCATTTCCAGTTTGCTTAACGGTCCAGCCGGCTCTTGTTGATCTGCATCTCCGTCTAATGCATTTTTTATCAAAGTCACGTCACTCTCTAGTGGTGAGTCTGACTCTGACAACTCATAGTATAATTTTATTCTCTTTCTCAACTGAACAGTGTACTTCACAACACCCAACTCAAACAACTGGTCCACCAGCTTCGTATCTGGATCGTCATTAGTGAAAATATCACTCGGTAACATTGCCAAGATCTCTCGTATTAATTCTACCACAAGCTTAGTATCAAGCTTGCTGTTATTCAAATAATCGATCTTCTTCAGAAGCACACTTAACAACATCAATGGTAAGTGCACTGCCAACATATCCTCTTCATTGACATTGAACTCCCTCACTATAAACAAAATGAGGTCCAAGTTTGTGTTTAGCAAGTCAATGTCCTCGATATCTACCAATGAGAAACAAGTGGACCATATCTGAGAACTCTCAATTGTGTCAAAGAAAGCCGACGCACAACTGAAAAGCTCTTTGTGTCGTTCATCTGCCATGCCTTTCTTTTCATTTAAACTACGCTGCACAGATCTCAAGAACGGCAAGAAGATCTTAGAAGTGAGCAACAACCCAATCTCCCACTTATCCATGAACGCCAAGCTCACTTTGTAACCTTTTATTCGCTCTTCAATAGAATCAGAGCCAATGAGTTTCAAGAATCCATTCACCAACACACTTTGACCATACTTGGTGAAATACTCGACCCGCGACACCATTCTATTATTCTGGGGTGTCTGGCTGTCGTCCGGATCAATTACGGGAGTCGAGAATGCCTCGTTGTCAGTTCCTAGAAGCCAGTTCCAGAGCCGTCGGTTCAACGACATGTCTTTCCGGAGCACTGCAAAACAGGCGCTCATCATCAACAGCTCGACGTCCGGAGGCGCAGTCTTGGTCAACAAAACCACCGAGTTCAACCGGAGCCTCGATATAAGCAAATCAAAGAATCCACGCTGCACCAACAACAGCTCGTCTGCTAAACTCTGACAGAAAGCTCGCACCAACAACCCTGCGTCTGGGGTTACTGCGGCCTCAGCCTCTACACTAAGGATCCCGTCGCTGGGACTCATGTTCGGTAGCTGTCTGTTGCACCAGATCAAAGCTCCCAATCGTCTGTCAGGACTCGAGATAATGCAAGCAAAAACACACAGCCAGAAGTGTGTGTCGCGATTCATGTTTTTCTGGAGTTTCTGGATCAACGCAAATGTCGCCTCGTACGACTCTGAGGTCTCGTCGTCAATCCCTGGGAGTAAACTGAGAAGCAACACTTTGGCTATTGCTGCCAAATACTGCGCCCCCAACGTAAGTATATACTTGTCTATAATCTCAATCAACACCGGTTTCAACGATATCGATGCATACGACATCAATGGCAAGAGCCCTGGGATCCAGATGTTGGCCTGGCGTGCCAAATGATCCTGGCCTAAGATCTTGAACACAACCTCATAAACTTCCAATGCTTTACGATGCACACCTGACGGTAAGTCCACAGAAACACACCGTGAAAGACACCGCGAGAGAGCCATTGCATGCGGGATCCAATGCGGTTTCGAATGGCCTTCTAGAGCTTTGGCACTTCGTGTAAGAAACGAGATATAGTCTGCCCACTCGATGGCGGCGTCGAAGTTGGCTAGCGACTTGTCTATGGACGCAATGTACTTCTTGTCTTTGGAGTCCAACGTCGCGGGATGCACCAAGTGGCTGACCTGGGCCTCAATAGCCAGATACTCTTTCTTGGGCACAAAAGCCATGGCTATAGCAGTTGTTCAGCTTGCAGTGTTTATGGGTGATGAGTTGAACAGCAAATGGCAGGGTCACGTGGAGTAAACATGTCACGTGGTTCAGTGAATGGGCGCAGCAGCGTACAGGAATTTACGGCGCTGTGCAGTTACTACCTGGATTTGAAAGGGGTTAAGACCTAGAGAGTATGTATTTGAGAGGTTTAAAGTGTGTGTGAGGTGATATTAAAACGATGAAACGTAGTTTTCTGTTTGAAATTCAAAAATTGAGAAGTCAGGAGTAAAATCAAGTTAGGCTATTGGAGATGAGAACTTGAAGATTGTACGTCAATGTGCATATTCAATGTAGATTGAGTTTTCATTGATTGGAGATAATCCTTGGACTGTGGATTGGTGATTCATTACATCGTGCTTGCATTAGTGAGATAAACACTTCTAAAAATATTGGCACAGAATGTATTATTTCAGTTATGTAACTGGTTGGCAGGT
Organism: Saccharomycopsis guyanensis; assembly: GCA_030578595.1. Lineage (NCBI taxonomy): Eukaryota > Fungi > Ascomycota > Saccharomycetes > Ascoideales > Saccharomycopsidaceae > Saccharomycopsis > Saccharomycopsis guyanensis. Next base: position 31,678 of record JAJMSQ010000014.1, read on the forward strand.
AATCATGGATTGGATCAGAGTTACGATTGTCATTGTATAGTGATCTCTTCTCTTCTGCACTCTTCTCTTCTTCACTTTTTGTTCCCCATTACTTTTCCTACCGCTTGTTCAGCATTCGCTAGATACCTCCGCCATTCATTATATTTTCACATTGTCCTCATTTATACAGTATCCTTTGTGGACCATATTACTCACTTTCGCTATCAAACTCTTCCAACGTGTCCAAGACAAAATCAATGGCTTCATCATAATTCTCCTGGAACACATCGTACAAGTTGTCTCCCATCAGACTCTTCAACACCCGGCCAAACTTCTTTCTTGGTCTTTTGTTGTAGTTATTATTATTATCCCACACCGGGTGCTTGGCACTAGCAAACACAAGACTGTTCTTGTAGTACCAGTCAGTCAAGCTTTCGTCCACCAAAGGGATGATTGGTCGGAGCTGATTATGTGAGTTCAAGAAATTGATTGAGCAAGCTGCTTCAAGTTTCCCCTTGGTGATCCCTGGCACCTTACCATTGGCACTTCCGTTGGCTGTGCTTGTTCCTCCGTTGGAATCAAAGCTCGTGTCTATCACTGGACGATGGCCCAACAAGTAGACAATAGAATTGTACGAGTCGCCAATCCCAAAGAACAAGATCTTCTTGAGGTTGGAAAAGAATTTGAGATAGTTGTCCCAGAGGAAAAGGAGGAGTTCTTGCGAGTACATCGTTGGATTGTACTCTTCTACAGGCAAGCTCTGAGACCCCACGCCATGACCAGACTTGCGTCCGTTCTCTTCTTCGGTTGCTTCACTGGTCTCACTGGCAGCTCCTGGGTCGGTGTTGGATCCGATACTGCTTTCACGAGGATTGCTTGATTTTTCACGGCGTTCGGTGGTGATCGCAGTAGGAACAACCACGTCAATGACCCCAAACCCTTTCTCGTTGGCCATCCATTCAATAAGTTTCTCAGTAGGATCCATGTAAACTGAGCCATAACTCTCTAAAGACCCGTAAACTGGATCGGTGTGGCCATATATCTCGTAAGGATCGTGGACAACAATGCATATCGTTTCCTGACTGAACACCGAGGGCGTGGCAAGAACCTGGTTGTCAAACGAAGGCGAACTGTGATGCAAACTTCCATATTTGGAGCCGGCTTCTTTTGGATCTCCAAGGAGCAACGGCAAGTTGATCATGCCATACTTCTCCTTCAACTTGGTGGCCTGCAGGGCTCGCACTGCATCGGAAATGCATGTTCCACCAGCCACATGGTCCCTTTCGAGGTTGACAATATTGTTGTCGCTGATGGCTCCAAAACCAGGTTTCATGCACTTCCAGTACCGGCTCTGGAACTTTTTCACCTTGTATATTGTCTCGACCGCTGCAGTACTCGGGAGTTTACTTTTCAAGTCTTCAGGAGGTTCTCCAAGCAATGCTTTAGCCACTGCCAACGCACTGATACTTATACTGTCAAGATTGTAGCCTCCTTCAAGAGCCACACACACTGCTCCTCGGGCCAACGTCTTCACCATGTTCACCATGTGCAGGTAACATCCAGGACTCACATGACACTGCCCGATCATGTCACCGTCAGCTGCATCAAAACCTGACGACACTATCACCAAATCTGGATCAAACTCGGTGCAGATAGGCATTATGACGGTGTTGAACGCGTACATGTAGTCACCATCTCCCATACCTGGACCTGGCCATGGGATGTTGACGTTGAATCCTTCGCCTGGACCTTCACCAGGCTGGTCGTAGTCACCAGCTTTTGTACCAGGGTAATATTTCATGCCCTCGTATCGATGCAACGAAATATATAACACTCTTGGATCGTCGTAGAAACATTTCTGGGTCCCGTTTCCATGGTGGATGTCCCAGTCTAGCACCACAATCTTTCGTACCAGTTCAGGATAACTGTCAAGGATGGCTTTTGCTGCCACTGCTACGTTACTAAATAAACAGAACCCGCCGGGGGTTTCTGGCTCGGCGTGATGACCAGGAGGTCGCACAATGGCAAACAGGTTCTTGACACGGCCTTCGACCACTGCTTTGCACGCCTCGATGACTCCTCCACACGACAACTTCGCACAGAAAAACGAGTCGTGGTTGAAATACACACTGTCGGCCAGCTCAGTTATTTTCAAGAGCTCCTCCTTGCTCATCAGCGTGGTCTGTTTCAAGAAGTTGAGGTGCTCCAAAGTGTGGACAGCCAAGATCTCGTGCTCACTGGCCTCACGCACAGGAATCTTCACCATAAGCTCACCTATATAGTCGTCGGCTCCCGCCAACGTCGGGTCGGTGATAAGCCCTTCCTCGGCAAGTATTTTGTATATCCGGTACGTTCGTCGAGGGTCCTCAGGATGGGGATCCACATACTCGAAGTACGACTGGAAGATCTTGGCGTGGTACCGCATGCGTCCATCGTAACACACACCCGTCTTCAAGGGTATGTATTTCAAGTTGGGCTTGCGCGGCGCCACAATCACCGAGTTCTGCTTGTACTTGATTGTGCTGATCCCGTAGGTTTTCACCAACGGGTCTGTTTGAGACTGGCCAGCACTGGCTGGTGGATCGTCAGCGTTGGACAACTTGCGTTTCAACGGCGCAGCTGTCTCAAAGACCCCGCCGTTGGTGCTGCCGTCGTCGGGACCCTCCGCAATCACCATTTCTGTGTCCTCGGTCTTGATATCTCCAGGGCTTGACGAATTGGCCATGGCTGGAAATTGATAGTTTGACTGGAAATCCAAATGCTGCACCGATGGTATATAGGCGTGCGCCGGGTAACTGGGCGGGTAATAAGGTTCCTGTCGCTGCAGACTGGTCGCGGCAATTATAATTTCAGGTTGGCCGTAGTCTTTATGTTTCCCCGGCGAGTTTCAAAGAGACTACGTGATGATTACTAAGACTCGCTGGTGCGGACTGGTGTTAGGGTGTGTGTTTTTTTCAAAGCAGGGTTCAAAAAATCAATGTATGCAAGGAAGCAGTGCAAGTATAATCGGCCCACCACTGTCAAAAAGTTTTGAGTTGCATGGGTACGGGCACGCTTGAAATTGCTATGCGCACAGGGAACGGTTTATTTTGGGGCACGCATCATTGCTATGCGCACTAGAAACGGGTGTATTGTGGGGACCACGCATCATTGCTATACGCACCACCATGAAAGTGTCTGAAAATCTATTGAATGCAGTTTGAAATCACTGTACAGTACAATATCATGGCAACTAAGACTATTAAATTGCAGGATCTTGGAATAGATCAACTTGCCACTTTCAAAAAAGAGACCGAAAATGAGTTGCAGCGGTTCACATACTCGTTGGCAGCTCTCAATACCGCAGTTGCAAAGTACAAATCGAATCTTGTGAACATCGATGAAGTGTCAGCAACCAAGGGTGACACTAAACCATTGCTTGTTCCTATGAGTGCCTCGTTGTATGTGGCAGGTAAAATAGTGAATCCAGACAAGTTTCTTTGTGATGTTGGGACGGGGTATTTCATTGAAAAGTCAGGTGAGGATGCAAAGGTGTTCTACAATGCCAAGATCTCTAAGCTTGGTGAAGACTCAAAGAAATTGAACGAGATCATCCAGCAGAAATCAGAGATGCTTCAGAGTGTCGAGGGGGTGTTACAGCAGAAGATCAGAGAGCATTATCAGAAAGGGGGTGCAGCAGGTCAAGCAGGAGCTCAGTAAGTTGGGAGTTGATGGCTCGTTGATGGCTAAGGGTAGTGGTTTCAGGAAGAGTTCAAGAATCAAGTTGAAGTATCTGATTTGGTTCTGTCTCAAATCCTTAGTCCGGTAAACTCGAATCAGTCGCAGTGCAATTGTTGCATATGATCTTTAGCACCCAATCAATTCTAACCTGTTCAGATGAATCGGTTAGTTTCTATTCTTTCTTGATCTCAGCATACCTTCACTTAACATGTTTCACTTCAAGGTTCTTGGTCACTTATAATGAACTACAATAAACAATACATTAATACTCGTTGTACGTTGGTAACTAATTATCTTATATTGAATCAATGATGCTCCTCGTGAGACTCATGATGACTATCGCTAGGAAAGAAGATCGCTTCAGCAGCACAGTAAACAGCAAATGCTCCAACACCCCAGCCTAAGCCTGGCAATGCTCCCTTGAACCGGTTGGCTCTAGTAAATGCCCCGGTGTATCTCCAAGCTTCTCTGATTGTTAGTAATTTGGGGTTTCAGCTTTAAAGATTGGGTTATTAGTTGGAGAAATTATTGAATAGATGATGGTCAATCAAGAAGTATCATGTCTGTGAATCAAATGAACAACTGTGGAGGAACCCAATTGGAATCAATGGAATAATGTGGAATCAGTGAGCCATTAAATCAGTGAGCCAGTAAGGAAGCCAATAAGTGAGCCAATACGAAATCATTCAAAATCATATGCATAGCACATAATCTTCGAATTAAGAGAACATAGTCACAAAATGCCTCTATAACTCTCTTTTACTTTCTCATATCAAACTCAATTCATCAATGATCCAGTTGCTAGGAGATAAATGTTCTGAAACACTCTCGTTAATTCTAAGTGGAGTCTTAAGAAAAGACAAGCACTCTAATCACAAACTTGTTCAAAATTCACTTTTCGATCTTTATTATCTCTTTAAGTATTCCCCAATTCTCTCATAAAAATCAATTTGCCCAATGTATTTCATATCTCTTCATTCTCTCTCTCATTTTCTTGTCATTCAAAGTTCCATCCATCCTATGCATCACAGAATTCACTTTTAATCCCATAGTATCCCACGCGCACGTCCTTCATTGAACCAAAAAATAATCCCCCTTAATCCTTCATATCTCTCCAAATCTCCCATAATCAATAATTATAATAAAACTCACCTTTTAGCCCAAGGATCTGTGGCCATTGTAATGTATTTTTGTGAGTAAGCTAGTATCGTCTGAATTTCTATTGGGTTATGCTCGTGCACCGGGTAACCTGTATTTTGGTCACAAATATTTTTCATGAGAAGCGTACGACCAAACTGCACCAACACAAAATGAAACTTCAGACAAAGCCATTGGAAGTCTTGGAGAAAACTTCTCAGTACTTGAAACTGGGAGTGATCAGCCAAGCACCTGCATGGTTCAATGTAGTTGGAGCTAACCCTCCAGTAAAGAATTTGGCTCGGGAACCAAACTTCAGACACAAGAAAAGTTTCAACAACCAGCGGAAGCCTTTGGTAGAACAACAAAAACCAGCTGAATTTCTTGAATATGATACCCGCACAGACTATTACAAGACGCGAGTGAAGAAGCAGAACCCTAACATTTACCGTCCAATCAAACTTCAGTATTTGCAGGACGAACTTAGACAGCTTTTCTATCAACAGCATCCATGGGAGTTGGCTGACCCTAAAGTTTTAATTGAGAACAGTGGTGACGATTTCTCGAAACAGGATTGGTCCAGCATCATACAATTAAACAAAAAACTTGACGGTGAGTCCGTGGTGCAGCGTACAATGTACTTGTTGACTGAGGGTAAGGCAGCTGGTTTAGAGGAAGCTTACGAACAGGCCAAGTTGGAGTACTACCAGGTGAAAATGAAGAGAGAATTAGAGGCTCAGGTAAGCAAAGAAGAGTCGGCATTGTACGGAGCAACATTCAAGGAATCTGCTGTTGAGTATGGATTCAACAAGGAGCAAGAAGTGGTAGAGAAATGGACACAGGAAGCTGAGATAGAAACAAGAAAATTGGCTACGTTTGGTGCAGGCTCAGGTGATTCTTTCACTGCAACAGAAACCGAATCAGAGTCATTAGAACCGGAAGAGCAACAGGTTTGAACGGTTGGCAGTAACATGTATATTGATGATTTGTAAATAGACGATGGAGGTTGTTTCACGAAGATTGTAGTGTTCCAATAGAGCTCTTTGTTTTAGCTTGCGAGCCAGGAATCCATGAGATTAAGCTTTTTCAATTGTGTGTATTTTCTGGTTCCTTGAGGACGGAGATTTTCACTTCTTCGTGAAATCGAAGTACGTTCGAAAAGTACGATAGAAAATACGACGAACTATTATGTCCGACGCATTGCACAGAACATACATCTTTGTGCAGCTCTAGAATCCTCAAAACAAACGCAAATTGCTTCTAACTACCATGGGATATATTCTTTTTCTGAATTAAACATTTTCCAAATGGAAAATCCAGGCTCCCATTTCCATGCTGTCGTCCACACAAGGGAATAATTGCCCCTTTCAAGCTGATCACGTGCTATACTTAAATTTTCACGTGGGCCAGACATTAAGTATTTCTTTATGAATGCAGTACTTGATGCTAAAGTAATTAATTACTGCCACATCAACTATCGATTGAAGATTCAATACAATCGAGCTAAGCCGAAGCTTTTTGTGGAATTTAGATTTTGACCGTCTTCAATGGTGTGTTTAACAAGATTACAAACCAGAAACTCAATTACTAAAGTGCAAACTTCATAATTGTCTTAGAACTGAACCATTTTTAGATTTCCAGTTTGGACTCTTACCAATGAATAAAGCACTTCAGTCATTATTTGACTATTCTAGGACAAGTCTCCATAGTTCTCTAAACACAGCATTTGATTTCTATCTCAAGAATTATGCCAAAACTAATAAGATCCCGTTTGATCCAACAAACCCTCTTCACAGACGAGAATTGGTCACAAAGGTATCACAATTGTCAACTATAGATAGAAACAGAGGCGAAATCAAGGCACAGAGGAAGAAGTTGACAAAAATATCATTGCAAACCACTAGAGAGAAAGTGAACTATTCCTTCTTTCTCTCTTCAATGTATTCTGAGAGTTCGAATGTGTGGAGAAACCAGGCCAAAAAATACGATGACCATGACTACTTGGATTTGAAGTATTTCAACAACTTGTTTCACAACTACACAAACTTACCCACGCCACGACCTGATTATATCAAACCCAGTCACCTTGAAGATTTCTTGTCAGTGTACATGAAGATTGAACCTCGGTTCTTTGTCAATAACAAGCACAATTTAAAACAGGATTTCATGCAAGGGTATTTCAAAGTGTTGGATGACTTTCTCAAATCAAATGTGCCACTCACTATAAAAGAAAGAAACCAATTCTTGTTGCTCCGACAATTCTTTTTTGATGGTCTGCCTCAGTATGACGAGGTATTGGTGGAAGATTTCAATTCGGTAATGGAGGGATCTCAGAGTCCACATATTTCTTCATTGAACATTATCTTGAAAGGAGCAATACGAAGCAATAACAAAGAGTTGGTGCTGAATCTTTTGAAACAGGCAAGAACCAGCTCTGTCGACGGATACTTTTTGTCGTTGTTCATGAGTTATCTTGTAAAGACAGAGAGTGAGTCGAAGTTTGAAGAACTAGTGGAACTTATACCTCTGTTTCCACTAGTCTTAGACATTCAATTGACCAACAGTATTATACGAACACTTCTCCAGTTTGATAAATTGCAACCTGCCATCGAAATACTTGATAGATTGATAGAAATGGCGTTACTAGGAGGTGCAGATCATACCAACACAAAACACAATACCCGACGAGAAGCAAAAACTCTAAGACTTTTAAATGTACTTAGAAACCAACAAGAATCTAGTTGTGCTCTTGTTTACTACCTATCTCCAACTTCCGATATCGTGTCGCTGTTTATTCGATATTACACAACCAAGAATCAACTGTTTGAAGATATCCTAAAGCTTTTAGTGCTACTTGATAGAGATTTGTCTTCAAAGAAAGCTGTTATGAATGCTTATAATTCACAAGCTTCAACTCCAATACTGTTCACCGACATTCATCCGAAATATGAAGGGCAGATTGTGGTTCATGGTAATATGCATAACTTAGACTACGTGCTGATTCTCAAAGGGTATCAGACAAATACCAATACCACATGGAACCTACACAACTTGAATATTGTCACCACAGGATTCCTTAGGTCTCTTGATCAATGTGACGTTAAAATTAACAAATCCATGATGCAGAACTTCTTGAAATCTTATGAGAAAGTCATAGAAAGAGGAAGTATTACAGATACAATGCAATTAGGAGAAACTGTCACAACGAAATCTATTGCAGATAATGAAGACTCTGTTATGCCTGTGAAAGTGACTTCTGAACTGACAAGCGAATTACTTGAACATATTCAACATCTCCAAACTCATTTCGAGGAAGCAACCCTCGACTCGGGGCACCGCGTTTTGGTGCGTCTAGCAAATCTCCGCTACTGAAAAAAACTCGACGTCTCACGTGACTCCCAGGCAACAAACCAGTTTTTTAAGACGAACCCTAACCAAGATTTCAGATAATATATCAGTGAGTCATAATGTTTAGAACCGCAATTAAGAACAGCCGCAGTTATTCGACGGTCAAGACCTTGAAGATCGGATTGATTCCAGGTGACGGGATTGGTAAGGAAGTCATTCCTGCTGGAAAGCAGGTGTTGGAGGCCTTACCTTCCAGCTACAACTTGAAGTTTGAATTTGTTGATTTGTTGGCTGGGTTTGACCATTTCAAAGCCACTGGTACTGCTTTGCCAGAGGAAACCGTTGCCACTTTGAAGGCTTCGTGTGACGGTGCTTTGTTTGGAGCTGTCAGTTCTCCAATCAACAAGACCAAAGGGTACTCGTCTCCAATTGTCGCACTTAGAAAGAAGCTTGGGCTCTATGCCAACGTGAGACCTGTCAAGTCTGTTGGTGACGACAAACCAGTTGATTTGGTTATTGTCAGAGAAAACACCGAGGATTTGTATGTTAAAGAAGAGAAGATCTTCACCGACGAGTCTACTGGATTGAAGACTGCAGAAGCCATCAAGAGAATCACTGAACTGGCTTCCAAGAAGATCGGTAAGATTGCTCTTGAGATTGCTTTGCAAAGACAAGGGTTGCGTGACTTGGGACTTCCTTCTATCCACAAGTCTTCGACTGTCACTGTTACTCACAAGTCCAACGTTCTTTCTACTTCTGATGGATTGTTCAAAGACACCATCGAGAACTTCTACAACAACCACTTGGACAAGTACTCCAAGATCCAATTGAACAACCAGATTGTCGACTCCATGGTCTACAGAATGTTCCGTGAGCCAGAGTTGTTCGACGTCATTGTTGCTCCAAACTTGTACGGAGACATTTTGTCCGACGGAGCCGCTGCTCTTGTTGGATCGTTGGGATTGGTTCCAAGTGCCAACGTTGGTGACGGCTTCGTTATTGGTGAACCATGTCATGGTTCTGCTCCAGACATCGAGGGACAAAACATCTCCAACCCAATTGCTACTATCAGATCCACAGCTTTGATGCTTGAGTTCTTGGGTTACCGTGAGCCAGCAGCCAAGATCTACGAGGCTGTTGACGCTAACTTGGTTGAAAACAAGATCAAGACCCCAGATCTTGGAGGTAAGAGTTCCACCACCGATGTTATTGAAGACATCATCAAGAGATTCTAATGGAACACTGTAAATACACGGCCATTGATAATGCTCTGAAAATTCAGTCGTGAATCAATGACCAGGCAATGATTAGTATTTGTCTAATGAATGCATTTTAGATTGATTGTAGTGTTTGTGAATATTGTTCTCAGGATTCATTTGAGATGTGAAGTTATATTTTAGACTCTGAGTTAGTTCATACAAGCACCTCTGAACTTGCTTGATCTTCAACAATAGAACCATATTAAACCGCAATTCGCGTCCGTATTATTTACTGAAAGTTGTCTCACACTTTTCTTTTCAACTATTGTTCTCCACTGTAGTTCTTACTAGCTTGCTTTATTAACTTAACCTCAAACTGGCTCTGTTTATTGTCATACCAATTTGGTGGGTCTTACAGGTCGAGAAAAGACACGACAAGTTGAAGACACCTACAGATCAACGTCAACAAGACGGAAATTTTGAAAGAACGTTAAAACATTAATCTATACTATTTTCATAAAAAGGCAATATAAGCGGATTAGAGCGACGGTGAAACAACAAGGGCCGGAATCAGAGTCTGTATCTGAAGTAAGGGTTCTTGTCACCCATTTCAGCCAATTCTTTCGAAGTGTACTTCTTGCACTCGCCCTCAATCACTGCGGTTTCTCTTTGCTTGTTGATCCGGGTGTAGATGACAATGATCACAAGAGTGGCACAGGTTCCCAAGGCAATGAATCCCAAGGAGAGACCGTGTCCCAAGAAGTACCGAGGAGCGTCTTGGGCTCTGTAGAAGTTGGAAGCAAACGCACCTCCAAAGTTTCCAATACCGATATGCAACGCCATGCCCACGGCTCTTTTGTAGTCACCGGCAACGTTGTTGGCGAGCCAGGTGACACAGGTTGGGAACGCCATGTAGATACCGATGGTGGCGATGTACACACCTGCGTAGTTAGCTCCTGGCTTGACGGTAGGGTTGTTGGTGATGGCAACAATGAACCCGACAGCCATGGTAGCAAAATTAATAAGCAAGAACGGCGACCGTTTACCAAAGTGGTCAGAGGTGATACTTTGGCCCACCGAGAAGATCGAGGCAGTGATGTAGATAGGCACCGACATCAACTGAGCATGGGAGTTGGTGTAGCCCATACCCTTGATAATCGATGGCAAGAAGAGAGAGATACCGTAGAGCGGAGCAACGATTCCGTAGTAGACAAGAATGTGGATGTAGATTTGCCAGTCCTTGAAAGCCTGGATGGCGTACTTGGACTTAGCCTCGTCGACTTCTCTCTCGAAGAAACTGGAGCTGTGGTCTTGGTTGACACTGAGTGCGTCGCTGTTGGAGTCGTGCTGGATTCTGTAGAGGACGTATTCACGTTCTTCCTCGGTAAGGAACTTGGCAGTTTCTGGGAAATCGTGCAAGAAAAAGAACGAGAAAACGGCAACCACCACAGTAAGCAAACCTTCAAGAATGAAGATCCATCTCCAACCAGCATAACCCCCAACTCCGTCCATCTTGGCAATACCAAATGCCAAGATTCCCGAGAACGCACCTGCGATCGATGCAGCAGAGAAAAACAAAGCTTGTCTGAAATTGATCTCGTGGCGACAGTACCAGTGGGTAAGGTAGTAGGCAACACCTGGGAAGAGACCTGCCTCAGCAACACCCAAGAAAAGACGGCAAGCAAAAAGACCCTGGAAGTTATTGACGGTGCCCATGCAGGTCATGACAATTCCCCAGGCAATCATGATGGTAGGAAGCCAGATCGATGGGCGGAGACGTTTGAGCATCATGTTGGATGGCACTTCGAAGATGGTGTAGGTGATGAAGAAAATCGTCAAGCACACATTGTACTGGTTCCCGTGGAGGTTCAACTCTTCGGTAAGACCCTCGATCTTAGCATTACCAATGTTTCCTCTGTCAAGGAACGCAAGAAGGTACAAGGCAGAAACCATTGGAATGAGGTTCCAGTCAAGCTTTCTGAGAAGTTTCTTCTCGTCCATGTCTGGAAACGCTTCGCTTGGCTTGAGGTGAGCCGCAGTCTTGGAAGAGTAACGGGTGGAGGCGTCGCCACTGGTGGTCTTCTCAATGTTGGAGGCCTCGATGGCCTCGACGTTGCTAGATTCTTTTTCCATAATGGTTTGGGCGTTGGTGGAAAAAAATTTAGCAGGGGCCCGGGTTTTATATCGAAAAACCTTATCGGAGCCATGTTCAGTGCGATACTGAGAATCGCAGGCTGCAGCCCAGGCTTGGACAAAAACGTTACGTCAGGGACGGGGGCGTGCGCCGGGTGACCGTGCTGATTCGGGTGGTTCCCCGCTGGAGATGCAGCGGACTGTGAGTTTTAGACCCCCGAGTAGCACGGAAAAAAAAATTGTTGCTGGCGGTGGGGTAGCTAAGGTGTGGATTTGGTGCGATGAAACATTGCAAAGGAGCCAGTGCAGGTCCGGGAGCCGGAGGTTTTAGGCGGTCCAGAAGAAAGTTTGGACGAAAGGGGACGTCACTGGAAACATGGTTTGCTGGATGGCAAGGACCGGAAGACGAAGCTGGAGGTACCTGGTTGATAGGTTTCTTGATAGGAGTGTGTAGAGGTGTCTAGAGGTAAGGTTCTAGGACGGAAAAAAAGGGTGGTGTTCGGGTTAAGTGGTGTTAGGATTAGGTGGTGTTAGGATGGAGCCGTGTAGTGATTAGGTATAGTTTGCTAGTGGAGGCGATTGGCTTTGCCAGTTGATTGCTTTGTAGAGATGATTGGCCAGTTTGCGATAATATGGTTTGAAGGTTTGAGTTACAGTTGGTGTTGGTGGTCAGCCCTGAGGGTTCTCCGTCGTTCCAGATAATATACAATGTAGATGGCTGGATAAGACAGACACCAGACAATAACCGAGGTGCTGCAAAAAGATTAGGTACATACTGGATCTAGACACAGTGGCAAAAAATATTCGGGCTAGGATGTTTGTAAGAGAATAAATTGCACAATTTAGATCAGAGCGGAGTTAGGAGCAAGGGAGCAAGCCAGACTGAGTAAAAAGTGGTGCCGTTGGCGTGGTCCGAGGTGGGTCCGTGGCACATTGGCAGTAGCAGGATTGCTCTAGACCGCGAGGCTCGATAGTGCGGGAACCCTACGGAAACAGGATCCGATCTACGGTTCGAGCAGCACGAGTTGCTTTTTTTTTGCCCTAGATTACTGAAACGGGAACGGGGATTTGAGCTAAGGTTTGGCGCAAGGTTGAGCCAAAGCCAGGGTGGTGCAAGAGTTGGAGGGGCGTTGGCTCAGATAGAGTGTGGTGAACAATCGCATAAAGGTGGGGATTGTAGAGGACGATGTCACGACGGTGTCAGGGGGAAGCACGAATGACGGCGGAGTATGGACGGAGAAACGACAGGCCCACGGAGTAACGATTGGCATTATTAATGTAGAAATGGGGCGGACACTCGAATGGATTGGTACAAGGATGGTGGGGTGCAAGAGGAGATGGTGGAGGTAGGCTTTTAGTAATAGAAAATTGAATATGAAGAGTGGTGAGAGAGAAGTGTCGGGTGTTCTGGTTGAAGAATAGCAGTGAGGAAGCAGATGAAAGAGAGCAGTGAAGTAAGGTTAAGATGTAAGTCGTAGAAGAGACAAGCTAAAGAAACTGAACAATGAGACTTGAGGAAAACCAAGAAATTTTAGCAGTTAGACCTGTCTATTGAGAAGAATTTACGAGGTGCTAGGACAAAGACGACGCAAGTAGTCGTTGAAGAGCTGAGATGTAAGCCAGGACTGTCCATGTTCAAAGGTCTGCAAGAACGTAGGGTGATTAATAAATAGATCAATGAATAACTAGGATCATGTTTTAGAACGCCAAGCTATTTGTAATAGACAAAATTCACAACTGTGCAACACACAATGTACAACCACCATGGTACGTCACTTGAGCCAGGACAGTGGACAGACACTATGCATGATTTTTTCATGATAAGCAGACTATGTGTACAAGGAATGCGATCGACAGAACTCCGGGACCGTAAGGTGAGGACGATCCGGTAATTAATAACTGGCAAGGGTCAGAGTAACCGACGGTTTGAAATTAGCCTAGTGCAAATTGAAAGTGAATTAGTGGTTTGGATGTGAAGATAACGTCAAGTATCGTGTAGATTCGGAGTATCAAGATTACCACAGTGTACACTACCAGGAACCTTAAGGTTGATTCAATTAATTTTCACCCACGGGGTTTAGAATCATCAATTGAAGTCTATTTACGGGTTTGCTGACACATGGATCATGCTTAGTCTGATGAGCTTCTGTGTTTGTACAGTGTTTCTTGTACTTGTGTTTCTTGTACTTGTACTGTCGTGGACTTATTCTAACACATCCACACCTCCCCTACTAAATTTTTCACTGCAATCCTCCTCTGTCTTCTCTACCAAAGTCCCTCCTCCTCTTAACTCCCGCCTCCAACAAAGAATATCCGTTGTCTATACATCAAGAACCTAAACCCAATGTGTCGCAGTACCTCTGATTTGTTTTCTCCGAGTTACTAACTGCCACCCTAGATCATACCTGGATCCCAGTCATGCACAGCTCTCAATTGTGCCTTTAGTAGGCACTGAAAAGTTTGAGACATTGTCACTGAAGCTGGCAGATCTCATGGTTGGTCTACTTCGGAAATGCCTGAGCCGCAAACACCGATTTTAACCGAACTCATTCGGTCCGACATCTAACATCCGAATCAATCGGACCAAATCTAGACTGCTGGCTTGGCCGAGCCCGAGTATTCCATCAACGTGTCCTCGTTTTACCTTATCGGAATTCGCAGCTTATCGGAGTCTAGTGTGTACGAACCTTATCAATTTGTAACAACTTCAATTAAATGTTGCTTATCAAGAAGATCAACCTGTGTCTCGATGGCACTCATAGAATTTCATGTGTCATTTGATTGATCCATGTTGCATGTATTTATGTATTTACCATGAGGTTCTTCTAAGTGTCACTTTACTGACTCTATCATGCCATCAATTAATTCTTTTGTCGTGCACAATTTTAGCATTCATTCTCCTGACTCTGTTATTTAATTGTATTATGTCGTTATAATAAGGCATTCACTTCCAATGTCATTGAGATGTTTTCTATGTCATTTCAAGTCTATGATACCAGTCTCTTGATTGACTGTTCTTATTCACTGACTCCATTCTGTATTCCCACCCAGTCACTTTAACTCCCCTAGCTCCCTTTTGGCATAGACATTATAATATCTAAATCGACGCTAGTATCTCAATACGTCAGACTTAATCTTGTTGCTTGTCCAAGTTGACGTCATCAGTCTTTCATGATTCTGCCTTGCTCTAATCACGATCTTGTAAGTAACATAGCGACCTAGTTCTATCTCCATCGTTGCTCTCTTAATTTTCTCTTTTCTTTCTCTGTTCTTCATTTCCGTTTATCCACGATGCTTCCCACTCTTTCAATCGGTCGTCTACGTCATAATATTCACATTCTGAGTGTCGCAGTGCTTGCTGATCTTTACTTGATCACTCACAGATTATTATCACTCAGCACTCCCGGCAGTAGAATCTCCATTAACCCAGTTCTGATCTAGACAAGAGTGATGTATTTGGGCTGTTCACGGTTCTTCATCGTCTACAGATTCCTGTGTCAATGTTTCCCAAATTTAAACTCACCGTGTTAGACACTTCTTATCAATCAACTGCTTCATACGGCACCACTCATCAGTTACTCCACACTACTATCACACTCCTACTCTTTGGCCCATTCTCAACAAATCCTGATTTATCAATTGCCACAATAAAAGCACCACAAACTATCTCTCAGCTTCCACCCTACATTGTCCTATCATCTAATTTTCATCTATTGTGCAAGTCACCTCCACAGATCCGTGCAGACGTACTTCAAATCAATCGCCAAAACAAACTAACGAACAAATCCATAACAAACAATTCTTCTTCAACTCATTCTTAGCCAAAGTTCTTGATGGCCTGTGCAAACGACTTGCCTTGAGTTCTTGCTGTCTTAAGTTCTGCAACTGACACTATTCTGCCTCCGTCTTCTCCACTGTAAGTACCAGCACCCCATGGACTTCCACCAGAGATCTCCTCTTCAACAGTCCGCACGTGTTTGACGGCATCGAGTGCGTGCTTGTACCCCAAAGGCACAAACAACATCCCGTGGTGTACAAGCACAGACAAAGCGTTGAGCACAGTAGCTTCTTGGCCCTCACCAGGAGTTGCAGTCGACACAAACACTCCTGCTGGTTTGCCCACGAGTGAGCCGTCGCTCCACTGCTTGCCAGTACCGTCAAGGAACGTCTTCCATTCAGGAGGGTAGTTGGCAAACTGACCTGGGATACCAAACAAGAACGCATCGTAGTCCTCGAGGATCTCTAAGGTTGCAACTGGAATATCAAGTGGGCCTCTGGACAGGTCTGCCTCAGGAATTCTGAACACATCACAGTTAGGGTTGCCTGAATCAAGCACTCCTTGCTGGATCTGTTTGGCCAACTCGTAGGTATGGCCGAACTTGGAGTAGAATATGACTGCGATTCTTGGTTGCATTTCGAGCTGTGTGGTGCAAATGTGTGTTGAATGTGGTGTTGAAATATAACTGACACTAAGCTGAGAATATTGAATATCAAATATCAGCTGTGAATTGGGAGACTCTGTTTGAGTCTCTGTTTGTACAATGATTTGTAAACAAGTATCGAGAGTATCAACTGTGATTATCTGAGAGTATCTGAGTATACGAGTATCAACTGGACTGAGACACTGAAACCGGGTAGGCTGTGAGTGTCAAACTTAGAAAACCAGAGACCAGAGTGTGCAACCACGAATACCAAACAATGAGAAGAACAGGTGTAATATAGAGCTGAGCAAACCTCCACGTTACTGTCAACTAGGAACTGGAAAAATAGTGCCAGACCAAAATCTGTCGGTTGGCGAAATTGTCTAGTTGTAATATGTAGGGTTGCAGTTCCTAAACTCTGATATGCAGGCGGTGTCTGTATAGGAAGTTTTGCGGTAATCTGCAGCCACCATGAATCTTGGCTTGAGTACGAATGGAGGCTTAACATAAGAGGGAATGGTGGATAAAGGATAGGATTGGTATTGGGTGGCTGGAGGGTGTATTGTTAGACGAGTTTTAAAATAGCAAGTGGTTGTGTATAGCGCACGTAGTGTCTGTGTGATTGAATTGGTGTGCGATTATGCGTCAGTGTTCAGACTGTTGTATCTGAATATCTGTCTATGATGACCTTCCTGTTGTGTCTTGTTTCGTTGTCTATCGATACTTAAATATTGTGATTTGACAGTATCTAATTGTCGATGATCAGAGCAATCCACCTCAATCAACTTCTATCTGCTAAGTGTTCTAATTCAATTGATAGTCCGATTCTTCAACCGATTCCAACGTACCAAAGCACAGCACAGCATACAATTCCAACAACCATAACCATACCGACTACGTTCCTTACATCGATTTATCAATCCACTACATCAACACTTCATCAATTCCAACTCTCTTCTATCTCTCTTCTCACCTTCTTCAAGACTCTCTCCCAGACTCTCCCAGACTCTCCACCACAACTCCTCATTCACTAGTGCCTACGTGACAATGCATTCACTAATCCCGGATTCGTGGATCCTCAGCTCTGAACAACTCACCCTCAAATATGGCCCCATCGGCTTTCGCAACATGTTTGTCAGGCCAGCGTCCAGTTCAGGCTTAGCGAGTTGTAGATCATGCAACTTCTTCAACAGTTTCTGTTGATGGTTCGATATAGGGTCCTACCCACGAACCTGCAGATCTTCAAAGAAACGGAAATAACACCAAATCGAGTACCCTGTAAATGAGTGTCGGTCCAAAATATTATAATTTTATTATTATTAATAATACTCGCCAATACAAATAATCAACCCGAGTCCATTCCGATTTACCAGTAGTTGACCACCAGTCATTGCTCCTATCTCATTTTCAACGCTGCACTAATTTCACTAGTAGCCTCAGACATTCCAAACTAAGGTTTAAACTTTGCACCGTTACTTTCTGTGGCAGGTATAGTTACGTCCATAATAAGCTAGTGTGGGAATCCTATCATGGACAGAGATTTCATTCTGTTCTAAAGCCACGTTCTAAAACATTATCTAGTGAGTCTAACTCTCAGTACCACGTCATGCGATATTGGGATTTCATCGAGGTTCGATATCTGTGCGTTTGTACAGACACTGTGGGTGGTCCATTTACTGTACATATCTACCTTCTCTTTCTCACTGTCTCTCTGTCTCTCCTTCAGTCTCTCCCACAGACTCTCCCACACTATCTCTCACATAGACTCTCTCACACTATCTCTCACTGTCTCCCCTTTGCTTTCTCTCTCTACTACTAACTAAATTTACAAGCCACTACACTCCCCAATTCCAAGAACAAGCCCTCCACACTCATCGACAATCCCATGTGGCTCGCCGTTTGTCTTATATTTCACGTCACCCAACCCTCAAAGTAGTCTCACAAATTCCAGCTTGCTCGCTAAAGTTTCATGCGTTGCTTGTTCTGTCCAAACGTTTCACTTATCGTCCCCTTTCCACTATCAACTCACTGTTTGAATCTGTCAAGTTAACGTCCCATGGACTCCATTGGTCAGCCGATCCCAAACCATATTCTTGATTCCCGTTTAGTCTAGCACATTGCTCGGTGTCTGAAAACCTCAAATCCCTCTCATTGGGTGATCAATCCCACTAGTGTAGTTCAATTTCTCCAGACGACGCTAACTCTACGCTTTATTCATCTCAGCACATGCTTCATTCTGCTTGGCCTAAGTTTCTCCACATGTCGGCAACTGTTCTGTTGTTCACGTTTGGCTTCTGCTCTGACGTTCTCTCTCTGCTCTCTCTCCATTCATGCTTCTACTCTCTCTCTCTACTCTATACTCTTTACTCTCTACATCCCACATCCCAATCTACATTCATCCCCACCGCTTAACCCATCACCAACCGTAATCCCCTGCACTACTTCTCAATTGTGTTTTTTGATAAAAAAAGTTAGCAACCCAATTACAGCCAATACCAAACAATTACAGGCAATAACAGCCAATAGAAGATCCTAAAAAATACACTGCCATCAATTAAAATAATACGCCCACGTAAACCATCAATAATAAATACAATTAAAAAATAAAACCCACCAAAGAAGTCTCTAATAACCAC
Source organism: Saccharomycopsis guyanensis (assembly GCA_030578595.1). Taxonomy (NCBI): domain Eukaryota; kingdom Fungi; phylum Ascomycota; class Saccharomycetes; order Ascoideales; family Saccharomycopsidaceae; genus Saccharomycopsis; species Saccharomycopsis guyanensis. The sequence continues at coordinate 50,251 of JAJMSQ010000014.1, forward strand.
CACAATAAATGAATAAACTACTAATATAAACACCTCGATAAACACCCCAACACCACACCTCATAAACACCAATGGCCTCTCAGTAGCCCTCCCGCTAACGTCTGCCAAGCTCCCGCCTTACTAAATCTTACTAACCTTATCCTGCATACATAAAAGCACAAGTATCCTCAGCCCTCGAATTTTAGTCCAGTGCATTCCCATCTCCATGACCAAAATCGCCATCATCGTCTACTCCACATGGGGTCACATCTACTCGTTTGCCAAGGAGGTGCAAAAAGGAGTCGAGTCTGCTGGGGGCTCGGCCGACCTTTTCAGAGTGCCAGAGACTCTTGACAAGGACACTCTTGAGAAAATGCACGTTCCAGAACCGTCGCTGGAGTTCAAGCTTGCTACCCTCGACACCTTGAAGGAGTACGACGCCTTCATCTTTGGCGTTCCTACTCGGTTCGGTAACTTGCCTGCCCAGTGGCTTGATTTCTGGGGACAAACTGGTAACCTCTGGACCGCAGGCAGCTTGTACGGTAAACCTGCCGGAGTGTTTGTGTCCACTGGCACTCCAGGAGGAGGCCAGGAGATCACGGTGCGCAACTACTTGTCGATATTTGCACACCACGGGATGATATACGTGCCATTGGGCTACGCTGCGGCGTTTGCTCAGATCACTAACATCGAGGAAGTCCATGGAAGTTCGCCGTGGGGTGCAGGTACCTTTGCTGGACCTAATGGTGAAAAACAGCCTACTGCACTTGAGAAAGAAATCGCAGGGATCCAAGGCGCAGAGTTCTACAAGGTGGTTGCCGAGAAGTTCAAGTTTTCTCTGGTACCTGAAAACCCACCAGTTGTAGCGTCTGAAGAATCGATCATTGTGCCATCTGAAGTGTCTGCTCCAGCAGAGAAACCGACTGCTCGTGAGTCTCAGTCTGCTCCTGCAGTGAAAGACAAGGAGGCAGGGTGTAAGTGTGTTATTGTGTAACGGCCATGGGGTTGTAACCTTGAACATGCCTTTGTGTCTTTGAAAAATGAACAGGGTAGGAAGTATAGTGGTTAATGAATTAGACTGAATTATGAATTAGGTGTTGTAGTTTTCTTAGTGAGGCATGTGAAATGGAGTTTTATCTGTTTAAGATTCCCATTTCTCACTCCACATTTTGGACAATTGAAGTGCTTGGAGTAAAGTCTACACATTCTGTTGAAACGGTCAGCCTATATTTCTTCCAACACATTCACCGTGCCTCAAATCAATACTTGCAGGTAGTACTTCTCATTTTGAGAAGTTATCCTGAAATTGACGTGTAGTCTCTATTAAATCATATATTTCAAACTTTACCAGAAACTCAAATACGATCTGATCGACATAACTTTGTACCTTACTCACAGATTGACTTTGGAGTATCAAACATACTCGATATTATTATTTAACACTCAATGACTCCCCCACTCACCCCACTACAACCAACCCTAGTCTTATACGGTATATTATAATAATACAAGAAAAAATGATCAATGTCCAACAGTCCAGTTAACTCTAGGCCTTGGAAACCTAGCCAATTGTGTCTCTGGTTCTCTGTCCGACCTATAGTACGAAAAAATACATTCAACTTCTGGCAGCCACCATCTTCCTCCTCATTCATGCTGGATCTCTTTGTACATCTTCACTAGACTCTCCAACCGTTTCCGTTCTGTGATTTCGTTGCTCAACTCCTCATAATGCTTGTTATTGATATCGTCAATCAACCGCTTGAACTCTTTTCTCATGATTCCCACACTAGTACGAGGGTTCTCTCCATTAATAGAGTCTTCCACATCCAGTTTGCGTGGAGAATTAGAAGCAATGCTCTGGATTTGGAGATTCGTCATATCCTTCTGAAGGTCAGTGATGGTCTGGAAATTCGAGTCCAACTTCCGTTCAAGTTCCTGGTTCACTGCCTCGTTCTGCATCAACAACGTGTTAGTTTTCTCAAGATTCTGGATCGCGTTCAGAAGCTTCTTCTCAAGATTGAGTCTCAACAAGTTCTGTTCGGCAATGATCTTATTATACGACTCCCACTCCGTCTTGAACTGTTTTGTGAGATACTCGTTGGCAAACTTCAAGTCCTTGATCTTGGTCTTCAACTCGTTCACTTCTTTGCTTCCACCTGAAGTACTGGAGGACGATCTTGAGTTGTAAGGAGAACTTGGATTCTTAGGTCCCAATATAGGAGAATTGATTTTACCGTTAACGTTCAACAGACGCATTGGCGAGAAATCGGCCGACACGCTGCTTGTCTCGGACGAGTTAGGTGAGTCGTCGTCGTGTTTCTTACGGAGTCGTACGTTTTCTCTAAGATCAGAGGCCTGCTGGATCTGTTCAGTTTCATGCAGCAATATCTCGCCAATACAATGTTTCACCCACTGGGTCTTTGATGTGATTTCCTGGCCTCCTTGAGCTTTGCCTGGTGGAGGTAGCAGAACGTCCTTCTGAGCAGCCACTGCTGCTACATACCCTACCAACTCGTCGATCGATTTATTGAAAATCGCCGACCGGTTCTCGTACATTTGTACCGAGCTGCTGTTTTTACGAGCAAGCAAGGGCAGGTTCTTATCGATTGGAGACCGTAAATCACCGAAAGTCATTGTCCGAGGAGTAGTACACGGTGACAAACTGTCAGTCTGCAAATTCTTCTGAAGCTTCAAGTTGATTGTGATGTTGTTGATGTAGCCAAGAATTAAACAGGTGAAGAAATGGCTGAACAATTTCTTCTTGTGGACCTCGATCTCTTCGGTGACTCTGGTCAATGCCTCGGTGGTAGACACGTATTTCTGAAGAGAAGACCCAATCAATTGTTTTTCTAGCCCATAATTAATGCTATTAATGTTTTCGATCTCAAGCTTTGATCTTCGGGACGACGGTTTGTAGCTGCTGCTGGCTATGGTGTCTGAAGAACTGTACTTCTTGAGGATATCAGTAAGAGCCTGCTGACACGACTGCAACTCGATGTCAAGCAGTTTCTTCTCGTCGTACAACCCCACCATCTTGGCTTTCAAGCCCTTGATCTCGTCAAGCGACAATATCGTCTGTTCTTTGTGTAGCGTGTTGGGTTTGATCGAGGCCCGGATGAACTCCTGGTCGTTCTTCGACTCAAGGTACTGGTTGAGATTGTACAACGAGTTCTCGATCAAGATCTTCAAGATCAAGTCGTTGGTGTTCAGGTTCTTGGTGACGTTGAACAACGCCTTGATATCCGTCGACAACTTGATATTTTTCATGGTATTTGTCACCCCTTCGTTCCCCATTCCACTGCCCAGATCCTCGCTGCTAATAAGAGAGTTGCTCAACTCCGAAAGATACACCTTGTACGAGTCGTTCAAGTAGTTCAAGTCCAGCCCCTCGTCGTCTCCGCCACCGGCTCCGATCACTCCGTGGTTCTTCTTTCGCTCCTGGTAGTCGTTCTGAAGGAACGCAAACAAGTTGTCGTAGCTGCTGTCGTCATACTGACCCAAGGTCGGCAGCTGGAACCCCGACTGAGCCTGCTGCGGACTCTGGGTCAGCTTGAAAGGCGAGTCGTGTATTAACGACAACCCCGTGAGGAGCATCTGGTTATTATTCGACATGGTTCCTAGTTGTATCGTGGTAGAGATTTGATTTCAACTTACACCACTAGGTTCTGGGTTACCCGGTTGCGCACGAAGGAACTGCGGTACCGATTAATTAAGGAGAGTTACACTAGGTAGCGATGAAGAACGGTCGTATTAAAAGAGTGGATGGGTGATAAGAATTGAAATGATGATGAAATGAAGTATTGGGGATTTGAATGCGAAGGATGAGAATTGAATTGTAAGGGTGTGCTAGAGTAAAGTCTAGTGTTTGTCAGGGCTGCGTAACCGGATTGTCAAATGCCGGTGAGGTAAGTAAAGGTGCATGGAGGTGTTATACTGAAGAATAGAGAAAGCGACAGGATAATCCAACGTGCATGCAGAGGACAATAAGAGCGATGGTGATGGGCGATGAAATTGCAGGGGTGGTGGGGTGGATGTGAATAACTGGAGGTAACCAGGTTGAAATATTCTTTGACTGCTGGTATTTTTGTCCAGATGTGTAGGATGCAGTGAGTGTAATTGTAGACATGAAGCAGGTGTGATAATGCACTCTTATAGGAAAGGTCATGAGTGGAATCATTCTCAGAATGAAATCGTTCTCAGTATTTTCAGTAGAGTTTGCGATTCTTCAAAAATATTGACTGAGAAGTATATTCGATGAAATTCCAGTTCACTTCCACACTCCAGAATACTTAGATCCCTGTGAGTACTGCATGATACTTGTCGAGAGTACCAGATGGATTTGAAGGAAAACCAGCAAGAAAGCAAACAACCAACGCTAGAGCAAAAGCAATAAACTTGGAATCACACAGAAATGGATCATGTCTAAGCAACCCCAGAAAGTTTCTTTGGCTTGGTCACTAATGACATTGAATGATTCTGCCAACACCCAACAGGTCAAGTAAAGAACCCAGGATGCTTGGAACAACGGCATGATCACCGCAAGGACAATCCAGTTGTCGGTGTCAAGAGCTTGGTTCATTGACCACATCACGTAGAGTTGAATAGCTAAAGACACTGCTCCAAAGATAGATTTGACAAAGTTGTAGCTGAACGAAGAGATCATCATCGACGACACAAGCACCTCGGCCAAAACAATTCGAACAATGCTGGCTTCAAAGTTGTCTAAAAGGTAAGCACATGTAGTGTGGTTAGAATAGATCTCGATTGCAAAAATGAGCACTGGCCAGCAGAAGAGCCAGCAGATGTATCTTATATAATAGACCTTTCTTGTCTTATGCACTCTAGCACAACCCACAAGACACTCCTCGTCCACAGGCACCCCTCCTGCCATCGTGTTATGGTTCCGGCCAAGGTAGATCTCAATGTATCCTAGATCAGACACAACGCAGTAGTAGCACAAGAGCATGGCTCCACTGAGAAGCAACGGGAACAGTTGATGGAGAGTGTCAACTGACAAGTACTTGGACACCAGAGACTCAGCCCACAAGTTCCAAGCGGTGCTCACAAGAAACACTCCAGCGTACACCCATCTGCTCTGGCCGAGGATCGTCTGGGTCCATTGACAGTTCAGCGGAGGTGTCTGGCTGGGTTTCATTGTGGGGTTGAGCAGAGGCTTGATTGCAATTTGTCGAGAATGATTAGCAACTGGATTTGTTCTGGAACTACGGATCCCAAACCCCTATATATTGGATCAGTGATCCGTGAAACCCCTGATTTCATCTCATGGCGTTTTCTTGGTAATATGTCTTTACCATTAGAGAGGAGGGCTCGTATTTTACTTCTCCAAGTTAAATATGATGTTTCAGATCTGCATGGATTCTCAGCTATGGTTTCACTGCAGTCGAAAAAAAAATAATCGACAACGGCAGGACTCGAACCTGCGCGGGCAAAGCCCAAAAGATTTCTAATCTTTCTCCTTAACCGCTCGGACACGTTGCCTAGAGTCTGAACAAAAAAATTTGTTAAGGGCCAGGAGCCGTGGTAGGTACTCAGGAGCGCATCAGTTTTTCATATTCGATGGGCTCGACCATTTCGGTTGATTTTATGTGCCAATGGACAAAACTGACCCGGGAGAAAGTGCCAGTCTGAGTGAGGGCCCTCCGGAGTTGTCCCGGGACGAGTTTGGAGTTCCAGAAAAGAAAGCTGGTGTCAGGGCTGTCAGTTTCAACATCAATGGGTTCAACACTTTATTCAATTATCATCCATGGAACAAACTCCGGACATTGAAACAAGTGTTTGAGTTCATGCAGGCAGATATCGTGACTTTACAAGAATTAAAGATTTCTGCTGTCAACAATCATGTTGGCAAGATCGAAGATCATTACAATTACATTACTATGCCCAGTCTTAAGAAAGGGTACCTGGGAGTTGGAGTCTATATAAGGAAACCCAAAGAAACTGATCTGGAATCAATTCGAGACTTTTTGCGAGTACGCAAGGCAGAGGAAGGTATTACAGGTTACTTGAAATGCTGGGACTTTCCTGAGAAATCCTCTAAAGACATCTATGATTTGGCGCATCGCACAGCACAGACGATGAATCTGAAGAAGTACAAAGATGCATGTAACAACTACGTGATAGGCGGGTACCCGAGCTTGTTCAGTCGAGAAAGAAGCTTGGAGATTGATTCCCAGGGACGTGGGATAGTGGTGGAGTTGGGACTTAATGTAGTGTTGATCTGTGTGTATTGTCCTGCCAATTCTTTAGGAACAGATGAAGGTGAGCAGTTTCGACTTGATTTCTTGCAAGTTTTGTTTGCGAGAATGAAGGCTTTACATAGTATAGGCAAGCAAGTAATGGTCATGGGCGACATCAATGTTGCTCCAGACTTGATAGATTCTGCAGTACAGATACAGAACAGATTCAAGAACGGAGAATTGATTCCCACGACCAACGAAGAAGATTTCGAGTCGGTCAACGAAAAAGCGGCAAAGCTGTTTACTAGGAGTAGTGTGCCGAGAGTGTACTTGAACTCTTCTGTGTTTAACAGTAACTATACAGCAGAACCTGCATACATAGATTTGGAAGGTGAGATCTTGAAACTCGATGCTAAGAACCAACCTCTATGTCGACGCAAACAACTGGAAGTGTTGTTTGTGGAAAGTGATGATGAAAATGAAGACAGCAACGTGATTCCTGTTAGAGAAGTGGTACACAAAGACCCGTTCTTGTATGATCTTGTGCGTGAATCACAGGGCCGCAAGTTGAAATTGTATACTTGTTGGAACACAATCAAAAGCCATCGGTCAGTAAACTTTGGATCACGAATCGATCTAATACTTGCTACGCAAGGGATTTATCTGTGGCTATCTCTGGCAGGTATTCTTCCTAAACTCCATGGCAGTGACCATTGTCCTATATTCTGTGATTTAGACGTCACTGGCTCTGACTCAGTGGATTCTACAACCACCCATGAACCACGGTTTGAAGCAAAGTGGGCTTACAATTTGAACGAAAGGACAATCGTCAACATGTTTAGAAACTTCAATCGTGATTCTATTCTAGGGAAAAGAAAAGCAGAGGTTGTTGAACCAGAAGCTCCCAACAGCAACAGTAACTCAACCAGTCTGGCTGAGCCAGAACTGCAACCTGAACCTGTTGATCTAACTTCGCCTGAGGACGAAATTAAAAACAGTCAGGTGGTTGAGTCCGTAAGTGGACTGACCACTGCACCAAAGAAATCTGCATATGTTAGCCGAAAGCTAACCAACTCAAAACGTCAGAAAACTATCTCTAGTTTCTTCCAAAAAGTCGAAAAGCCAAAACCACAGGACGGGATTCCTAATGATAAGCTTTTCGAACAAGTCAAGCAACAAATACAGCAAGAGCAGCAACCAAAACTGACTACCAAGCCAAAGTCCAATGTTCTTAGTATACTTTCTGGAAGGTATGCTAATCCGCCATTGTGCAATCATAAGGACGAATGTATTTTGAAAACTTCAATGACTGCTAAGAACAAAGGCAAGAAGTTCTGGACTTGCAAGAAGGTAGCAGTTGGTAATAGTAATACTGCGTTTCTAGACCAGAAAGAAACCAGTTGTGGGTTTTTCAAGTGGGCGTGATCGAGGGGGGAGTGGTGCCAGCACTTTGTGCTACCTTCATAGAGATAGTGTGTTCTGCGTTGCCTCAAAATGTATTGAAATTCTTAATTATCAGGAATGAAACAACGTTATTCGACGTGAGTTATCTTGTAAGATTGTCTGATTTGAGTAATGCATAGGTTCTGTAGTAATATCACTCTGCATGGTTCATTTCATTGAGTGATTTATTGAATACTCACTTCTCTATCAACCAGTTCATACAGCTACCCATTGATGATTCCATCTAAAGATCAGCTAATAAATAGTACCGCCTCAATTGTTTAATGTTCTCTGGTGTCATTCTCCAATCTTCCTCGTTCAAAACCAATTCGATATTCTTACCACTCCACAAGCAATTCTTCTACTTTCTTGTAATCATTCGTAGAGTACTTAATCATTACCTTAGACTCTAAGTCTGCATGGCCGAGGAAATCAAGTTTGAACAACAGGTTTGATACGCACGATTCAAATAACAAAGTTTCACACTCGTCAATCCTCACAAGCAATTTATTCTTCTTGGAATTCAAATAGTCAATGTTGATAGATGCACCAACTATTCCTCCAAATTGTTTAAGACCGCGGTACAATACTGATTTCCAACTGGTAAGATCCAAATACTCAAACACATCGTCACTCTCTGTGGGATTAAGAATCTCCAAAAAGAAAAACCGGCTCTGTTTCCCAGGTTCTATTTCAATGACATTGTCGTCCAAAGTAGAAATTTCCATAAGTCAGTCGAGATTGTGGTTCCAAAGTGGACTTGAAGAATTTCTGGAGTATTTCAATGCAGCCTTGAATCTGCATGGAGATGATTTGTTGCGGGTAATTTAGTATAGTGAGGTTGGTGAGAAACTTCAGGCGGCATCTGGGCGGGTCTACAAAGATTTAGGCAGGTGCTCACTAAAACTCTTAGGCGGCTCTAGACGGGTTTCTATGATTTCGGGCGGCATTCTAACTTTCCACTACTACACCCTCCTAGAAAACTACTAACCAACTACACTAAAATCATTAAATGGAAGTCTAATTGAAATTATCTAATTGAAAAGTAAATTCTGAAGTGAAATTAGGTCAATTGACCTCGAATTGTCATGTAACGTTAACTTTGGCTTAGAGCCAACTGCTAGTACCAGTTCACAGAACAGAACTAGCTTCAAAAAATGTATCCTCTGAGTTTCTTCAACTTCTCAACTGCAGAGTGATTGTATTCGCTTGCATCAGACCATTCTTCTCTTTGCGACTCTTTTCTACCGGTGTCCAAGTCGATCTGGTCTAATCTTCTGATTCTGGTCTTGTAGATGGATTTGTAGCTGAAGTACATGACGATGAAAGCAATCAACGCCCCGTAACAACTAAGGAACATGCTGAGATCAAACTCTTGGAACACCATGGAAACGCCAAGGAAGATCACAATGCAGATGGTTCCACAGAATCCAAAGTATCCCAAGTATGGCTGGAATGGGGATTTGAAAGGGTAGGAAGGATCATCTCTGGAGATGATGTCTGGGCGGAGTTGAAGGGCATAGTAGAATCGAAGGAACGACAAACACATTCCTCCCCATGCAAGAATGACAAAGGTGGAGGTGATGTTTGCAAGAGCTTGGAACACCGTGATCGCATGCTCGCTAACACCAACAAGTGCTAATAGTGAGAATGCACCAGTGAATATCACAGAGACGTAAGGCACACCAGAAGCACTGCAACGAGAGAAGATTTTAGGAGCCTTGTTTTGGATAGCAAGAGCGTAGAGGGTTCTACTGGAGGCATAGAGTTGAGAACTTCCACTGCTGAGTGCAAAGAACACAATGAATCCGTTGATGGCAGAAGCAAAGTCACACATCCCGACACTTTGAGCAGCAACAACCCATGGCGATTTGTTAGGAGTTGAGAACACACCTTTGGAGGCAGAGTGTGCACAGACCTTGATTCCTTGGGCCACAAGTTTGTCGTTGACAGCAGTGACGTACTTGGAACTGTAAGGGTCAGAGCTCGAGCTTAAGATTCTCAAGAGACGAGGGTCACCTGCATAGATGTTCAAGCCAACCAAGAACACTCCCAAGATATAGAACAACAAGATTCTCCAGAAAACCTTCTTTGTTGCCGAAGGAAGCGACTTCTTTGGGTTCTTGGCTTCACCAGCAGCAATGCACACAATCTCAGTGCCAGCGTATGCATAGGAAGCAATGGCTGCAGAAGTAAGAACTGCTAAGAGTCTGCTGAGTGCTCCATTGACTTTGTGGGTGTCAGAGTCACCAAGATCGTAAGATGGACGGAACGCACCGAAAGTGGCATTACCTTCAGACCGACTCTCTTGCCAGTACTTGATGCCTAATTTTTCATGAGTAGGGTTGTTGCCGACATTGATGGCCACAGACGCAATACTGATTGCAACAAGGAACAACAACTTGATGATGTTGGTTCCATATTCGACTTCACCAAATACCCGAACATCAAAGAGATTGATACCGAGAATGATGACGATGAAGAAGATCACCCATCCAATAGTGCTAGCACTAGGAATGTCCAAGAACTGGTAGTGGCTCAACATGATGATTCCTGCAATGATCTCAGACGGAAGAGACACGGCAAATGCTAACCAGTAGCACCAACCTAAAGTGAACCCGTAAGCGTCGTCGACAAATCTGGAAGTCAAGCCACTCACACCGTCAGCAACAGGTAACACTGTTACCACCTCACAGTAAGAAAGCATGGTAGCAAGCACAACTGAACCTGAGATGATGAATCCAAGAAGTGTTCCAAGAGGTCCAGACACAGTGAAGTTCTTACCACTGTTAAGAAGCAATCCGTTACCAAGTGCAGACCCAAACGCAATCATCTGAAGCGTTCTTGTGGTCAACTTACGTTTCAACCCATTTGGCTTCTTCTCAAACTGCAGTTCTAAGTCTTCAAAACCTCTTTTTTCTTTAGAAGGTGGTTCGTCATCCAACATCACCGTAGCACAATCTGACAAGTCACTGTGACTACCAATATCGATTGTTTTCGTCGAACTGGCAATACTTCTTCTGTTGTCACACAAAGTTGTGCTGGAGTTGACATCATGGATGAATATCTTCGTGGCAAGCTTTGGAATAGCGTCGTTATCATTATCGTCAGCATAGAATCGGTTCAGCAAATCTTCACCACCGTCAACCTTCATAATCCCTTTAAGTTTAGCCAACCGTTTCAATTCACAGGCATCAGCAGCCAAGGCTCTGAGAATCACCTCACGCTTGGTCTTGCGATCAAACCTCTCGAAATCAGAACAGTCTCTGTCATACTGCTTAGAGAACGTCGAAGTAGCTTCCAGGTCGAACCTCTGAAGTATATCAGATTCTGTCTGGTCCAAGTGATCGTACTCAGCACTGATTTTACTCTGAGCCAAACCAGCCAAATGGTCCTTGATCGTGGTCTCAAACAAATGTGTGTAGAAGTATCTGTCATTAGCATCAGCACTAGTGTTGTTCAAAGCAGTTACCACTTTGTCCATAATAATGGGGTTGATTGGATCTGGAAGATACTCCATCTCCTGTTTCAAAAGCTCAACCTCGACCTCAAGGTCGGTCTCTTCTGCTTCTTGAATACTGTCCTGTTTCTTAGTTTCTTCAGTGACGTTATAGTAAGGCATGTTGGGAAACAAGTTGTTCTTGAGCAGCTCACCAGACCGACGACAAGGTCCTACAAGCATCGAAAGTCTGTTCAACGACATCCGCGTGAGTCTCTTAGAAATCCGGGTGGCTCTTTTGCTGCTTCGCTGAGACTCCCTCTTCCCAACAATACTGCCGTTGACCACATTGTCGACTTCCTCGGAGTCGACGATGTCGATGTTGGGAGTGGTGCTGTGCCGGTGCACCAAGTTCGAAAGAATATTGGTCATTGCAAAGAACGTTGCTAAGCAAATAATCCTGCAATCCAGCAAACCATTTCAAATATATTTGACATTCCTCTCTACTGATCCGTGGTACCCCAATAGCTGGTGGATACTGCATCGTCATGCACCGTGGTTCTCTAAGGTTGTACCACGCTAGAGGAGCCCAAGGCTCAGGGATATGATGGTGCTTTGAGCACCGACGTGGATACTTTTTCTGCTAACGTCTGGGGCTGTTCTGGCTGGTGCCAGGGCCATGTTATACCTAAATCCAATTGATACTGGTTGCTAGGATCAGTAGTTGTAGCGCCATCTATGCCGTATGTACAATAATATCGAGCACCAGAAATCGCCGCTCCTGAACAATACCCATCAGCAACTGTATTTGAAATAATCTGACCCCAACCCTAAGAAAAACCCAAACAGTCGACTGCTGGCCAATGAAATCCGTTTTCCTAGGTGTGTCCCAGACTTCAATGTCCTGGCAACGTATCAGACCTCGGACTAAGCTGAAACCTCGACTTGCAGGAGGTACACTCAACACTAGCCACGACCTTGGGTGTTACTCAAACCAGTAATTCGATCTTCTGCCATTCTAACTGGAGTTCTTATCTCATTGTGAAACCGGTTTAGACCGTGATTTTATTCAGGGTTGATGGTATTTAGGTCTACACTGTTACACCTCCACACTAGCACAGTGTGTGCTGACACCTTAGTACTGGGTCCTAAATGAAAACAGGGATCTTTTCAAGTTGCCTCAACCATCAACCAGTGTGATGAAATTCCAACCTGTTTCTTCACTACTGTTTTAGTATTGCTTTTCAATTATCCTGCATTCTTATTCAGTAGTTCAAGCATGTATGAGTGAAGAACCAGGTCTTCTAAAGACTAGTACTAAACTCTGATCCAGAGCTATGGTCTACAGGTCCTGGCTTCGTGCCCCGGGTAACGCCACGCTTTTTTCATCTCCACTTGGAATCACAATTGTCAAACCTCACCATAATCAATCGTTAACAAAATGCCTCGATTAGAAGAAATAGATGATGAAGATATCGATAACATGGACATGGATCTTGCCCAGTTTGATCCTAGTCTAAAGACCCCGGTGGCTCCAAAGATCGTGCCTACTGTCACAAAATCCACCAATTATGAAGAGCCTCCGTTGTTTCCTCCGATGCCAGAAGCAACAGAAATAGAACAAGACGGCGAAGACAGAGTGCCTATGTTAGTTGACCAGGACGGTAAGCCTGTTGAAGACTCAGACTATAAAGTCACCAGTAAAGACGAAATGAAGACTTACCAAATCATCTACCCATGTTACTTTGATGCCAACAGAAGTCATAAAGAAGGACGTCGGGTGCCGAAAGAAATGGCAGTGCGTAATCCACTTGCAAAGACGATTTCTGATGCTTGTCTCCGGTTGAATTTGCGCACGATCTTGGAACCTGACAAGACCCATCCTCAAGATTTTGGTAACAGTGGTAGAGTGCGAGTTCTTCTTAAGAAAGATCTGCTGGCCGTCGACCCATACTGCAAGAACAAAAGAGTTCTCATGAAGAAGATTTCTGTGTACTTGAAGAAAAACGAGACCACTTTGCAGACTGTGAAAGACCTTAAATTGCCTAACTTTGATCCTCAGTTACAGGCTGCTGATTTCAGACCACAGCGTGTTCCTAAAGTGAAAGGGTTCAAGATCAACGACATTGTGCCACTTCATTCGCCGTTATTGATGGGCCATCCACAACTTAAAGCAGTGTATGATCCAGAACCGGTCGTTTCTAGTAGTGAACCAGCAGCTCCAATAATGCCAAAGAAGAAGATTCTTAAAGTGAGACGATAGTGGGGGGTCTATTGGATTCTTTTATTGAGTGAGGGAGTGCTTAAAATGGGGCATAGTTCAGAATGGAGTACGGTTCAAAATTAATAATGCTTCTTAATGAACATAACATTGTGAATAATACAGTAAGATATCGTTGCCGGTACTAGAATCAGTTAAGAGCTAATAGTTCTTACATGAGCCATCTCTTAAACGACGTCAACACTTTATTTATCAAAATCTAAGTATTGCAAATAATCATGTACGTTAAAGATCACACTCCGACAAATAAAATCATGAATATCAAAAAATTAAACACAGCCATTAACACCATGTAACAATTAATTACCGGTAGTCGTCACTACCTCCGCGTGCGCATAGCAAATCTACATATAACCCGTTTACCCGGCCCAACGCTCACGGTCTGAAAATTTTCCATCTTCCACGATCAATTTAATTGACACTACACTATGGCATCCGCTGATACCTTAACGCTTGACGACGTCGAGCTTGATCTCAGTCAGATCGACTTCTCGGACCTTGAAGAGAAGTACCAGGTCAACTTAGACACCGGCGTCGAAGAGTATGTCGTGATAGATGGTGCTCCAGTTGCACCGGAATCAAAGATTCCTATTTTGAAGAAAGTATTGGGGAAGTTGTTTGCCAACAGCAAGGCCGAATTGGCTGCCGGCGACGATGCATTTTTCTTCCCTGTTGAAGGTGGCAAGACCACCGGGTTTTTGTTTGTACAGTTTAAGAACGAGAAGCACGCAGAGGCTGCGATCAAGGCTCTCAATGGTAAGAAATTGGATGTCAAGCACAGATTATTTTTGAACAAGTTGTCAGACGTTGAGAAGTACGGGGCTGAGGGTGCAGTTTCCGATAAGCCAAAGGAGGTGAAAGTGCCTGAATTCAAAGAGACCGACTACCTTAAATCGTGGTTGCAAGACGAGAATGGAAGAGATCAGTATGCCAACCATTACGGTGACACTGTTGCTGTGAAATGGCACAAGGGCAGCTCTCCACCAGAGACTGTGATGGAGCGTGAGAATTTCACTGCCGGGTTCACCCTGTGGTCTCCTAAGGGGTCCTACTTGCTTACAATCCATCCTCAAGGTATTCAGTCTTGGGGAGGTAAAAACTTCGACAAGATCCACAAGTTCTTCCACCCGGAAGTGCGGTTGTTGGATTTCAGTCCAGACGAAAAGTACTTGGTGTCTCTTTCGCCAGAACCTATCAAATTGCCACCAGCAAACCACCCAGCTCGTGACTCGTTCCCATTCAGTGCCGAGAGTGAGGGACACAAGCTTGTCATTTGGGAGATGTCCAGTGGCTTGCCAGTGAGAACGTTTGCATTGCCTCCTAACATGGAACAGAGCAAGAAGATGGACTGGCCATTGATCAAATGGAGTTACGACGGGTCGTACTTTGCCAGAAAGGGACCTGACGCTTTGGCGATCTACGAGTCTTCCACCATGTCGTTGTTGGACAAGAAGATCTTGAAGGTCGAGGGGTTGCAGGAGTTTGAGTTTGCGCCAGCCGGAATCAAGCTTGCCACATCCAAACCAACCGATCCTTTAAGCCATGTGCTTGCATACTGGACTCCAGAGACTTCTAACCAGACTGCTCGTGTGGCACTCATGGAGGTGCCATCGAAGAAGGTGCTCCGAACCGTCAACTTGTTCCAGGTGTCGGACTGTCGGTTCCACTGGCAAGACGAAGGGAAGTTCCTTTGTGTCAAGGTCGACAGACACACCAAGTCGAAGAAAACGACGTTCTCGAACCTCGAGTTCTTCACGTTAGAAGAGAAGGAGATCCCGGTGGAGAAGATCGAGTTGAAGGAGACCGTCATAAATTTTGCCTGGGAGACCAAGGGCGACCGTTTTGTGACGATCGGGCGTCTTGACAACGGGCCAGTCAACTTGGCCATTCCAAAGAACGACATCAGTTTCTACGCCCCAGAAATAGAGAAGAAGAAGACCGGCAAGCAGTCGACCACCGCGGCCGTCAACTTGAAGAAGTTCAAGAACTTCAAAACCATCAAGGACAAGCATTCCGTCAATATCCACTGGTCGCCAAAGGGCCGGTTTGTGGCGGTGTCCAGCATCAACGGAAGCAACCCGAAGATCGATTTCTTCGACATGGACTACGACGGAGCCACTGTGTTGGCGTCTGACGAGGAGACCAAGAACCAGAACGTGCGTGCCTCGTTGAAACAGATTGGGGACGTTGAGCATTTTGGTTTGACCAACCTCGAGTGGGATCCTTCTGGAAGATTCTTGGCTGCTTGGTCTTCGGTCTGGCGTCACAAGATCGACAATGGATACAAGATCTACGATTTTGCAGGCCACCTCTGCATCAACCAGGGAATCGACAACTTCAAGCAGTTCCTCTGGCGTCCAAGACCTCCAACGTTACTCACTGCCGGTGACCGTCGTAAGGTCAGAAAGAACTTCAGAGAGTATTCTGCACAATTCGACGAGAAGGATGCCATGGAAGCCAATGCTGCTACCAGAGAAATCATCTTGACTCGTCGTAGATTGTTGGCCGAGTGGACCACCTGGAGACAAGAGATCGAGACCAAGAAGACCGAGTTGGGTATCACGGAAGAGAAGGAAGATAATGTCGAAGACACGGTGGTTGAGGAGATCCGTGAAGAGATCTTGGAGGAGAACGAAGAGATCGTGGATTAATGTATGGCAGATTTTGATTGGTTGTGTAGGTGATTGTAGTTTGTATGGAGATCATGGCTTTTGTTAATACTGTTTGCATGAAGTACAGTACTAGGTACGCATTGGCAATTGAACAACCGTACACCAGGGAGAGTTCTATACTTTCTCATTTTGTTCAACCAACATATTCTGATCAAACTGTTGGATTATTTTATTTTGGCCTCTCAAATTATATGGTCACGGTGTATCTTCATACTCTACTTCATACCCAATGTAGATCTTCAATATCACGTGCACCAGCATCTCATCACCTTAAACTTCACTCCATATCCAAATCAGCACATCATGACCTACTCAGACTCAACAGCATATATTCTTCTGGCAGCAATTGCTGTGTCGTATGTGGCGGTGCTTTATCTTCCTCACACCAGGGTGACGTCACGAACCAGTAAGAATGATCCTGTTCTTATTGCTTCTCGAATGAACACAGTGCTTGTGTTGGCACTTGTATTATCTGCCTTGGTACCATTAGCAATATGGTTACTTGGTGGATGCAGATCGTATTTGCAAGGAATTTCGTTACTTGGAGTGGTTCCCGGAATGAAATATAAACATGGAGGGTATGAGTTTGGGTCGGTAGTACGATATTTGAATGATATATCTAGGACACTATTACTAGTATGCAGACTCTTTGTGGGACCTATTGTACTACGGGTGTTCTTCCAATCTGGACAGAATATTGCTGATGAGTTGATGGAAGATCTAGGCACGATTCAAGGACGCAAAGCTATTATTGTTGGTCCATTAACTGAAGAACTTGTATACCGTGGATGTTTATTGGCAGCCCTTATTCCTCTGAAACTGATAGGCGTTGACTTGTTAGTGTTTGTTGCACCATTAAGTTTCGGTGTGGCCCATTTGAACCACGCCTTTGAGATATATCGTGAATCTCAGCATCCTCCATTGTCAACCATCATTTTGCTGTCGTTGTTCCAGTTTGCCTATACTTGGTTGTTTGGCGTGTTTGCATCGTTTGTGTTTCTTCGTACTGGCAATTTAGTTAGTTGCATCTTGGCACACTCGTTCTGCAACTTCTTTGGGTTCCCAGACATTAATCCTGTGGTTCGTAAGAAGTGGATGAAGTATGTATATTGGGCGTTGCTTCCGACTGGTGTCTTCTTGTTTCAACGGTATTTGTTTAGTGCAACTAAAAGCAATGGAGGTGCAATCCAGTGGCATTGAATCGGCATTGAAGTGGCATTGATCTGTTTCTTGAGTAACCGCAGTGTTCTTGTGTGTACTGTGGTTGAAACTCATGGAACTGTTTTCAAATGACGAATGGTTAGATAAACATCTTACAGTTGTTTAACGAGAAGGTTTTTGGTGGAAGATGGGAGACAGACTGAGAAGTGGACAGTATGTCACTCTTACAGTTTACTAATACGATTATTGATTATAATTTAATACATTTATGCTTGTTTTTACACTATTGTTCAAGGAGTGTAAAATATAATTGCGGTTTGCTCTCTACCTTATGCTACCATAAATGATAAAAAAGATCCCACCGCTCAAGCTTATAAGAAAATCTCTTTAAAGCGAACCATCAAAAGACACACAATCAATCCTCCATTTGTTAAATCCTGCAATGCTAGGTCACCAATTGGCCAACCCACCCTACTTGTCAATGCTATAATGGTGAATTAAATATAACTGCTGAAACACAGTCACACTGTATTATATACCACACTTCCTGCAACTCGTAATTATATAGAACGCCTTCTTCATCAGGCCCGTACCAAGTTCGTTAAACTAGTTGTACACCACCCCCGCATCACCACCAACCGGAAACTCTTCCTTGGCTTCACCTTCCAACCCTTCATCAAGCAGCATTGGGTTTGCTGATGTTCCTTCCTCCATGTTCTGCAACAACAAAGTATGATTCACCAAATTCAAGTACGCATACATGAAATTGGAAAGAAGTACCTGCTGCCGAAGCTCACGCTTAGGATTAGCCAACTTCAAATGCGAAAGTCTGTAGATGGCTCTTTCGACATTCATAGGAAATCGGTGGTCCAACATGATAATTGTGGCATGAGTCAACGGAGGTAAAGGAAATCCAAACGCAGAATCAGTGTATTGCACCGGCTGGTTTGGTTTCTGAGACGACAAGTTGAGCTGTTTGAACGTTTGAAGTTTCTCCAAAGTCGACATGTCGGCAGAAACCAATGATGAAAGAATATCCATGTGATTACTGCCAGTTGGAACCAACCCTTCGCCATGGTTCTGTTCATCTGGATCCAAGGTGTGCGGCCGTTGACTTGTTTCACGAAAGCGAGCCCGCGACTCTGTAGGTTCTGGCTCTTGCTCATTGTAATTCTCAGTGAAACTTTCTGGTTCAACAACCGACCGTTGCTCTTGTTTTGGTTGATGTCTCATATCCTTGGTGCTGATTCCCATACCAATTTCTGGCTTGCTTTGAGGCTCAGGCTTCTTGTCGGATTTTCCAAACTTACCATCAATAGAAGGAACTTGAGGAGAAATATCATTTGAAGTTGGCTCTTGCTGGTTGTAGTCCGGATAGTTTCGCTGCTGTTGCTGCTGTTGTCCCATTTGTCTTTGATAATCAACCATCCCATTAACAGGCAACGGTGGTTCACCTGAAGGTGTTGGTTTCTCTCTAAGATTCTTGGTGGACTTCTTCTTGAAGAGTCCGAACACTTTCTTGCTACCTTGCTCTTCCGTGTCATCTTCAGCAATACTCTCGATCTTGCTTCGTCTTGGACTGTTTCTTGAGTCTTCCAGATCAGTATCCATGGATACTCGCGAGTAACTTTCAGTTTCAGAGTCGAAACTGGTCTTGCGAGAAGGCGACGAACTGGTGGTGTCCTTGCTCTTTCTGTCCTTCGACCGACCCCAAGAACTGAACGGTTTCTTTTGTTTCTTGTCCTTGTTCTTGGTAAGAAGCTCGTCGTTGAACGACTGTGAGTGTGTGATCTTCTTCAAATTGAGCTTCTTAGAAATCTCAGGAGCTGCCAGTAATGAGTACTTTCTTTGAGGAACACTCTCTTCTTCCACCTGGTCGTTGTAAAACCCATTCTGATGTTGCTGTTGTTGTTGCTGTTGCTGCTGCTGCTGTTGCTGCCATTCACGCTGTGGATCACGCTGTGGATCACGTTGTTGATCAAACCGACGTTGCTGTTGATCCTTCATTCGCTGCTTCGATTGGATATTCACCGGATCTTGCAACTTCCCTGAATGGATCCCGATGCCTTGGCTCTTCTGATGCTCATGAACCATTTCCGAATCAAGACTCTGTCTTCTTGAGCTCATTCTATTACTGTACCGTTGCTGTTGCTCATTAGAAAACCGCTGCTTGTCATTCGGATAACCCTGTTGATATCCCTTCGAGAGATCTCTACGAGGAGGTATCTGATCCTGCTCCTTCTGCTGCTCATACACTCGCTGTCTCTCATGTTCTTGCTGCTCGTATCTGTGTCTTTCTTGTTCTTGTTGCTCGTATAATCGTTGTCTTTCGTGCTCCAATCGTTGCTGCTTCTGTCTATCTTCCTGTTCCAACTTCTGCTGCTCCTTCTCTTGCTGTTTCTGCTGCTCCAATTTCTTCTCATGGCGCTCTTTCTCTTGTCTCTCTTGCTCCATATGATACTTCTTGTAGTCGATCTTGTCCTTCAGCACATAACTGAACCCAGGACCTTCTCTTTCTTTCTTCTTGTCAAACAACTCCTTCTGCTGCTTCTCGAGCTCCAAACGTTGCTGTGCAATCTTATTACGTTCTTGCTGCAACTTCTCACGCTCGATCCGTCGTCGTTCTTCTCTTTCAGCCTTTTTCCGTTCCTGAGCAGCTTGTTGCTTCTGCGACTCTGTCGGAGTTTTACCTGCAGGAATAGGCGGTAGCTTTGGTAAAGGATGCTTGCTGAGATCTTGTGACCGTTTCCGTCGACTTGACAACTCTTTCTCACTCTCTCTATTGCCGCTATTGGCATTATTGTCTGTTCCATTGGTAACGGGTACTGTGTCTTTCTCACCTCTCTTCATTGTTTTCTTTCTGTAGGTGGTCCATTTCGACCGTTTGAGTTTGATGTCACCACTTGGCAACGCAATTGGCGAATCCATATCATGAGAAGACGATTCTATGTCTGTGCTTTCAGGAGAAGAATTAGAGAAACTCTGAGACCGAGGTTTGGTTGGAGAAGCGATCTTCACAGGAGTGCTCATGCCAGAACTTGACTTTGGACCATTAACATACTCTGGCTCAGTCTGTCCTTTAAGACTCTGTTTCTTATTGTCATCACTGTTGCTTCTCCAAAGCCCTTGGTCATTATAAACACCGCTCATGAGTTCGGGGGCATAAGAAGAAGAGTATGAGGATAATGCTGACGTGGATAGCGTACGTGCAAGGGTGGCTGCATCAGTGGCTGCCAACCCTGCCATATTGGAAAACTTCTCAAGCTCGTCGGTAAGCTCTTTCAATGAAGGCATGCTCTTGTTGTCGTTGGTGTAGCTGTTGCTGGTTACAGACGGCATGGAAAGCACCGACTCGTCGTCGCTCACAGGTTCGTTGTTGCTGTTCAAGTTAGCTGTCATCTCGGTGATCGTGGACTGGACATGTCGTCGGAAGTTATCAGGAGCTATTCCGGGGTGGGAAGTGGCAGGAACCCACAAAAGCTTCGAGGTGTCAAGCTGGATCTGTTTGTTCAGAGGAGACCCTGATCCCGACCCTGGCAGGAACCCAGGACCTTGATCATAGGTGTCGGTTGGATCATGCTTGTCTAAAAACTGCTTACTGCCACGCTTGTTGACGGCACCAGGAAAATCGATCGAGACCCCGCTGCTTCTCTTATGCTGTTGTTTGTTCACAAACTTCTCGAAGTTGGAGTCTCCGCTCAGAAAGTCCGGATCAAACCCTACCAGCGTCAGGGCCCCGATGGAAAGTCTTTTGAGGTTCCTAAGAATATCACGCTCGTTGGCAACCGCCTGGGCAGCAAGCTCGGCATTCGACTTGCGCCGGATCTTCTTGTTGTTCAACGAGGGACTCGTCCCCTTAACGTTCATGATGCGCGGTGCTGTTCAAGGATGGAGGGCTTTGAGGTCGTAAAAAGGAAAGGATATGGGGTAAATATAGGTTGCTCAGCACTCACAAACGAAAGGATATGATAAAAATAAACTGCTGCTGTGGCATCGAAAGACCGAATGGCAAATCTTGGCGGTCTTTTGGAAACCCTGGAAAACTGTCTGCTGAGATCACAATTAGCTTGGTGTTAAAACTTCAATAGCAGACTGGTGGTCTCCAACTGGACCACCACCTACCCGGCCGCTGGTAGCTCCGGTCACGTGCCACGCCAATTCCGTGTAATTAAACTAGTTTGAACCCATTGATTATGGCTATCGTTAGAAAGCTTATTTTAAGGGCTATCCAACCATGTTATTTATTTTGTATTTGGAATATACCAGCGCAAAAAACATCCGTTTGAACACTGCCCAACCTCCATCTTTAACACTACCGAAAAAGAAACCTACATAAATTGCTAGTGTCACGTGCTGCAGTCGAGTTTTATCTTGACAACGCCTAAGTTTCTGTCTTGGAACTGGAAATCCGCTGCCCTTGGATCGACCAGCTCGGTTTTTTTATTTTTCTTCAACCCTCGCTGGTTACGCAGCCCTGTCTAGAAGCGGCAGCTGAAGCACGATTCAAGTGGTGAACAGAAGTATAAACAGTACGATCCACCGATTTTGTATATATATTGCCTGTTCAAGGTGTGAACTGTCAACGCGATTGATGGACTAATAGTGGATTGAATAATAAATGGATGCAAACAAATCCATTGACACCTTATACTGGGTAAGTGATATTTTGCGAGCGATGACTACCAAACAGATTATTAACATTGAAATTAGGAGGCGATCCCGTTGATTGAATCGCAGCGAGTTCTGACTCTTAAGGAGATCTGCCGAGCTTTTGGCACGATTCTCAGTGGAAGAAAACAAGATCTTCAGTTGCGAATCAAAGATCATTTAGCTAAGGAGCGTCTGGATGAGCCAAGTTTTCGAGCTTTCCACACCATATTGATGAAAGTGATAAATGGCCAGATCCCACCATCTTACGAGGCTCTCAAGGTTACTTATAGCAATCCAGCAGTGAGTCAGTCACTTGCAGACCCGAACTTTGTTGTCTCAGGAAGTAATACTAATACTGCCAATGGAACGAACGGATCTTCGTCCGCTGCCAACGATTTGGCTGCCTGGAATAGTTATCGGGCTCTGATGCAGCCCAAGAGACAATCAGTGCGTCCTTGGGTGTATTTCAAAGAGAGTCCTTTTTATAAGTTGAAGAGATTGGTTCACAACACCCCCAAAGTTGCATATATGGCACCGACTGCCAGAGGAACCTGTACCATTGAATTCACTCTCAATCCTCAAGAACAGCAACTTTTGAGCCAGGGGTACCAATTGATGTTGTTTAGCGGGGTCTACAATGAGAAACACCCAGAGGAAAGTATCCATCTTCTGTTCCCATCGCCGATGGAGATCAATTTCAATAAGCAGCAAATCAAAGAGAACGTGAGGGGCATCAAGAACAAACTTGGCACTGCCAGACCTGCTAATCTTACTCTGCTAGTGCGACAGCCGCCTCATAATAACGTGCTAGAGATTGTCTATGCATTTTCCAAGGAGACTTATCTTATGTACTGCTACATCGTTGACGTGATTCCTCCAGAAGTGCTAGCTAAATCCATAGCATTGCATGTGCTGAAAGAATTCACTGAGAAGTTTCTCCTCAAAGAATATGAAGAATCGAAAGAGAGCGACGATTTAATAGAACTTACCACCACTCTCAGTCTACGATGTCCTCTTAGTTACATGAGAATGAAATTGCCTGGACGATCAATCAATTGTCCGCATGTCCAATGCTTTGACTGTCTAAGTTTCTTGCAATTACAAGCTCAGGCACCAACGTGGACGTGTCCTATTTGCAACAATCCTGTGACGATGTCTGATTTGGCCATTAGTGACTACATGGATGAGATCTTACGCAACACCGGTGAAGATATAGAGACGGTGGAGTTGTTGCCCAACGGTCTGTGGAAAGAGGTCAAAGAAAGCGACGACAATAATCATAAACCTGAAACTTCGAAATCAAGTACTAAAACTAGTACTAGCAAACCGTCTGAGAAACCGTTTGAGTCAGATGATGACATTGAGGTGATCACTTTAGACAGTGACAGTGACAGCGACAGTGACAACGAGGAAATCCAAAATTCAACATCGGAAATTGCACGGGGGTCCGCACTGGGGTACGCAACGGGTGGCAGTCTGAATCCAACGGCTACCACCACGACGATCCCTGGGTTATCGAGCTCTGACGCCCTTCTGTCTCCGGAAGTCCAATCGACTAGTTTGCAATCGCTTGGTGTTCAATCTTTAACCACAGGCTCTCCTAGTCCTCCTAGTCCACCTGTAATTACCAGCAGACGTTCTTCAGTACACCGTCGCGCTCCTGTGATTTCTCCTGTACCGTCTCCTGTGGTCACGTCTCATGTCACGTCTCATATCACGCCTCAACAATCGGCAATCAGAAACAGTCAGCTGGCAGGAACTTCCACATCAGACCTTCTGGACCTACAAACTGATAGTCTGATCACCGAACAAGTTGCTAGCCAAACAGTGCCAGTCTCAAGCTTATTTCATAACACTGTGTCAAACAGTGTGCTGTTACTTTCACAGCAGCCACAGCTGAGATTTCATGCATTGAGTGCTAGTGTTCTTGCTCCTTCAAACCACACCAGCGTGCTCACCAAATCAT
Organism: Saccharomycopsis guyanensis; assembly: GCA_030578595.1. Classification (NCBI taxonomy): domain Eukaryota; kingdom Fungi; phylum Ascomycota; class Saccharomycetes; order Ascoideales; family Saccharomycopsidaceae; genus Saccharomycopsis; species Saccharomycopsis guyanensis. The sequence continues at coordinate 74,039 of JAJMSQ010000014.1, forward strand.
TGAACACAACACTGAATGGCACGCTTGACAATTCCAGACCAGCTACTGCCCCTATACAGAACGGTCGCACGTTCTTTCTGGGCACCCAGCCTGTGTCTTCGTCGTCTGGTAACAGCAATTCGTCACTTTTCATCCAATCTCCTCACAGAAGAACACAATCTATTGGACGACTCGGTGTTCCAGGCCTAGCAAATCGTTCTGGAGGACCACATCATAATGCCCAAGCACGCACTGTTCCTACTAGTACAGTTACTTCTCCACCAGTGCCTCCTCCTCATGGTATTGGGTCAGTAAACTCGTCGTTTGCTAATAATTCCAGCTTGAATCACAGTGTTGGTACTCCTTCAAGTGCCCCACCTGTTACCCAACCTGACACCTCTATAGTTGAGTCTGTTGGAGCAGAAGCTCCAATAGCTGATAGTGATTTGGCAGATTTGTTTAATGAGTTTGAAGCTAACGAAGACGAATCTACGGAAGAAGAGGTATTCAGACCATACACCTCAGACGACGATGTACCATTGGCTCTTGTAAATGAGAGTTCTGTGGCACCAACACAACAGCAACAGCCGACTAATCAGCCAGATACAGTTCCTGAAGCTTCTGATCAGTTGCGATCAATACTTGTTCGCAGTATGTTTGGTGATAATCAATCAGAGCCTGTTGACACCTCAACTACGCCTCAAGTAATTTCTAACGGAGTGCCTGTGGGACTGGGAAATACAGTTGTTAATGAGCAACTGGATCGGCATGTGGTAGCTAATGCTATTGAAATCGTGCAGCAGGCAAGAAATAAGCAGCAAACCGATCTGACTCCTCAGAAAAGAACACTCGAACTAACAACTGAGCAAGTACCTAACAAAAGAGTTGATAATACACCAAAAGAAACTCAAAGCAACAGCGTTGCAACCCCACCGAACTCTAACGGTAGTGCTGACACTCAACAGTTGCCCGTCGATGCTGCCAGTCTGCAAAATTCTTTCCTTGAAAGTGTCACTGGGACTGCTGTTCCTGATCCTTTGAAGCAGTATTTTCAACTGGCAATTGATCGGGAAGAAAGAGAACGAGAAAGACGCAGATATGTACCTAATGCGGGTGGCTCAGGAGTTAATGGTGGAAAGAAAGGAACTCCTCTTGAACGAAGAGGATCAGGGCCTGCAAAAGGTGTCTTGGCAAAAGGTTTGGTTCATCAGGGATCTAATAGACGGTTGATAACTGAAAACCTCAATGGAACCAACGTACAAAATGATACTCACTCTGCAACTGTTTCGCCGTCTACGACTACACAACCAACAGGTGTTCTAAATGCCACTGATAACAATAAAACGTACCAGCCAAGCACAGCACCTACCAGTATCAGTCCTACAATGAAACCACCATCGCTATCCAACCCTAAAGCCGGACCTGTTGAACCATTCCGCAGTGGAGGTGCTACATCTGCGATTCTGAATTTCGGCGAAGACTCGCTTTTCACTCCTGAAACCACGTTTGGAATATTGAATCTGACACCTGACACCAACACATTTTCAATCCCCAACGTTCCTGCTTGGAGTTCACGCTCAAATCTTCTTCGGAACAGAAGAACTTCAGACACAACATCAACCAAAAGCTCTAGTTTGACGTTCTCTCCATCTCGATTTGGGCCTGATCTTGGTTTGGCACGAAGTGCCAGTGACACACAGGGGTTGTTTTCTCGCAGCAGTTTGAGGACATTCTCTGATGTTGGGTCGAATTTACCACCGCCGCCGTTGCCTCATTCTACCAGTTTATTTAGAAGTAGCGAGTCGCTGCTTGTTTCTAAGATAGCTGAGAACCGGTTGGCAGAAAGTATCGATAATGATAAGGACTCTGAGATTATTGATTTGACAAATGAGGATAGTGACTAGTTGGGATTGTGATCGTTTGAGAGTTTGAGAGTTTGTTATTTTAATGTTCTGGAGAGACATTGAGAATGCTACAATGTCTGGTATATGAATGTGTATAATATTAGTATTTGCTGTGGCTGGTTGGCCATGGTGAGTTGTATTGAATGTTTCATGGAAGATTGATTGGCTGTTGTATTGATAAACAGTAGAATCTCAGATTCAAACTCAGATTTGAACTGTGAAAAATATTGAAGCATAGAATTCAGAAGAGTGCATGGTTCATGGTTGCAGAGTAGAGTTCCAGAAGAGTTCATACGCACAAGTCATATAGCAAGCAATGATAGAGTGTGTAACGAATGCTAGGAACGAAACGATATCCAGACCTGGTGCTGAGCTCTCCGTCAGGGCAGTCATTTTAATTCTCAGTGTTCCTGGCAACTTTCCTGGTGAATACCAAAGCTAGCAATGCTAACCATCATTGAATAAAAGGAATGAAAACCCCTCTGGTTTTACGATACTGAACGTACAGGTCTCCAAAGAAACCAACCAAATACTTCTCTTCGTAGTCAATTCTCTTCTTGAAGAACCGGAACAACACCACTGAGAACCCTATCAAGCACACTGGGTTGACCAACATGATTTGACTTCCTATTGCCCACCAGAAGTATCCCGTATAACTTGGATGTCTTGAAATAGCATAGACTCCATGGGTAACAAGCTGATGGTCAGGCTTTTTCTTTGTAGCGATTATATGTGAAAATGATTCGCCTGCTGTCTTCATCGACAAAGATCTTAAGGCTTGTCCGGCTATCATCATGGCAAACCCTATCCAATAACAAGCCTTCCATTTCAACTTTAACTTAGGAAAGAAATATATTTCCACCACCGTCTCCACAAGAGAGGCGGCATGAGCTGCACTATAAGAACCACTGTGGTTGATGAGGAACGAGTCGGAACTGACTTTAGACGAATTGTACTTGGCAGTGATCCAGTATTCAAGGAAGTGGAATACTGCAAGTGATCCCATATACATAGCCACAGGATAGAATGTAAGCTGTGGCAATAAAGCAATCGCTACTCCGAACACAGATCCTAATAATGCTGCTTGAAATGCCACATCTTCAGGCAAGTTTTCTTCAATATTAGCTCGAGTCATTATGAGTGAAGTTGGAGATTTGACAATAAATTTCAGAGGATATGCGATAATCTAATTGACTGATAACTCTAACAAACTGAACTGGTTACTGTGACTTATTATTGTTTCTTGCTCTATATTGATCTCTTCTGATCTCTTGATCTTTTGGTCTCTATTACCTGTTTCAATCTCAGCAGATCCAGTCAACTCACTGCTCCAACTAATCCAATGAAACTTCACAAGTCAGTACTTCACACAAAAAGAATAGTATCCCTTATTTTATCAGTTTGATTTCTTCTCTTTTTTGTTTGTTCCCGTGCAATAAACAAGAAGACGCATCGGTGTGTCCGGTACTCAAAACTGCATGCGAGCTTATAAAATATACGATCGAGGTTCAGGGGTCCATATCTATGGGTAAATATTACTTCTCAATCCATGCAGATCAATGGTTGCAATTAAGGGGAGTCAATAATGGATAGAGGGTGTCTAGATCGGATTAGGAATATTGTGGGCTTATTAATCGTAGCTCCATCTCAATGTTTAAAACTTACTAAAGTTAATCTCTCCCGGTTACTCTATTACTACTAAACAATGACTAGCTTAGGTTCTGCTACTGCTAATCTCTTCCTCTTTACATGGTCTCCAATTTAAATCCATCCTACAACTACTCATACATGCATCATCATTTCTTAGATATATAATAGCATTAAAAATGCACTGACGGAAACAACTAAAAGACTAGCGTCACCTAAAGCAACTCTCTATGAAGCAGCTCTCTATTAGACAATCAAGTCTTTACTTACTCATTTCCCTTTTCTTTTCCCTCCTTCACCTCAGGCTTAACCATTTCATCAACAGTATCGCCTGTTTCTCCCCCGGTTTCTGGTGCTGCTGCATCTCTTTCTTCTTCGGTCCTAGCATCTGCTGCTTCTACGGTATCTCCTGCTGCTGCTTCACCTGCAGCATTTGCAGCGTCTCCAGCTTCTGCCAATTTCGCTGCTCCCTCTGCCTTATCACCTTCTGCATCATCTTCATCACCTGTCATTTGGTCCATCTGTAAAGTTCCCTTGACCGAATCATACATCTCCACCTCACTCAATTCCTCTCCTTCCTTCAATAAATCGTTTCTCATGTAGAGAAAATGGTCTTTGAGCATTGGAGGAAACTCAGGATGTTCTAACAACAATTCCCGTGTCGACGATCCAGCTAAGAGCAACTCCATTTCTTTCTCATGCTCCTTGGTGTATCGCTGAGTAAGATAGTATGACATAAGCACACTTTCATCAAACTCCAAGAACCGCAAGATATCGTTGATGTCATTATCAATGGCATGCAAATTCTTTGAAAGTGCTTTTCTGTAATGGTTGTCACCTTCCTCCTTGATAAGTTTCTTGAAAAAAGCTTTGAATTTATAAGAAGGAACCCAGATCCGTAACTTGCTTAAAAAGAAATGCTTAGCAAAATACTGGGCTGACAACGCAATCCCATGGTACTCGTCTTTAAGAACTTCCTTGAAATTATACGGCACAAATCCTTTGGTGCCTTCAATAAGCGTAAGTCTTAAAGGAGAGATCTGGTGGTAGAACACAAAATGGTTGTTCTTGCAATTGTACACTTGCAAACGAGAATTCTTGCTCAATCTTTCATCTGGAGTTAATCCATCTTGATACGACTTGTCAATTCTCCCTGGAGTGATCTGGTTAGGTTTGATCACTGCACGTTTCTGCAAACTGGTTTCTGGCTGTTCTGTCGAATGGTCTGTTCCATTGTACTCTTCCATGTCTAAAGCAAACGGATACTTTGAGCCTTTCTTGCTCATTATTCCGTTGGAACTCATTACTTGCTGGTCCTCAGTAACAGCATCCAAACTTCTCTTACGCATGTTTGCGTATTTCTTTGGCAACGCAGCTTCACTCACTGCCAATCCTGTAAGATCAATGTAGATCCCTTTATCAACGTCAATGAAACGAGCATCGATATTGTTTCTTCCGTATCCTTTTGTTCTATGGGTCAAGTAAGCACCACAGTCAACGTAGTATTTGCCCAAACCATCGTCCAAGTTCTCCACAATCAAGGTGTTGTTGTATAATCTACAGAATCTCTGGAGCTCACTGATCGGCATCTGGATATCAATATCATAGTCCCAAGGAAAATTCGAGCCGTTCCAGTACCATGAAAGAAGAGACCCGTGAGCTACCCAGGCAGCAAAGTTCTTAGAGTAAGTGAACTTAAGAAACAGACGCAATATATGGTGCAAGGTCCGTCTTGTTTCTGTCTCAGACTCAATAACACCATTGAAAAACCGCCAATCATAGTGTCCACCAGCTTTTCTGAGCTTTATGTTTTCATTTTCGGTAGGAGCAATCGGCACTTCATGGAAATGTTTCTTGACTGCAGAAGCTCTGGTACGATGAGAGAACTTCAACGACCGCCAATGGTTCTTCTCTTTCAGCAATTTCAAGGCCTCCAACCACGATTCTGTTTTGGCCTGGCCCTTAAATTTGTCATTGTATGCCTTTATGACAGCTTTATGGTCGTACTCAAAACTCTTGGTGGAGATCGTCATCTGTAAATTCTCATTATCTATAGAGATCGCATGGTTAGCTTCTTCTTCATCTACTTGCTGATTCTCTGGAGGATACGTCTTAGTAAGCAGTTGCAACACATCTAAGACGTTGGCTCGCAAAGTGTTATCGGCGATATTCTGTTTGCGTTCGTCAAGGAACGGTTTCACCATTTCAGAATACGTCTCAAGCAACTTTCTAGCATGGCCAATGGTGTTACCTTTGGTCACAGGAAACTCAAACGCTTTTATGTTGTTCAAAGCAGACACAGGATGAGTGTCTGGTTCTTTGGCAGCAGGTTTCTGCTGGTTCTGGCCCTTGAGCTTTGCAGCATCTAGGTCAAACTGAGTGTTGACAAGAAATATCACAGACACTGGGGTAGGAGCTCCAGCATACAAATACGACCGACTCTGCAACATCTTGGCTCGAATCGAACTTTTCCGAGTCCATTTGAACACATTGAAATTGATCGACAGGTTACGATTCTGGGAGTATCCCTGGCCTAGTTCTTGGATTCTATTCATATCACGGCAGAACGTCTCTGGATCGTACTTGACTTCTTTGCTTTTATCCTGTTCTTCTTTGCCGTGATCACCGAAGTTCTTCACCAAATTCGTACTGATATACTCGCAATTGTATCTGTCTTTGTCCTCTGCTGAAATGTATGGATCATTGTTGAACAAGATATGTTTGTTCAAAGTGGTGATGTCGATCCAGTCATACCAATGGAACGGAATAGCAAAATCCGACTTTCCTTGGTCCAAGTTCCGTTTGATGAGACTCAAGTACACTGCCAAGGTGAAACGGATATCATAGCTTGACACTAGAGGCATGGTGTTGTCTAGTCCCGAGTACTGATTCAAGTATATCTCCGGAACAGAAAACAGATAGTCTTCGTAATTGAAATGGTCAATCTCGATCTCCGAGAACCGGTTAATGATGGTTGTCTTTGGAGCTTTCTCATGAGATTTCAAGTACACTGCATAACTCTTGAGTTTCTCGCGAAGAAGCTTCTCTTGATCCTGGAAGAACGACCGGAAGTAATTGAATATATCATGGAGATCGATGTTGGTCAAAGTGGGCACCTCAGGCTCCTTGAAAAGGTTTTCTGTGTCGATGGCCTGAGGATCATCGTTGGTATTTTTCCCCGTGGGCACCTTTGAGGTAGTCTTGTCGTTAGCTATCACCACTGAATCTGGACTCAGGCTCAACGCAGTGTACATATAATGGAACATTATCAAAGTAACGAGCGTGAGAACCAACTTTGACCGTCTGAGTTTGGCCAACGCCTTGAGCACCGTCATTTTTCAGGGTTGTGGTTTGAGAACTGTGTGTTTACTTTTGGGTGGTTGAAATTTGCAGTGCCAGAATCCACGTCCTGAGATATGCTCGGATCCGGTTTGTTTTGGATGGTTTCCAAATAGATCCTGAGTCGCCCCTGGGCTTACAAGTACACCACAAACCGTTGACAGCAACAGATGTTTAAGATAACAATCCGGAATCAGATTCTGTTTGAAACCCTAGCAAAAGGTAGTGCGGCGTGCACTTAGCAAAAAGATCTGCTTAGTGTGCTGCGCCAGTTTTCTAACTGGTGCTGTGAGGTTTTGCTGGGGCTTAGCACTAGACCGTTTGATTCGCCGACTACAGATCGGCTTGACCAGGTTAAAGTTTGCCAGGTGCTGGTGGGAAGGTCATTGGCGACTACATTGAGTTCAGGTTTGCGTTGCACGTGAAGCATCCTGGAGGGTGTTGTCGCCCTGTACAAATTGCCTGGGAGTCACCCTCAAACGTCTGGACGACGGTCTACAAGTACTGGACGACGATCGTCATTGACACATATTATCTGGGTGCAATTGTTGGTCCGAAACTCTAGCTCAAGGTTCTAATGTGGTTAGATAAGCAAACCAACGAATTAGAGTTGCGCACGTGCCTAGCAAGGATCGGTCCAGTTTTTACGTGGGCACCACACAAGGGTCATCAAGAAGAAACTCCTGGAAAGTTCTGGTACCACCGGGACATCACGGGCGCGAGTTTACCCGGCCGCCTACAAATTTTTCTGGCTGCAAATTTTTTTTGAGCTTTTCAACTTCCATTCATTATCAATTTCTAGACCAAATTCTTTTTTGTGTCATACATTAACAGTATATTGAAATTATGTCAGATCTTTCAAATGACTTGAACAAGTTAAATATTGGAACCCCGGCCGCCGGCAACAACGGCGCTGCTGTTTCAAAGTCAAAGACTTATATCCCACCGCACCAACGTAACGGCAATGGGCCACGCAGTGGCGGATCAGGGTTTGGCGGCTCCTTTGGTGGCGGCCGCAGTTACGAGGGTAACAGGGGCTTTGGCGGTAACAGAAGTTACGGCGGAGGCAGAGGTTACGGAGGTAACAGAAACGGTGGCGGTGGTGGTGGCAGAGGCTACGGTGGGAACGATATCTATGCGGGTAAATGGGTCGATGGCAAGCACGTCCCGGGCCAAAGAAACGAGAGGGTTGAGCTCCAATTGTACGGTGAGCCAGACGACCCGAAGTTCCAGTCCACCGGTATCAACTTTGACAACTACGACGAGATCCCAGTCGAGGCTACTGGTGATGGCGTCCCAGACTCCATTGACACTTTCTCAGCACCACCTTTGGACGAGTTGTTGGTTGACAACGTCAAGCTCGCACGTTACTCGAAGCCAACCCCGGTTCAAAAGTACTCGATTCCAATTGTTGCTGCTGGTCGTGACTTGATGGCTTGTGCTCAAACCGGTTCCGGTAAGACTGGTGGGTTCTTGTTCCCATGCTTGAGTGAGAGTTTCCTCAACGGACCTTCCAACAACGAGGCCCCAGGCGGACGTTACGGTGCTATGCGTAGAGGTGCTCCAACCATCCTTGTGTTGGCTCCTACCCGTGAATTGGCTTCCCAGATCTACGAAGAAGGTCGTAAGTTTGCTTACAGATCGTGGGTCAAACCATGTGTGGTCTACGGAGGTGCTGACATCCGTCAACAGATCCGGAACCTCGACCGTGGCTGCGACTTGCTTGTTGCCACTCCAGGTCGTTTGAACGACTTGATCGAGAAGGGCAACATCTCGTTGCATGCCATCAAGTACTTGGTGTTGGACGAAGCCGACCGGATGTTGGATATGGGTTTCGAGCCTCAAATCAGAAACATTGTCCAGAACTCGGGCATGCCAGGTGTCAAGGACAGACAAACCCTTATGTTCAGTGCCACCTTCCCTAAGGATATCCAGATGTTGGCCCGTGACTTCCTCAAAGACTACATCTTCTTGTCTGTTGGACGTGTGGGTTCTACTTCTGAGAACATCACTCAAAAGGTGGTGTACGTCGACGACCACGACAAAAACTCTGTGTTGTTGGACATCTTGTCTGCCTCCGAGAAGGGGCTTACTCTTGTGTTCGTCGAGACCAAGAGAATGGCCGACGACTTGTCTGACTTCTTGTACTCACAAAACTTCCCGGCCACCTCGATCCACGGTGACAGAACTCAGCAAGAGCGTGAGCGTGCCCTCGAGGCCTTCCGTTCCGGAAGAGCTCCTATTCTCGTTGCCACTGCGGTGGCCGCCAGAGGTTTGGATATTCCAAACGTCACCCACGTCATCAACTACGACTTGCCGGGCGACATTGACGACTACGTTCACCGTATTGGTAGAACTGGAAGAGCAGGAAACACCGGTGTTTCCACTGCTTTCTTCAACAGAGGTAACAGAAATATTGTCAAGGACTTGATTGACATCTTGTCCGAGGCCAACCAAGAGGTCCCAGACTTCTTGACCACTGTCGTCAGAGAGGTTTCCTCTGGCAGAGGTAAAGGCAAAGGCATGGGAGGAGGCCGTGGCGGAGGAAACAGAGACTACAGAAGAACCTACAACAACGGAAGCAGCTACGGCGGAGGCAGCAACCAAGGCTGGGGCTACAGCAATGGCGGTGGCTACGGCGGAGGTTCCAGCGGTTACGGTGGAAACAGCTACTCCCGTGGTGGTGGCGGAGGAGGCTACGGTAACAGTTACGGCAACAGCGGTAACGGAAGTGGCTACTCCGGAGGTAACTCTGGTAGCAACAGTGACAGTTGGTGGTAAGTCCACCAGGTGTCCGGCCAAAACTGGCCGAGGAGTGACAGCGAGGGGGCTGTGAGGCAGCAAGGGTGCGAATAGTGGCCCTTGTTGTGTGATTGTTTTGAATGTGTTTGCTTATTTTGCACATTGGCAATGTTTGGAAATCATAGATACACTACATTGAATATTCATCAGGAGAAAAGAAGGGAAAATATAAATATAGAAGGAGCACTAGGAAAGCTCAAAAGTTGAAGATTTTCCTTTTTTTTTGCATATTGTTGTTTTTTCTAATTGGCATTTCATTTCTTGCAGCTGAGTTTTTTATTATCATTCTTCACTTGTGTATTAATAGTTCCTAAGAGCATGATAATAATTGGTGTTTATTAGAAAAAACAACCAGTCCAGTTTTCCGATTTCTGCATTGACAACAGGCTTGGCCCGAGAAATATTATTTTTTGGTTTGAGAATTTTTGTTGAGTTTTATTATTTTGTTTTGTATTGGGACGAGTGGTTGTTGATGTCATTGAGAATGTGCATGAATAGATAATTTATCGATGCGTTGTAGATTCTGATAGTAAATGAGTCTTGGACGTTGATATTCGTTGAAGTTCTCTCTGTACTATTGGGATTGTTAACAGTTGTTGTTGATCTATATCTATTCTTTTTGTTTATAATGAATTTAATTGATTTTTGTTTAATACGTTGTAGTTATTTTTCTTTCTGATTCTTGGAGAGAGGGTCTGTAAAATGAAATGGAAATGTCATAAACACGTCTACGCTCGTCCTTTGAAATCCATAACAAATCTTCTAGAACCAATTACTATAAAATTCTGTTTAGTTTTATTCTAACGAGAACTTGATAAAGTTTCTTGGGAACAGAAGCTCGTAGTAAGGGTCCTTTGATGAATTTGGACAGCCAAGAAACTCTATGCAGAGAACGTTGAATCCTTGGCATCACACTTTCTCAAAATTCTTACTACAGATGTTGAGACCAACCTACGGCTGTTTGATTATTAGAGAAGGGTATCATCTTAATTGATCATAATTGTAGCAGTCTTCTAGAAATCAGAACTAACAGCGTAGCACCCATTTCACTAACTTCTGTCTTGTCGTGTGAGTTTGTCTATTAAGCTCTCTTCTCAATTGTACTTTCTCTCCATGAATTCTCCACCTCTTATAGACAACTACTTCACACCCATCAGAATCATCTCAAGACAAACTCTTCTTTTGCTCAGTGTTTCCCCACAACATCTCTATACCTCCACCAACCTCCAAACTTTCTTTGGTGCCTGCATCGAACATAGTTCGAGCTGTTCTACATTCTTCTACTAAACTCTACCAACCTGATTTGTCATCTACTGAGACTTAATGACCTTCTACCTTACACCAATACGAACGAAATAGCAACCACTCGACCACCCAACCATTATTCGTATTCACAATGAGTAGCATCCATTGAAAACGAGCATTTTAAGATCTACTATCTGTAAGCCGCACCCAGGTTCTCACTTCCACGGAGCAAATAATACCTATATCGATAGAGAACCAAGTGCCACAAAATTACAGCGTCGACCTAAACTTTCATCTCTGCTAATTTGTCAGACCCTGGGTTAAGTTATCAGAACGACAGAACGAAACAGTCCAAATTGAGCACAAACTACTAAATGCTAGTAACGTATGACTTGACAAATCAAGGTGAGACATCCAAGGGTGCGGCTGACAAACTTGCTCCTATATTACCGTCACTGACAATTCACTAGTGACAAATGCTGGTGACAAATGGCTGGTGACAAATGACTAGTTCCCGGGGTTTGAACTTGGAACCCTACTAGTAAATTAAACCATTCTCCACAATATGGATGTGTGAATCATACTTAGTTTAGTGTGTTATTAATGTAGTACGTTAGTAATGGACCAGGCTCCAACTTCCAATTCGTCACCTCCTACGGAGGTCCGAAACGGTGTTCAGCAAACCGAATCTCTAACCAGGCTTAGCAAAAACACTAACTCCCGCAACAGATCTTCCCCGAACCCTACTACCGTAAACCCGCGACCAGGGATATTGTTGTCGGTTGTTTAAGTCTACTCCGCGCCACCCGAAACAGTTTCCATCACCAACTGCGCACCATCTATCCGGACAATTACCGGTTCGAGCCAGACCCCTCGGACTTACGGGTAACCCCGCACTGACACTTGGACCCTGATCCGAGAGTATCCATGTTGCCAAGGGACACACTGCGGTAAAAGAAAATTAGATAAGCAGATGCTGGTGGTGGCAAGGTGGTAATTGTCAGCGTTACAATGAGACAACGGTTTTTGCGGAGCGCAAGTATCGGTTGTGTTCGACCGCTAAACTCTGGCATTATTAATGTCGGACCCGACTTTATGTCCGGTCACTCATCCGATGCAGGCGCGTGCAGCACCGCGCATGGCGTGAATAGAAGGAACCATTTATTATAGCTAAGCCAGCTCGCACCTCTGACAAATTTTCTGGTCAACATCTTTTGCAAGTATCAAAAAACAAGTTGCAGCAATGAGTAACAAGACCGAGATCGAGTCGTCTGACGACGTCACTTCGTATGCAGCTCAGGACATCGAGGGGTTGAGAGATGTTGGTCGCAGTTTCAGCAGAGTCGACGATGTGGAGCGGCTGGAACCTGAACAGAGACAGGAGGTCACTCGGTCGCAGAGCAGATCCAGTCTCAAATCTATGGAGTCTGCCAAGTTCTTCTCTGAAAAAGTCAAGCTGGAACGTCACAACGTGTATCTTTCGTTCCTCAAGAGTTGGCTTATCTTGGCTGTTGGGTTACTCTGTGTGTTGTCGTTCTATTGGGGATCTTTCTACAACAGAAGTTCTAGATACAAGGATCTTGAAATGTTGCTTGTCAACGAGGACACTTACACCATTGACGGTGTTGAGCCACTTTATGGAAACTTTGCAGCATCCATCGCAAGCTCTAAGGCTATTGCTGCTCATGGAAAATACACTATTCTCAATACCCAGGAGATGATTGACAAGTACCACAGAGAAAACATCACCCAGCTGATTGTCAGTTTGGTTCACCACGAGAAATACTGGGCTGTGGTCCATATCAAACCAAATCTCACTTACAACTTGTATGAGGCTCTTAAGAATGGAAACACCAGCTTTGACATCAATAGCAACCAATACTCGCTCGACGTTCTTTATGAGACTGCTCGTGATTTCTTGAACGTTCCTAGTCAGATTGTTCCACAAGTGAGAATCTTTGCTGACGCCATCACGAATCCTGAAAATGTCACCAAGGCTTTGTATTCTCCTCTCATCCAGAACCTCACCACTGACGAGAAGTCCAACCTCATCACCAACGCTTCTCTGATTCTCACCAGCAGTCTCAGAGCTCAGTTTGAGGACCTTATTCCTGTCACCAACGCAGCAATCGCTGCCCCAGCTCAAGTCGGTATGATTTATCTTATCATTATCACGTTTTTCCAGTTCAACTTCTTCCAGCCTACCCACATGATCTTGGCACGTAAAGTCAAGAAGGCTCATTTTGTGCTTTACCGGATGGTGTCTGCGCAAGTGTCTTACTTTGTGTTGTCGCTCTTCTACAGTTTGGTGTCGCTTGCCTTCCAGATCGATTTCGGTGTGAGTTTCGGCCGTTCTGGGTTCCTTGTCTACTGGATGAGTTCGTTCCTTGGAATGGCTGCAGTTGGTGGTGCTAACGAAAACATGGCCATGCTTGCATTTGCTGTGTTCCCTCCATTGCTTGGTTTCTGGCTTTTGTTCTGGGTTATCAGTAACGTGAGTCCAACGTTCACTCCTATGGCATTGTTGTCGCCATTCTACCGTTACGGTTACGCTTTCCCAATCCACAATGTGTCAGAGATCTTCAAGGTTATCCTCTGTGGTGCCTCTAAGGACCAGATGGGTAGAAACTACGGTATTTTGGTTGCCTGGATCGTGATAAACAACTTGTTGATGCCTTTCGTGTTGAGATTCGTTGGACAGAGAATGGCTGCCAAGGCTAAAGCTGAGGCTGCTGCAAAGAAAGGTTAGGTCATGAGTGGTTAGCTTGTTGGACCTTGGAGAGTTCACATTTAATTTGTATTTTAGTCATGTTTCAATCGCTCAATGAATAATTTAATTAAGGGGGTTTGTAGATTGTGGAGTTTAGGTTTAATGGTGGGTTTTGTCGGTTACTGTAAAGAGTGGATGTATACGCAAATGCGGAGCACCACCACTTTAGTGATGTACGCCAATCGGTACACGCTGTCAAAGTTCTATTTTTCACCCTAATCTAATGTCAGTGTAAATAAATTGTTCTAGCTATTGTACTGCCATAGTTCTCAATTGAACGAGAGGGCATCTTCATCTCAAATTATTGCTTAACAATCCACATTCTTGTTCTCATACGTTACACGCACATTTGAATATTCGCAATTGCTAAAAGCAGAAAATCTAACACCATCTATGTAATACTAAACCTTGAAGCCCTTTAAGCCACTCTCATGTTTGAGAGCCAAGCGTAACAAGCTTTCTTCTTGGACAGGTTTACCCAACAACCGTTTGAAGAAACGGCCAGTTTCACGAACTTGAAACTTGGCATGCTCTCCAATAGGCAATCCAAACACCAAATCCAATTCTTCCAAGGTAAACCCTTTTGTCTCTGGAACAAACAAGATGCTGAGTACATACAAAAGAGCACACCAACCAGCGTAGAAACAAAACACTCCAGTATTGCCAATGCTTCGAAGCAAGTTGGGGAACGTGAATCCAAGAATAAAACAAAACAACCAAGTAGTAGCAGTTCCAAAACTCGAATGGGCGTCTCTGACAGTAATGGAAGCTGCCTCGGCGTTGTAAGTGAAAGGCACTGGTCCCATGCCGATTCCGTAGAAATAGACGTACAAGTAAATACCAGTAAGCACCAATCCAAGTCGCATTTTATCAGTAGTTCCATAGAACGAGAACCCTGTCCAGAGAAGAAAAATGATAAGCAACGGGTAGGTGAAAATAAGCAAGAACCGTCGACCTTTCTTGTCAATCAAAGGGATGGCAGTTAATGCACCACAAACAGCAAGAGCTCCAAACCCAACACTTCCTCTTAAGGAGTCGTTGTTTGAGAATCCTGCACTAGTGAGCACCGTCGAAATGTAGAACGTGAGAATATTGACACCACAGTACTGTTGTCCGAACATAAGCAACCACGAAGCAAGAGTGGCCGATCTGTTTCTAGGAACAGTGAACAACTGGATATATTGAGAGTACCATTTATGATCCTTTGTAGCCTCTTCCTCAAGTTCGATAAGAGAAGCAGTGTAATAGAAATCACGAGCCGCAATCAAATTAGACGTCCGCAATCTTTTGAAACTATCGTAAGCTTCTGCGTAGCGGCCCTTGGAGATAAGCCAACGAGGAGATTCAGGAATGAAAAAGATCATAGCGCACACTACAAGAGGCAATGGAAACACACTACCCAACATATAACGCCAATTGTGTTTACCTGCGTCAAGGAACGCAGACCCCATGACAAACCCCATCATGACCCCGAAAGCTGTAAGGGTCTGCCATAGCATCACCAAGCCTCCTCTGATAACTGCAGGAGTGGACTCTGCAGTGAACACAGGTACAGTAGCCGACTTAGCACCAATTGAGATTCCCATCAACAACCGACCTACCAACAACATTTCCCAAGAAGGAGAGAATGCCTGCCATAATCCTGACACCGCAGCAAGAAAACTGGCCCAGAAGATAGTCACTCTTCGTCCCCATAGGCCATTAGAAGGGATAGCCGACCAGCAACCCACCACTGCAGCTCCAAGGTACGGAATCGAGTTCACAAGACCCTGGATGTTGGCGTCGTAAGCAGAATCACTATCAATTCCGTACACCTTAACGTAGAAGAGCGAAGCACCACCAGCAGCAGACTCGTCTATCCCCTGAACTGCAGCAGAGCATGCGGACGAAAAGGCAAGAAAGTACAACATCTTGTTCTGGTGCCAAGGGTGCGCAGCTTCTTGCCTGATAATCTCGGCATCTTGCTCGGTGAAATACTTACTGTTGGATATCTCGTCTGGAAAATTAGCCAATATTGCTCCCTTAGTAATAAGCTCACGGTCAGACTCAAGTCCCGATTGCGCGACCACTCTCTCACCACTGGCAATCGCTTCTTCAACCGAACCCAATTTCAAAAACGAAACAGCAATTCCTTTCACCAACGCATCGCGTGAATCTCCACTGATGTCCAGGTGGTCGTCACGTTTATTCTCGCTCATTGTGTGTAGCTCAATTGACTCCATGAAAAACCGGGGCTCTGGATTCTTATACTATCAAAAAGACGCACGTCATATGCAGACCCAATTCGCAACGGTGTGGCTCGATGGTCCCGTGGATTGACACTCTTAGGCCGGGTAACTGTGGAAATGTTCCTTGGCAGGATCGTAGTGGTCGGCCCTTGGGTCTGGCTCGTTCCTTCCGGCTCCCAATATCACACCCACAGTTACCCGGTTTATAAGGTCCTGATCTGGCAAAAGGAATATATCCGAAGCACAGACAATACGACCCACACGTGATGGGCTATAAATATACAAGGATCAGATGTTTTGGTTGTGACCGGATAGGGACAGCCAACCAGGGTTTCTTGCTTCAAATAGCCGAAGAAAAGATTGTTTGCATGGTCGCATTTCTTGGTGAAGTTGTAGAGCTGCGGCAGTGGTTAGTCCCTGGGATTCAGAGACAACCGAGGTGTTGAACACCAACCGCAAAACCTCATCTGCCCGAGGATCTCGTAACCTCAAAATAATAGTGCACTGCTTGTCTCGGTTGTCAATCTGGAATTCGATGGAGTCGTGATCAAGCTAATGTCCAATGGGTGAGATATTATTGACCCTGCTGTGCGATGCTGCAGAATTCCCATCTTATTATCCCCCGATCGGGCAATACATAAACAACTCCCTTCAACATTGCGTCCTCCTATATAACTCACCTCAAACTGGCTCCGAGTCTTGCTGTAAGGGAGCACGGTTTTTTGACTCGAAACTTCATCTCGGTGTTTCGCAGTGATTCAGATATATGAGACTTACTGCTTTGACATGTTTCTGGACGGCCATGGCTGTCGTCCAAGCTGCCAACTCCACGGCGTCGATTCTTTCCAGTAAGGAAAACGTCGCGGTGTATTGGGGTCAGAATACTCTTGGGTATATGACTGAATGGGACGACAACGAAAAAGAGCTTTGGTGGTACTGTAACTGGGACAACATCGACATCGTTCTTCTTGCTTTCATGAATGATTTCCCTGGCACTTACTCAGACAAGTACGACATGGACATCCCAACCATCTACTTTCCTCACCATAAAGACTCTGAATTTTCAGTCAACAGCACTTCTACCATGAAACACATGGAGCGTGACATCAAGTATTGCCAGAACCGGAACAAAAAGATCTTGTTGTCTCTTGGGGGTGAGACTGGCAATTATGGGTTCAACACCACCGAAGACGCTGAGGACTTTGCCGACACCATGTGGTATATGTTCGGAGACGAGAAGAACAAGTCTGTTCCACGACCTTTTGGGAATGCAGTGATTGATGGGTTTGATTTTGATATCGAGAATTCCAACACAGTTGGGTATGTCGAGCTCATAGAGAGATTGAGAAACCATACCGACAACTCAACCGAGAAAGACTATTACATCACTGCTGCTCCTCAATGCGTTTATCCAGAGACTGATATGAACCTGATCTTGACGGAAGCTTACTTGGATATAGTGTTCATCCAGTTCTACAACAACGATTGTGAGGCTAATTCTTCGTCGTTCAACTGGGACACTTGGTCTAATTATTCTTCTGAAGTTTCAGTGAACCCTGATGTCAAATTATTCTTGGGGTTGCCTGGTTCTGAAAACTCAAGTAGTAGTGGTTATATTGGTAACTCACTGACTTTGACCACTATAATTGACAGTGTTCTGAATGACACTAGTTTTGCAGGAGTCATGATATGGGAAGCCTCGATGGCTTTCACCAACAAATTGGAAGACACCAGAAAGACGTTCACCCAGTCGATCAAAAATATCTTGAAGAAAGAGACTAGCAACAGCACATCCACTTCTGATGGCTCTACAACTAAAGCAAATCTCTCGCTTCTTCTCATGGTCACGATTTTCTTTTTGATTTAATTCCCTAATGCAGTGTTTAATGTGTGTATTTCTTTGTAGAAAAGTTATTAAGGTGCAAGGCAAGTATTGACTAATTCATTCTTAGGTTTCCTAGTTAGAATCTACTCTATACTCCTTGTCCTCTTTTACCGTCACCGACTACCATCTCCCGCCATTTCATCTTCAATGCAATGTCTTGAAATGTCAATGCTAAAGCATCGATCGTCGGTCGCATCTCGGTTATCACTTCTCAAAGCCACAAAACAGCCTCATTTCTAGAAGCCAGAACCGCAAATTTTTCCGGCCCAAGCCTCATTTCATAGAGGCTAGAATAAAAGCAGCTTTAACTAAGCGGCCAAGCATAAAAGAGCCAGTACAATACAGACCATCATGAACTATTCTTAAGTTAAACCTCCCTTTCAAAAGCTGCAGCAAAGAACCCGATACCTCCATCTAACTTTGGCAAACTTCTGATACAACCATTGGCCAATTTCTCAGCTTCTTTCTCTGTAAATCTTGCGTCAAGGAATTCCTTCTTCCATCCACGCCTTTTCCATTTAGGTATCACGGATTCTCTGCTACAAAGTTTCCAACCCTGTGACTGCACTTGAGAATCATTCAAAAGGTCTATGACAACCTGTTCATTTTCCTGAGGATGGATAGAGCAAGTGGAATAAACCACCTTCTGAGCACCAGGGAAACTGAGCGCATGTTTCATAATAGTGAACTGGAAGGATGAAAGCTTGGCGAGTCTCTCAGGATCATGTCCTTTAGCCTCAATGATTTTCTGAATTTCCTCAGGCGAAGGATCATCAGAAAGCTGATTAATGTCTTTACCATCACCACCGTTTGCTTCTTCGGATTCCTCTTCCTTAGTGTTGGATGCTCTCCCGAAAATCCCACTTCCTGAACACGAAGGGTCAACAACAAGACCCACAACGTCCTTGTAATCTGCAGGATTCGACTGGGTAAAATCACCACATTTCACACGTACACACTTCGACGCACCTGCTTTTTCAACCATCTTTGATAGCGTCTGAGCACGGTTAGGATTCTTTTCAAATGCAGTGATCGAGTTCTTGGTATTATGAACGTAACTTGCAGCATGTGTCGTCTTGTTTCCTGGAGCAGAGCAACTGTCAATAAGTTTGTCTCCCGGTTTTGCATTCAAGATATGAGCAGGGAAACATGAAGATCTATCTTGGATAATCAATTGTCCTTGCTTATAAGCAGAACTACTAGTGAGTTTCTCCTTTGGATTGATCCCAAACAAATAAGGAATGTACTCATCATGGTAAATGTTTCCTTGCTGACCTTTGACTTCCTCCAAAGAATTGACTTTCGTCAAATTCTTCAAGAAATTGTCTGTTTCAAGAAACTTTTCAGCGTTCCTCACTTTGATGGTATTGATCCGGAACCAACGTATTGGAGTGTAGTCCAGGTCATTGGTTTCCTCTTCTTGTACCAACTCGCTGAAGTCTTTCACTTTCAATTTCAACTTCAATTTGGTGTACTCTGACTTTAATCTTGTTTTGTTGTTTAGCACAAAATCTTTCACAGGATGTTTCGACGACTGAATACGTCCTGCCTTAGTAAAGAGCATGTCATGCACAAGCAACAACAAAAGTCTCTCATTGACTTTCTTTGGAAGTTTCGGCTGTTTCAATATCCGCGAATTCTTGACAATCAACAGGATAAACTCCCTGTACTTCTCTGTGGCACTCACCAATGCATAGATATGTTTTGGGTTCGACTTCAATGTCTTGGAAGCATCAAATATTCTTGATCTAAGCGACTGGGAAGTATCCTTATTGGTGAGAAACTGTTCTGATTCAAAATAAAGAAGCATCTTGAGAATATTTTTCTATTAATTTGTTTCAAAGTGCTGTGACTGTGGCTGTGTTGGTTATTTGTAATTGGCTATAGGAGTGTTTCAATCAATTATACCAGTACTATTGATTCCAGTAAATTGTTTTAATGGATAAATTCTTTGTGTCTGAGAAACTGTCCACCATGAATTAATCAAGCAGTTAATTCTCGTTCAAATAAGTTTCAAGTTGGATGAAACAGAGTTTTAAATTTGCGGTGTCACAATAATTAACAATAATTAACGATTATCACTGAAATGTTTCGATGCCCGTTGATTTTTTTTCATGAGCTGCATATGAACGCATTGAGATTTCAACATGAGAGTAGAGAGGAAGCAGAGAGGAAGCTTCACTTCAAACGGCTTCTGATTTTAGAAAGCTCACAAATAAAAGGCAGTAAAATAAACTAGGTTATTATAGTCAAGAACAAGTTTAGAATAATCAAAAATCAAGCTCTTAAAATAAAATAAACATTACAAATATCAACTGTATAAAAATCTATTAGTCTTCTAAACAAAAGCTATGTAGTTAAAGCGAGGAGGGTGTAGTCTATGGTATAGGGAAGGGTCTAGGATGAATCAGAATCGACCGCTGGGCCTCCGGAAGCAGATGGTGAGTCTGTTGCTGTAGCAGTAGGGTGTGCGGTAGCAGTCTTTGCAGCACTGTTGACTGCTGCGACACCAGTGGCAGTGACGTCGTCACTAGAAGGCGTGGAAATCACCACCTTCTCCTGAGGAGCAAGCCGAATGGTTCCATTGATAGTACCAGTCGAGGCAGTGTCGTCATTCTGGTCGTTTACCACTTTCTTAGAGGTTGCCATCGTGACCAAGGAAGTTGGGGTTGCAGTGGCATCATCGTAAGAAGCAGTCTTGGTCACTGATGCGACCTTGCGGACAGCGTTATAAGTCGACAAGTCAGTGGCACTGGCATCGTAATCGGTGGCACCAGTAGCGGCAGCATCAGTGGTAGCAGTGGCATCGTCAGTCTCAGTAGCATAAGCAGAGTCGGTGGCTGTAGCATCAGCATCGTCAGTAGCATAAGCAGAGTCAGTAGCATATGCAGAGTCGGTTGCATCAGTAGCGTAAGAACCGTCATCTGTGGCAGTAGCATCTGAGTCGTCAGTAGCGTAAGCAGAGTCGGTGGCATCAGTTGCATAAGCAGAGTCAGTTGCATCAGTTGCGTAAGCAGAGTCAGTTGCATCAGCATCTCCATCAGCACCGGCAGTGACAGTTTCTTTGATGGTCTTGAAGACAGTGGTTTGGGCAATGGTCACGGAGTCAGTAACGGTGACGTATTGAACACCAGACTCGGTAGCATCTGCGTCCGAAGAATCGGTAGTGTCAGTAGCATAAGAACCGTCATCAGTAGCAGTTGCACCCGAACTGTCAGTGGCGTAAGAACCATCGTCAGTAGCAGTTGCATCTGAGTCGTCGGTGGCGTAAGCTGAATCGGTGGCATCAGTAGCGTAGGAACCGTCATCAGTAGCAGTGGCATCCGAATCGTCTGTAGCATAGGAACCATCGTCAGTCGCGGTTGCATCAGAGTCGTCAGTAGCGTAGGAACCATCATCGGTGGCAGTGGCAGAGTCATCAGTGGCAGTGGCATCTGAATCATCCGTAGCATAAGAGCCATCATCGGTAGCGGTAGCATCAGAATCGTCTGTAGCGTAAGAACCATCGTCTGTAGCAGTGGCAGAATCATCTGTTGCATAAGAACCATCATCGGTAGCAGTAGCATCAGCGTCTGAGCCATCAGTAGTGTAGGAACCGTCATCGGTGGAAGTTGCATCCGAATCGTCTGTAGCATAGGAACCGTCATCAGTAGCAGTGGCAGAGTCGTCTGTAGCATAGGAACCATCATCTGTAGCAGTAGCAGAATCATCCGTTGCGTAAGAACCATCATCTGTGGCAGTCGCATCAGAGTCATCAGTCGCATAGGAACCATCATCGGTAGCAGTAGCAGAGTCATCTGTAGCATATGAGCCATCGTCGGTGGCAGTAGCATCAGCGTCTGAGTCATCAGTAGTGTAGGAGCCGTCATCCGTTGCAGTAGCAGAATCATCTGTGGCGTACGAACCGTCATCCGTTGCAGTAGCAGAGTCGTCAGTAGCGTACGAACCATCATCGGTTGCTGTAGCATCTGCGTCAGAGTCGTCAGTAGCAGTGGCAGAGTCATCAGTGGCAGTAGCATCAGAATCGTCAGTTGCATAGGAACCGTCATCTGTGGCAGTAGCGTCCGAATCGTCTGTAGCAGTAGCGGCCGAATCGTCGGTGGAGTAAGCAGAATCGTCGGTGGAGTAAGCAGAGTCATCAGTAGCAGTGGCATCTGAGTCGTCAGTAACGTCAGTAGCATATGAACCATCGTCAGTAGCAGTAGCATCCGAATCGTCAGTGGTGTAAGAACCATCGTCGGCAGCAGTTGCATCTGAATCGTCGGTGGTGTAAGAACCATCGTCGGTGGCAGTAGCATCTGAATCATCAGTAGCATAGGTAGCGTCTGAAGCGTCAGTAGCATCGGCATCTGATGCGTCAGTAGTGTAAGAACCATCGTCAGTGGCAGTGGCCGAGTCGTCAGTACTGTAAAGAGAGTCATCAGTAGCAGTAGCGGAGTCGTCAGTAGCAGTGGCATCAGAGTCATCCGTTGCGTAAGAACCATCATCAGTAGCAGTAGCGGAGTCGTCCGTTGCAGTAGCATCCGAATCGTCGGTAGCATAGGAACCATCGTCAGTGCTGTAGGCAGAATCGTCAGTGCTGTAGGCAGAATCGTCAGTAGCAGTAGCGTCAGCATCTGAATCATCAGTAGCAGTGCTTACAGAGTCGTCAGTAGCAGTTGCAGAATCGTCTGTGGCAGTCGCATCAGAGTCATCTGTAGCATATGAACCATCATCTGTCTCAGTAGCTGAATCATCCGTGGCAGTAGCTGAATCGTCAGTGCTGTAAAGAGAGTCATCAGTTGCAGTAGCCGAATCATCTGTAGCAGTTGCATCTGTAGCGTACGATGCATCCGAAGCATCAGTAACATCAGCATCTGAAGCATCAGTAGTGTACGAAGCATCAGTGAGGTCTGTGGCAGTTGAATCTACAGAGTCGTCCGTGGCAGTGGCCAGATCAGTGAGATCAGTGAGATCAGTAGTGGCATGCTTAGCACTATGCTTGGTGCTGTGAGTGACATCGTCTCCAGCATTGGTGTCATAGTCGACTCCAGTAACATACAGACCGTCGACCATACTCACGTAGATGGTCTCAGTGGCTTCATAAGTGGTTTCCGCCACCGTGGTCAGTTGGGTCTTGGTCTTGGTGAGAGCCTTGGTACTGGACTCGGTGGCTCTCTTCATCAAAGGAAGAGAGGCTGCCTGCTGGCAGACTAATACTATACTCAATAACAAATCTACTCTAGCCAACAACATTGCGAAGGTACGGATTGAGAAGATCTGGTTGACAGTCTTGGAAAAAGACGTTCCACGCCTACGTTTTTATTGTGCGCCATGCGATCCACCATCCTGCTTCGCATCCATAGCTGGTTCGGTAATAATGATTAGTCTCATGAGAGGATGCTGGAGTTACCATGGGTGTGGAGGTGGATCGTGCCCCGGGTAACCGCAATATTCTGCCAGACGCACAGGATCTCCATCGGTTTCCAGGTGGAAACCTCGTGGAATTATATTGGTGTTTCATTTTTTGTACGCAGAATTAAGTTTCGAAACACCCATACCACACCGCCAGGCTCGCCTGCAGCGCCATGCGGCAGGGTCACCCGCTATCCTGGTGGGCCTAATGCATGGGCTGCTGTTAATTAGAGTGTCCATAGAAAAGTGCCAACGGTAGTCGTCCGACAAATAATATATTAAATAGGCGAGATTGCGGTAGTGGTTATCGTGTATCAAGTTACCAATCAAAGAAGTTCTCGGAGGCTTTTACTGCTCTGGGACCAAGGTGAGACACCCCCGGTCCTCAACCCATGGGCACCCCCGAAACTCTCGAGCTTCGATCTAGTGCCTAGTGTGAAAATTTGTCCTATTTCGTCACCATGTGAAGTGCTGGTTTACTGTTCTAGTTACTGTGCTAGTTACTGTGCTAGTTAGTAGGCAGGTAAGGGTTAGGTAAACAGCTAAGGCAATACGTGGATAAGCAAAGACATTGGTATTATGGTAGCTAAAAATGCAGAAACAATCACTTTTGGTTCATCAGCTGAGATGCAGTGAGACACTTACTTCAGACAGTGACAGTGGTAGCAACGTAGACGGTGAGCACCTCGACGCTGGTCACAGTCACGTAGCTAGTAGCAGCGTAGGAGGTGGTTGGGGCAGATGAGCTGGAGGAGTCGTCAGAGGTGGTGGCATCTGAATCATCAGTGCTCGACACAGTAGAGGTAGTGTCATCTGCAGAGTCAGTAGCGTCAGCACTAGAAGTGGCAACAGCACTGCTGGAACCACTGCTGGCGTCAGCAGTGACAGTGACCCAGTGAGTGATGGCCTGGATGATTTTAGGGTTGATCGTCACGGTTTTGCCGTCACTGACCACGGTGGTCTGGTACACCGAATACGAAGGTGCAGCTGGAGTTGGAGTGACCACTGGCTGGCCTGGAGTGACGGTCATGGTGGCCGTGGTCTCGTCCATGATGATGGCCTTGTTGTTGGTGGAGATGGTGAGCGCCGAGGCCACTTGCAATGCAACAATAAACGAAAGAATGAGCTTGAACATGGTGTATATCTATAGATCTAGGAAACAACTCAGGAAGAGAATATCCAAGTCGGCCCGACCCCTTTTGACGGGGCGGCCGGGTAACCGCGGTGGCCTGGCCCCCACAACGGCTGACGTAAGGCACGGGCGGCTTTTTTTAGCAGGGCCGTTGCCCCATTCGGAAGTGTAATGGCCTTTGCAGGGGTTACAAACTGAGACATAAACATCCAATCTTGGAACCCAGCAGCACTCAGGAACCACTGGAACTCGGTGTCTCAGACACTCTAAATTCTGGGTGTTTTCCATGGCGAATTGTAGACAAACGAGCAGCAATAGCACTCTGGCACCTTCGCAACCAGCTGGCGATTTGGTTTGTGGACGGCAGCACCGTGTTCCAATTTCATAATACTCGCGGGAGTGTCCGTGGGTCTACTCCGTGGGTGCGTACTCTTTGTACGCATCCTGTAACATGTCAAAGCTTGTACGAGGGTCGGCAACGCATAAGACATCTTCAAGACATCCGACAAGAAACAAGCCACGACAACAAAAAAGACTCGGGCAATTGTAGCAGAATAGTAACAACCATTGTGGTTTTGGAGGAGCTTGTAGGAGCTTGTAAGAGGTTGACACATCCTCTGAGAGGCCAGTGCCATGGCATGGTTGTAATATAGATGCATGGTCTTGAGATGTGCAGTGGTGCGATCTTAATAATCTTAGAGTACGAGCCATCTGGAGATCTTCCTCAAACGTCGGTACCTGATATAGCCTCTAATCAAAGCCACTTTGTTATGTGGGATCCGTCAAAGCCTCGAGAGTGGAATGCAGTGGTTTGTGGTTGGCTATGTGAAACCATTGGTAATCTGGGTTGAGTCAAGGGTGTTAGAGGACCATGAATTGGTAAACCCTGTAATTAAAAGGGATGGTTGAGTTCCCTGTAAAAAATTGATAGTGATAGTTAGTATCTTGACGAATAACGCGTTGGTGGGTACCTTTTTGGTCTATGTGTACATTACGCGAAGGGTCTAATAATAACCAGTAGGGCGTGGAACGACCCTTGGACAATTGAGTATTCCAATAATATCGGTGTGGTTCCAACAAGAATGACTTTTTCTAGTACTCCGATCAAGTAAAGCCATAGGGAAGGATTCCTTAGGAACAACGGTAGGAGTATTCTATCAATTTCGGTAATAATTGAAGAGTGCGTGGTATCTAAGATTCTCAAGTTTTTCCGTACAGCCTCCGACAAGAATGGTTGGCATGCCGCAAAGAATAGATTCTTAGTAGACTGGTCTATGATCTCCTTTGGCAGGTGCCATGAAGTATGCCACTATAGAATCTAACAATGCCGTACCGTATCGACATTCTCATTCTATCACTCCTACAGACCACTAACCATACACTTGAAAGCAGCGATCTTACTCATACAAGCCACATCAAAACGTCAAAACATCATAATATACATTAAAAGCCATAACACATCATCACACTGGCCCATCATCACACTGGCCCATCCTGACCAGCCTAATCCTGACCAACCTTGATTCTTGACTTATCATCCAAAGTACCAATCACCACCTCGTTCTGTCTGTACTGTTTCATTTTGTTCTTACGCGAAAGATTCAACTCCTCTTCCTTACGTTTCTCCTCTTTCAAATCCTCTTGTTTGGCCTTCTCCTTCTCGCGTTTCATCTCCTCCATCTCTTGCGCATGGCGTTCTTTCAACCGTTTCAAATCCTTGGTGAAATCTTCCAATGACTGAAACTTCTTGCGTTCACTGAGACTCTTGCCCTTATTGATACTGTCAACATATTCTTCAAAGTTAGCCGGCAACTTCTTGGTCAACGCCACTTCGATCAACGACAAGTTCTTCTTCTCTTCCAACGAAAACTTCAACTTGATTTGACGTCGACTACGATGTGGGAACAACTCAGCAATGACTGCAAAGTCAGTTCCCCATTGCGAAAGCGACCGGTAAAACAAAATGGTCTCCTCAAACGTCCATCGGTCCGAATAAGCATTCTTTCTGAAAGACCCATTATGGATTGGATTCTCAAACGGGTTCTCATTTTCCACCACTCGCTGGCGTCCCTCTGCCAAATTTGTTCTGGTATCCACAACCTGACTCTCGCTATCAACTGTCAACTTCCCTCCTTTCAATTTAAGCTTGATACTTGGGTCGGAAGTCCGCGACAATTCTTCCTGCTGTAACAAACTGTCTTCTATTTCTTTCTCTCTCTTACGACGTTCTTGTGGTGTGAGCTCTGCCTCGTTCACCAATTTCTCATACGGAACTCTTTTTTCACGTGCCTCTTTTCTCAACATCCGTCTTTTCGCTGCCTCTTTTCTACGTTTGCTTTCAGCTTTCTTAGCCATATCAAAGTTAGGTGACACTTCTCCAATCGGCAACTTGGGCGTACACAAGTCTCCAATAGTAAACTCTTCTTCGTCAATGACAAAATTCTCAAGCAATTTCGAGTTCAATGACGAGATCCCACGGGGAATCTGTTTCACACTCAGAATCTTCACCTGGCCATCAAACATCTCCAGGAAACTCTCGTAGTCTTCTCTTGAGATCTTCCGCATGGTTTTCTTCCATGGATGCAACACAACTGCAAACTTGTCGTTTCTTCCATCCTCCTCTGTTTTCGAAGCAAACGGTCGCAACTTGATTCTTTTGAATGTCGCGTCTCGTGCATTGTATATCTCTGCAGAGTCAGTTGATTTCGATCCCCCTTCGTCAACCAAATAGTAATCTTGATCCTCTGGTCCTCCAGCCTCCGTGAGAGCTCGTTTGGCAATTGATTGCACTGTAGGAGGTTTCACTGGTGTGTTTTCCTTGCCTTCTTCTACCTCGATGTTTTCTTTCCCCGTAGTCTCGGGCACTACTTCTGGCTCTTTTCTACGAACAAGATGCTGCTTCACACTCAACACACTGCTGTCGATGCGTCGTTTCTTGCCCTGACGCGTACTCGGCACCCCCAATTTCACTGGTGCTTGGCTCACCTCGCGCACTATTTTCTCTTCCTTTATAAGTTTGCCTGCCAAAGGAGGTTTCATGTCAAATCGCGAGATCGACGACAACCGCTTGGTTCTCATACGACCCTCAGCAGCTGCTCCTGATATAGACAGTCTTCGGGAAGTGTTGGTAAGCAACTTGATCGACGAGGTAAGTGATTCTGATTCCTGAGTGGCTTCTGGAGTAGGAAGTGTTACTGCTGGAGGCTCAGGTTTTTTTGGTTCTACCAAATTCCGACGCCTGTTGGTCACCTTGGGGGCAAACTTGGCCCCTGTCTTATTTATAAAACTCATGGGTTCTGAATATTAATTATAGGTGCTCTAAGTATCCTCTCGAAAGCTCCAACTATGGTTCGGTTTTTTTAATTGACAATGGTCACGTGAAACATGCATTTGGGTTGATGATGCAGATGTCAGAACATTGATGGGTGGTGGTGTTTTTTATTTGAGAGGAGATGTTACAAAGAGAGTCGTTCTGTAGCTTAATTAGTTAGATTCTCGATTGGTTTGTTTATTTTTTGACACCATTGTTTACAAACCGGTGTAGTTACATGTTGAGTTGTTCAAAACAGTGGTACTGCCCATCGCCCATAACCATAGAAGTCTAAATTTTTTTCAGCATCTCATCTGAAAGGTACTAAACAGGACATGGCTAAAAAAGTGTATCAATGGAGCCATGGTGCTGATTGGGTATTGGATTTGGTTCCTATGAAAAGCGAGAGTGTTGTTTGTGGGTCTTTGTCGAGCGGAGAAATAAAAACGTATTCGATTGAGAAATACACCAGTTTACAATCATATAAAGCACATCCCGGATCTATTAGCAGACTTCGAAAACTTGAAGGTGATGCCAGTGACAATATGCTAATTAGTAGTGCAGAAGATGGTGTAAAGGTGTGGGATTTGAGGACCTCGGGTACGGTACATACAATGACAAGTCCTAAAAATATCCCTTTCTTGTCGGTGACCAGTGGGTACAATACAGTGGTTGGAGGTACTGAATTGCAGAGTAACGACGCACATATATATATCTGGGACTTAAGAAACACAGGATCACCAATGCGGCTGATCCTAGAATCACAGCATGATGATGTGACCGAGTTGCGCTACCATCCTAGTAACAGTCAGATGCTTCTTTCTGGGTCTACTGATGGATGTGTCAATATCTATGACTTGAAAGAAGCTTCGGAGGACGATGCGTTGTACCAAGTGATCAACCATTCGTCGATTGCGTCTGCGGGCTGGCTCAGCGACACAAGAATCTATAGTCTTCTGCACATGTCAACGTTTGCAATCCATGAGCTCAGCGATGTGTCCAACGAAGAAACAGTTGAGCTTGACAAGGATGTGGATATGGGAGATATCCGTCAAGTGTGGGGTTGTGAGTACGTGGTAGATGTCTACGACGGGTATGTAGCAGTAGGGTCATTGGGAGATAAAAATGAAGTGAAGTTGTTGGAGTTCAAGAGAGAGAAGATCAGAAAGCCGTTGGCTATTCTTGAGAAACCTCATGGAGAAGAGATTGCTCGGAGTGTGGTGAAGTTGAAGCTGGCACCTGATTTGGTGATCAGTGGAGGCGAAGACGGCAATATTTGTTTGTGGAAGTATGAGGAGAGAAAGAAGCATAAGAAGAAGAGTAAATCTAGTAAGCATCGGTTCAAGCCATATTAGAGGCGGCGTGTGTTTTTAAGTTGGTTGTCGATCTTGCGGTTGAGAAACAGTTGGAGGTGGAAATGACAGTTTGACGGTGCAGGATAAAATAAAAAATTATAGAATTGTGATGAATGTAAAAAATGTGGTCTGTATCTGTGATTTTATTGGAATTGGTGAAGGTTTGTAAAATATGTTGATGTTGCGGACAAGATTCTAGAATCATACTGTGCATTTAGGAAAAGAAACTACAATTCATGGATAATTCTACGTGTGCTTCTTACCACCACGCAACAAATCACCAACTAAAAAACTGAAATATTCAAACTACGTATTAAATATAAATATTAATTACTTGTATGTTTTCCCAGTGACTTCCCACCTATGCTGTTGTGGACGAAGCTCAAAGCTATGATCTCGAAAGGGTCCATGCCAAGAACATTACGCAAGCAGTCAACTGGAAATCGATCCCGGTCAATAGAAACAGAGGGTGTGATGGAACCAATACGACTGAACGGGCCGACTGGAACTAACTGGCGAGAACCCACTAACGTCAGTTTAGCGATAGTTGCGAAACACAAGGTAAGACATTTGATGTGGAGTTGAGCAGGGCTGGGTAGGATCTACGGGTTACGGATCGGAGTCTCCAGAGAAACGTGGGAAACGGTTGCACTAGCAACAGCGATCTACGTAGTTTCTGGAACATCCAGCAGGCGTCCACCGACGTAGCTTTGATGGCTTGAGACATTGGAATTCCAGGGAGGATGCCAGGGCTGGAAGTTGGTTTGTCAGCCTATGGCCAGAGTGAACGGCGTCTGCTGGGGGTTAATTGGCGATTCACACGCAGGTAAATTATGAAAGCTTAAATCTGGAATTTGTTGTCAAGTGTGTGGAACTTGTGGGTGATGGCAAGTGAGACTCAAAGGAATTACGGAGGCTAAGACAAACATTGCCACCGGTGTGTTAGTGGTGATGTTCGTGGAGGCTTACAGAGCCGCACTGAGTGTCCATGATTCACGGATACTTCTATGCACCAAAAAAGACCGACCCCAAATGGCAATTGGGGCAACCTAGGACCACCCAGATCGGAACATTCAGTAACACAGAACTCAGGTGGTAGCACCACCGACAAACACTGGGAACCAACAATTACAGAGTTTCGCTAGAGCCGTGTTTGGCAAATCTTGTGCCACAGAGTCTAGCTTCTAATCCCCGACCATTAACCCCGTAGTACTGAGTTACATCATGGCACCGTCTGGAACCCCAGGCTTGAGGATTTGACTGAAGCTGCTGCGTAGTTTGGTAGCACAGTGAACACCGGCCAGGCTGGGTTCTCCTCAATTCACACTCCCCCTCAATTCCAAGGAACCTCCGGCAGTCTCCAGGCCACCACCAACCGCAACTTACGAATGATCGCCGGTGAAACCTGATACATTCCATGCCACCCCATGCCACCCCCACTCCCGCAAACATACGACTGCAACTGTACATGGAGGACGGAGCCGGTCACGACCCTTGGGCCGACGATGTGGCAGATTTACGAATTTTCTGGTAAGATCCTGGAGGATACGCAGCCAGACAATAGCCGTTGGCGAGGCCGAAACATGCTAGAGTGGATCCGGACGAAAACCCCAAGTGGGCCGGGGGGTGTATGGTCAAGCAATGTGTTGCAATCGTCTGGCCATTAGAGTTCTTGGCAACTGGTAGGATATCATCAGCAACAACAATTGATACAGGACGGTGCAGAGCAGAGCCAGAAGCCCGCGGTGTCAAGTGGAATGCTCACACAATAGCCTGGAACAGCGAGGCAGCAGCGCTGGAACAATCCAGTTGCTCCGGAGACGCACAGTGCATGTCTGGGTGGATTGCTGTTAGGATGCACTGGTTAACTCATGGTGCATGGATGAATGTACCAAGGCCTCCAAATGGCTGCAGCACCAGACCTAAACATTAAAAACCAAGCCAGACACCAAGCGATATGGACTAAAACGCCAACCCGAAGCCAAAGGTGAGGATGTGAACAGCAGAGTACTTATTCTGTAAACCTCGGAAATTCCCTTGCAAGCCCGGACAAATCGTTTTAGGGTCTTGCAACGTCACTGCCCAGACAGAACTAAATAATATGGCTCACAACAAGCCAGGCTAATGTCTCCGGTGAATACTTCGAGATCTCACACCGTGCTTCCGATCACAGTCTGCCTTAAAATGTCCCGTTTGGAAATGTCTGCACTTTCCGATTTTCTCGTACTTGAAGCTTGTAAAGTTTATCTCGAAACAGGCGATCCACCTCTCGTAACCGGTCACGCCTCCTGGAGGCCAGTGTCAGCCTGGTGCCCATGGTGTCAATGGTGTCGCTGCAGCCACACATCCGCACACCGCGACTTCCGTACACCATACACCCTAACACCGGGCAGGCAGCAGCAGCGGGCGGCCGTTCATGCCAGGCAGGGCCGCCTGCACAGGGGCCCCTCCATCTAAGACACCCCCCAAAACAACCCCAACATTCGCACACCAGCCGGTCGGGTCTGTCATGGCATATGTAGCTGGCTGTAGCTGTGCTTCTGCCACACACCAGGTTGCAATCCGATTTTTCTTGTGTTGTCCAACCTTGAGCTCTCCATCTTCCCTATGATCACCGCCCCTTACCATGCCTAGTGACACCCCGACCCTGCCCTGGGGGCTACCGGGCGAGCCCTGTGCCAGGTGCAACACGGCGCCCTGCCAGTGCGACTCCCACCAGCCCAATCCCTACGAGTTGTCCGAGTTGAAGTCTGAGATCGACCGCTCGGTCGCAAAACCCAGCTACGCCATGACAAAGCTCAACCTCGTGTCGTCCAAGAAGTACCGCCGCAACAAGCAGACAGAGGGCCAGACCAAAGACAAGAAGACCCCGTTGTTTCTGATCCTCGACTTCAAGAACAAGACCCAGCTGAACACCAACAGCATCAACCTCAGCTCCACCATCTACAAGATCAACCTCCAGAAGAAACTGTTCAACCCCCTCCCCGGCCACATCTACCAGCCCGAGCTGTTCAAGATGGTGCGGGTGTCCCGCACAAAGTACCCGAACAAGATCTACTACAACGACTTGTACTCGATCTCTGGCGAAGATGACCCGATCCATGGGTACTTCCGCTCGGAGATGATCTTCTTGTTCTTCGACGCCAACTACAACGCCCAGGACTTTGCCATAATATTCTCCTGCCTCATGTCCCGTGCCTCCTACGAGCTCATTGCTCAGTCCGAGAAGTACCATCGGTTGGCCCAGCAGTACTGTGGTCCTAGCCGCATGGACCATCTTCTGCAGCCCTCCGACGACAAAGACCCCGCCGCAAAAATGCAGTCGGCCAAGTTCCCGCCCCGGATCATCAACATGTTGCAACAGGTGCTTCTCAAACACAAGTTGGCCGGGTTCAAGCTTGCTCAGACCACCATCGAGCTGCTCAACAACCCTGACAGTCTCTCGGACTTGCACTTTCTCACTTTCGTACGTAACTTGTTCTACTACTCCATCGTCAACATCGGTCTCACCTTCTTTGAAGGTTCCGATTTCAATAACCTCTTGACCTTCGTGAAAGGCTTTGTGTCCACCACGTTGGTCCAGCTGATCTTGGACAAGTTCAATGACATAATGGCACTCCCGCAGTACCGTTCTAGTGACTCGATCAACAAACAGTTCAAGTTCGTCCACAACATGTTCTCCTACATCCATTCCTATTTCATCCGCAACATCAATAGCATCTATATCCCTAACTACAACACCCAGGTGCTCCACGAGTTCTCGCTGAACTTGAACCTCTTTATTGATCAGCTCTTTGACAGCAACGACTACGTCCTCAACACCATCTCCGACCCTTCCACCAGAGAATACAGTGATTTCACGGGCAACTCCAATCTCAAGGTGTTGTCTCAGATCCTCACTCTCCAGAAATTCTTATCTGAAGACCTCTTGAAGTCTCCTTCTCTCGACAATTTACTCCCTGACTATATTTCTGCCTGTCCTCCAGAGTCGATGTTCGGTTTCCTACGACAGTACTTGTCGATCTACCCTTCCAATGCCACCTTCCTCCAGTCAAACTACATGTCGATGTCTCTTCTAGAGCGACTCTTTATTCTTCACTGGGTCGCATGCTCTGCCATACTTGACAACGTGTTTGCAGAAACTCTCTACCTCTTCATCACTAGATTCTCAGGAATAACGTTCTACGCAGGGTTCAACCAGGAGTTCATTCAGAACACTTTGGCTCAGATATCGCTGCTCAAAGACAAAATGCTTGCCGACAGTCTCACACGCACCGTGATATACCTCACGCGGACAGTGTCGTTTTTCATGTACAGATACAGAATCTACTTACGAAACTTGGTGATTCTCAACCCATACCCTGACGCAGACCTCTTCGACGAATACAGACTCCGGTCCAGAAAAGTGCTTATGATCAAAGAAAAACAACTCACCTCGCTAGCCACCCAGCGAATCACCTATGACAATTATCCTACCAACGACCCCGACACCCATCAAGAGTACTACAAGGACTACCAGCCCAATAACCCAAAGTACGTGGCTTTTGACGACAGAGACTTTGGCATTGACCGCAACCGCACCCCTTTCAAGTCGCAGTCGATTTACAATTACTTGCAAGAACGTCAGTTCGATCTTGAAACCGTTCCGTTGGGTTTGCTTAAACTCTCGCCTTTTGGCCTTCTAGAGAATATCGACTTCCGACCGAACCTCAACACTTTGTCCAACAACTATCTCAATCTCAATAACGAGTATTTCAAACACAACGAAGTACTTGTCAACCTCTATACTCGAGACAGGGGTATAATTCTCAACGGGACGGATGCGTCTCCATGAGGGTGCTTGGCCATGGCCTATTGGTACATGGATTATTGTGCAGTGCTCGGATTTTTAAGTGAGGCTATTGGCCCACTATTTACTGTCTGACACGAAATGTTGCCCTACGGTTCTAAAAGCTGTATTCGTCGAAAGATTCTGTGACGACCCATAACAGGAAGTCTAAATTAAAGATACCAAGCATCGAAGATTTACGAGACGGTGGACACTGAGACTAGTAGTCCAGTTCTAAGTATCATTGGACTCCTCCACGACCACTCCAATTCTAAGTACGACCAATCCTATTCTATAGTTACGTTATTACGTTAGAGTAACCCTCTAAATGAAAACACTTCTCTTCACACACTTCTCTTCTACTCGCAGCCTACCTCAGTCATGTTCAAAACACCTGTCTATATTTAGCAATATAACTAGTCCAACTTGTCCAACACCGCCTTGGTGAACTCCTCGGTGGTGGCAGTACCTCCGATATCTTGGGTACGGACCTTCTTGTCCTTCAAGACTGCGTAGACAGCATCGGAGATCTGGTCGGCACTCTGGTCCAAGCCAAGGTGTCTCAACAACAAGGTGGCCGACAAGATCATGGCAGTAGGGTTGGCAACGTGCTTACCCTCGATGTCCAACCCGACGTGTCTGCAACCTGGCTCGAACACTGCGTACTCTCTTCCAAAATTGGCACCTGGAACCAACCCTGGGCCTCCAATCAAGGCAGCTCCAATGTTGGACAATATACTTCCGTACAAGTTAGGGGTGACCAAGACGTCGAACTGCTGTGGACGGGACACGGCCTGCATCGAGGCGTTGTCGACAATGATGGTGTCGACGTCGATGTCTGGGTAGTCCTTGCCGACCTCTTGCACAGTGGAACGGAACAACCCGTCACCCAACTTCATGATGTTGGCCTTGTGGACAGCAGTGACTTTCTTACGGTCGTTCTTCAACGCAAAGTCAAATGCAAACTTGGCGATCCGCTCCGACTTGTACTTGGTGATGATCTTCAAGGACTCGACCACCCCTGGCACAGACTGGTGCTCCAAACCAGAGTACTCACCCTCGGTGTTCTCACGGATCAATGCAATGTCGATGTCTTGCAACTTGGTGTCGACCCCCGGGATGTTCTTAATCAAGGTCAACGACGCATAGATGTCTAATTGTTTACGCAAAGCAACGTTGAACGAGTTCTTGCCCACGTCGGTTGGGGTGTGGAAGATCCCCTTCAAGCCAACCTTGTTTCTCTTCAAGCTGGCAACAGCCTCGGTGACCAAGTCGTGTCCCTCGCCGCCTCTGATCAATTCCCAGTCGACTGGCAATCTCAAGGCCTTGAAGATCTCCACCACCGAGCTGGTGATTTCCTCTCCAATACCATCTCCTGGAATCAAGGTCACGTCAAATCTTCCGCCGTACTTCTTTGGCAACGAAGCCTCAGTGGCAAATGTTCTTCCAACGTTTCCGATGTTCTACTGTTAGTAAAAGCAGCCCTAGCCAGTGCTTTGTCCGTCAGTCAAGGTTATTGTATCCAGTTTCACTCCGCTTCCCCCATGATATCTCCTTGAGTCCAAGTCAACGGTACAACAACAAACCCAAAACACAACTGTCAAACCATAACCCTTGCCATCAAGAACATCCACCGCTAATACTCACTCTTTGTGCAACCGATTTAAACATATTGTCTGTGTATCACACCTGAGTGAATTACTTGAGAAGAAAAAGTTAAAGATCCGTTCACGGAAAAACAAGTTATAGAAAAACCCCTCGGGCTGAGAATCGGACATGAAAATTTGCGAAACGGGGGTGTCTACACCCTTTCCTTTTCCTCATGTGGTGGCTCTCTGACGGGGTACTGACCGGGACGAGGTAATGTTGGGGTGGAGGAGGCGGTATTGAGAGGGTTGGGTGAGCTAAAGAAGTTAGAAAACATTATGGATGGTGCTAGGCTATGAAGGGTGTGCTTCTTTTTTTTCTGGAACAACTCTGGTTGTGGGTTGTGTTGACACATTTGGTTGACTGTCAATGACGTTTACTGATGTTCCATATGCGGAGGAGAATAGAAGGGAACATAAGCAGTGAGAAAGTCACAGGTGGACACAATAAATGAGTTACTTTGTATCACTAACAGTTACAATTACTATTTAGAATATCTTGGTATTACTCAATACACGTAGTCAATCCAAGTTCAATCCAAGTCTACCACTTTGCTCCTCGGTTATGTAACATGTTCGGCATTACGTAGTACTCACGTCTACCCCTCCAATCCACAACCAATGAAACTCAGGTTAATACACTGCTTCAGAATTAGCACGTCTGTAGAACATTGTGCATTCTTAGTGGTGTTGTTTGTACACAACATAGTACACTCTGATCCTCGAATCTATAATAATGGAACAACCACAACTATGCTTTCTCGAGTAATTCCGTATTTACGGCTTTCATCCAGTCCACTGTTACGTATTTCTGTTCAATCACATTCTACACTGGTTCTCTAATATTTTCTTGTTGTCCATTTTAATCCGCCCAGTTTATTTTTGTACTTTTACTTCGCACTATCTAGCTTCCACTTCTACTTTCACTTTTCTAGAATTTATTCTCTGATTTCTAGATCCCCGACGTTCTACTCGGCTTTCTAAATGCAGTCCCAGAAATACTGACATCAACTACCACCCACCGCTGGACTCTACGATACAACGTGCAACTCTCACTCCCGGAAAAAATCTACTCCCAAAATAACTATCAATCTCTTGAGACTACTTCCGTAATATTTCATTTACAATTCCTTGCTTCCCAATACGCTCTGAAGAACCCATAATTTCTGCAACTCTCAGCACTGAAAACCAAGCCGCCCAGAAATTCAACCTCGAGCCGCCTACATTTTCTTTGAACAGGCCTATGTGTATTACAGGCCCACCCATCTAAGCCCGCATCTAAGCCCGACTTTTCAACATCAACCACTGCAATTGTCCTATGCAACTTGATAAAATGATTAGCAAAACCGAAAGATATAGAAGAAAATATTACAGAAACTGTCACCAATCATGTAACCATACAATTCTATCCCCATAGTGTGTCTCACCAGATATATCGCACCCCTTCATCCTTTGTCATGTCACGTGACACAACAACAAACCTGTGCATCACAACCTGTCAAACACTATCGATTCTTTCAGCAAAATAAGAATTGAAGTGCTACTAAAATAAACTCCAATAAAAAAGAAACATTTCTACAAAACAACCCACCCCCAACCAACACACTCCCAACTACCCAACCACCTTCTCAAACACCGGGGGCGTTCCAGCACCACTTACCCTACCTGAAGTATCCTGTTTATTTTATCCCAATATGGAAAACATAAACACCATATATAAAACCGTACCCATCTCAAATGACTCTAGCCATTAGATCCAATGCAAGCAATATATTGGATGATCCGGCAATCGCCAATTCTTCAAGGACTGGCCGTTCTGCTGTTGAAAAGTCTATGAACAGCAGAGACCCTGGTTCCGATACTGAGTATGATACCATAAGTGAAAACGAGTCGACGGAGGATGAAGAATCAAAGAACAGTATAGAAGAAGGATACGTGATGGCTGCTAAGTATGTGAAGCCGAGTCTTCGAGGATTGGTTAGTAAGCAAGAAAGCAGCAGTCTAAATGATTCGGTGAAGATTCCTTTGATTCCTATGAAGAGAACTTTCAAGGTAGATCAAAAGAAAGCCAGTAGCGATGACAAATCGAAAGAAATCAAGACAGAGCCTCGCAAGAGTTCTGAAAGTGACGATGAGACGGTCAGTGATTATGAGACTGAGACAGAGTTTGAGAATTCAGAGGATGAGTTCAATGGCAGTAGTTACTTGTGTACTTCTCCACTTACATTGAAGACTCCAAGTACTAAACCTGCAATGGAGCTCG
This sequence comes from Saccharomycopsis guyanensis, assembly GCA_030578595.1. Classification (NCBI taxonomy): domain Eukaryota; kingdom Fungi; phylum Ascomycota; class Saccharomycetes; order Ascoideales; family Saccharomycopsidaceae; genus Saccharomycopsis; species Saccharomycopsis guyanensis. Next base: position 111,766 of record JAJMSQ010000014.1, read on the forward strand.
ACAACAAGAGCACAGTCAGATTGTCACGGCAGAACTTTTTCAAGTTGTCCACTCCAACACAGAACAGTTTTAATGCAAAGTTCAGTTCGTTCACTCCTTTGAATGATCCTAAATTGAAAGATGAAAGCTCCGACAGTGACTACAGTTACCATATGGGATCACCATCAGTGAACCGAGTTAGAACGAGGCGAGGGAAAAAGCAAAGAGTAGAAAGCGGCAACGAGGATCCGTTCCTTGAGTATGGGTCGAAGATTAATGGGTATGGGTTTGTTGGTAAGTCTAACAGAATCAGTAGTCCAACAGAAAAGGTGTCGAAATCCAACAGTGCAACCAACAGCCCTATTGATCCTTACAAATTGTCGTATGAGACACAAAGATCTAAAGTTGTCAATGACACGATTCTGGCGAAATACGGTGCAGAATCACCAACTGAGGTGACTTCCACAGGACAGAATTATGAGGTGTACACCAAGAAATGGTCACAATTGAACAAGTTAGAATCAATAGTATGGCCCAATGAGCAGTGCAGTTTTGATAAGGTGAATTTTGAAGAAGTGACGCTGTTCTTAAAGAAAGGGTCGCAGATTATTTTGGAGAAAGAGTTCAAAGACAAGATGATTGATGAGAACGAATCAGGTAATATTCTTCAGAGAATTTATAAGAATGTTTTGAAGAATGAACGGATCAGATGGCATCCAGACAAAATGAAACGGATTCTTACTTCGATTGGGATGTTGGGGGATGGTGAAAACCCTGAGTCCAAGACAGACGAAGAAGAAAGCAGTCCACAGGATCTAGAACACAATACAGAGAAAAGTAGAAGCACCAAGGGCAATGTGAAGGAAATAAACCTAAACTCTAAGAATAAAGTTAGTGAAGGAAATGGAAGTCCAAATGAGTTGACCGGTGAGAATAGAGTTTCTGAAGGAAGTGACGACAAAGTGATCCAATCTACTGATGAGAAAAAAGAAACAGCTCAAACTAAAGACGAGGTGTTGGTTAATCAGATCACTTATACGTTCCAAGTGATTAACCAGATATATGAGCGATTATCTGTGTAATTGGTTGGTTAGGAGTTGCTAGGAGTTGTTATGAAATAGAGATCAGAATGTGATGACTGAAGTTCCAGACATTGCAATACTGAACTAATGAAAAATACATGTAAAATAGTCATGAGTTGTAGGGGGAGGCTTGAATAGTTAGGCAGTGTTCTTCTCATTGTTAAGTAGAACCACTCAAGAACCACTCAAAAACGACTCAAGAAGTACTGTAGAAACCACACTAACATGCTAAAATGTGGAGTTCCCCCACGAAAATTGCAGTTGTCTTGGGAGTGCGGGGTCGCTTAGGGGGGTATATTTTCATGTTCTGCTTTGAATTTGAAATTTTTAAGAAGACAATAATATTTCTAGAGTATGAATTAAATGATTTTAATTTTATTTGATTATTTAAATTAAGAATTGATGTCGTAATGATGATGTTCATGTAACGCCTATCATGTGAATTTAAGAATAGTGTTCCAAATGTTCAGGGACTACTCCAGATTCTTAAGCACTATTCAATGAACCACTGACTGTGCAACTGAGCTCTAAACAAGACCCGTAATTGTTAGAACCCTTTATATTTCTAATATAACCATACTAACCATATTACAATACCTCACAATCAATCTCCACCTTCTTAAGTCTCTGAATCTCACTGTAAAGCTCAGTCATTCTTCAGTAGGCCACCCCCTACACCCCAAGTCTTGGCTAGGAAACATATCCCACGTGTGATATCTGTTTCGGGCAGTACCAATGGCTCAGTGATGAGCTGAAAAATTTCCAACTCCTGACGAGCACTGTTTTGGACGGCAACGGTTTACACTGATCAAGAGTAATCCATAAGTGCTCTCTGACTTATTAACAGACGTACAACCAAGGTACTACTAGCGAAGTACTATAAAGAATCCTACCAAGGTAATACTAAAGACCACTCACACAATATGGTCGAACAGATCGGGGCAGATATCACCCAACCGTTGGATGCCGATGCCTCTCCTACTTTAGAAGTCAAACCTCTTGTTCCAGAGTACTCTCTTGCCAGTCTCAACTATGCCATTGACTACTACAGACAACTCCATTCTCAGTTCACCACTGAGATGTTCTGGAACCCGGTTGCTATTGGAGGATTTGTACTTGCTAATGCCATCTGGATCCATATAATGTGTGGAAGCGCCATCAAGAGTTTCGGATACTCGGTGGTTTGGAACAACCCAATGTACCTTGTGCAGACGGTGTTCTTTTTCATGGCGTCGTTTGCCAGTGTGTTGCTTATTGGGAAGTTGCAGTCGTACAGAATGAGTGACTTGAGTGACGAGGTGCGGGACAATGGAGGAATGGATTTGTTTGGAATCAATTTGCGTCAGTTCATGTTGATCGACCAGAAAGAAACGCTCACCAAGACCCAGCAAGACCTGTTGCGTACTGCTGAGAATTCTCAGGTGATGGTTTACAGAGGAACTCCTGTAGCGGTTGCTTCGTTGCAGCCTCAAGAACAGACCCACAAGAGAACGGCTGCTTTCAAGATCACATGTCTTGGGATCAAGAAAGTGTATCGGAAATCAGGAATGTATGAAGACTTGATTGACTGGGCGATTGCAAGAGCCAAGAATTTGGCTGCTAAGAAGTCTAACACTGTCGAGTTCTCTGTTGACATTGACAACTACAACATCGACACTTACATGGCAGAAATCATCAAGAGCAAAGGGTTTACTCCAGCTGGAAAGGAGCCGTTTGGAGGTAGATTGGGCAGTGTGTTGGGATTCACCAAGGATACTTATCAATACATTGGCAGTGTGAAGGATGAGAAGTGAGTCGTGAGTACTCCGGCTTTGAATCTCAATGATCAGTCTCTGATTACTACAAGATTGAGTACTGTCAGATGTTCTACTGGGATCTTCACTCATGCATTGTTTCATAATGAAGCATGAGATCCATTATGCTTGATGTTGACACCCCTTCACTATTTTCTACTAGTAACCAATAACTAAAAGCTTACTCTTTCTGCTATCAAATTAGCCTAAGAATATTTTGCAATAGTCCACCGTTTTCTCAATAGTAAAATGCATAAATCATCAAAGTTGGAACATGCTAGATCAAACTGTAGAGTTTGCCTATTACTCGATTCTTCAACATTCTTTTCCACATTCTCTTCCACATTAACTTAAATCTAGTACTCACATTATACTTGAATGTTAAAAAAAAGATAAAGTTATCAGATCTGACTCCTCGGGAAGCCGGTCTATGATTGTCTTAAAAAGTTTTCATACTGTTGGTCATCCGTTTACATTCTCACAGATTGTTACAGGAAGAATTTTCGGGACTTCTGAGAGAGGTCTTGAAGATTCTTACATGGTAGAAGAATGAGAGATCCGGAACACTCACCAACTCTTCTTAACTTCTCATTCTCCTGACCACTTCTTCACCTCTCCTCTCAAACCTCTGATTAAAAGCCTCTAGATACCCTTTCTACTAATCTGTAAAACTCTTAACAACCATCTCAATTCAAACCATGCACAATCTCTGCTATGCACCTCTAACAGACCCACAGAATCCACACCCAGGAACACCCCCACGTGACCGCGTGAAAAACACATCAAGATTCAACCTGGATCTGAAACTCACTCCACAGTAATGAGCCAGGTGTTACGTATAGTGCTTTCACGAGTCAACCGCAGCAAAGGCCTCCAGGTTGCGTTTGCACTCGTGACGCTTTTCTTCACGGTGTCGGTGTTGGTGAAGCTCACCAGCAGGCTGGGAACTGACGGGTTTGGACTGGGATCAGAGTTGACCAACGCTGAGGTCAACAGCTTGCTCTCCCAGAATATTATCAACAAGGTCGAGCGCAATGATTTCCGGCTTGTGACCCCGTACCTCAACAACGATGTCCTGGAACAGAATTTCCAGTTCAACGGACACATTCTTATACGGAACGAGCAGTACGTGCGGCTTACCAGTGAGAAGAAGCACCAGACCTCGAGCTTTTTCTCCAACAAGAAGATCAAGGAGAAATCGTTTGAGCTAGATTTTACTTTTGCCATTGGAGGCAAGGGCGACGTGACGAAACTCCATGGAGACGGAATGGGGATCTTCTTTACTACCGAGAAGTTGCTTGAGGGTGAGTTGTTTGGAGTGCAGGAGTTCTACAATGGGTTTGCGATTTACATCGACACGTACCGGAACGGAAGAACAGGAATCTTCCCGTACGTGATGGCAGCTCGTAACGACGGTCATCAAACATACGATAAAGACAACGACGGTAAAGCCAATGAGATCGACGGATGTATTGCCAGAAGTCTTTGGAACCCAGCTCTGGTGACCAAGGGAAGACTTATCTATGTGGAAGACGGGTACGTGTCACTTGATTTCGATTATAATAACGACGGGAACTGGCACAACTGTTTCACGTTGCAAGATGTGTTCTTGCCTGAAGAGTTCTACTTAGGTTACAGTGCTCAGACTGGTGACTTGCACCAGAACGTCGATATAGTGGAGAGCCATATCTATGGATTGTACGATTATCGGAACGAGCCGTTTGACAATTTCAATCGGTTGAAAGAAATTCTTGAAGACGAGACTTCTCCTGATAAGTTTGAAGAGGTCAGTGAAGAGGTTCAAGTGAATGAGAATACTAAAAGAACCAGAAGAGTGTCGAAGAAGAAAGACGGTAAACAGACAAGAAGAACTCTTCGTCGGTTGCAAAATGCAGAGAAGCGGTTGAAAAAGGAGGCAGAGCAGAGACGAGCTGAGCGCAGAGCTCGTAGAGCAGAGGTGTTCTCCAGTGCCAAGAAGTATGTGTACTTTTTCATATTTCTTGTTGTTGCATACTTGGCCACTGTGGTTTACCGGGTCCAGAGGAAGAACAGCCGTAGAGCAAGAGGAGGGCTTTTGGCGTGAAGAGTGTCATGAGAAGTCCATGAGCATTCCATGAGCTCCCTCCATAATAACATAAAGCTCCATAATCAAAGGCACCTTGAAGGTGACATTTGACGTTATCAAAATACCATTTCATTGCAAAATCACATGTTTATATTGCTACATCTGTAGGATGGGTGTTTATCGGGGGGAGAGAGCACTTGTGTTGGCCATGGTCTACATAAGTGGTGTGATTGTCACAGACTGGAGAAGTGGTCTAGTCCAACTGACGAGGCTACTCAGAGTAGAGGCGACCTACGATGAGCATTGGAGTCTTCTCATATGAGAAATCGTCAAACAGGACTCTTGTGAACCGACACTTTTTCTAGCCAGACCCTGTCCAACTAGACTTGGTCAAACCAGACCACGCCATTGGATCCTCTAAAACGTAACAGTTGCCAAGCTAGATCTTACCAAGCCATTGTCATCACTCTACAAACAACCAGCAAAGCCACTTCTAACAAACACTCAACAGCACCAGGACCCTCACCACACTACAACACCACCCATGCCCCACCACATGCAAGATCTATTGTCGTATTGCTCACCACAGCTCCATGCAATGCTGCTGAAATACGTGAAAACTATATCTTTCAATCCTACACCTTGTATTTGCAACGCCGTACACCTGAAGTAAAAGCTGGTCTAGAACAAAGCCACACAACTTTATCAATTCATGTTGCATTCAGCAAGGTAACTTGGGAGAAGTCAATCAAACGGAGTAACTTCTGGTAAGCCACGTCACATAGTCACAAACAACGAAACTTTCTAAACCTACTACACTACTTTGCTTGTCATTCCAATGCATTACCGTTGGCACTAATCCACTGCTGCACTGCACTACTGTTCTACTACTTACCACTCCACAATCCACACCACAATACACTCCACACCCACCGGGACTCCGTAAGCTCTCTGAATATCCACATCGCCCACCGAACGTCTCCGCCACCTCGCCCACCGCACTTCCTGCCACTACTCACCTCTTGCTACCTGCTGGTACTTGACTTACTGCCACTGACTACTCACCCAAATCTGCAGTGCATGCTACTGCTGCACACCACAACACTAGCCATCCACACAGACCATCGGCTAGACCCACCAACCCTGACCCACGCCAATCAGTTACGCCAATCCCAGGTGCGCGACGCGCCGTCAAACACCGTTGCGGGTCCAGTTGGTGAATATACGGTAACCTGGCTGGTGGGATCGCCGTAGCAGATCGTGGTGCTGACACAAACCATGGATCCCGTCTGGATTGGGGCGGGCTTGGGGCACACGGGGCGCACGTCCAGGCGGCTTGGGGCGGGCTTGAAGGTGGCTTGCCGCCGGAAGATATCTGGGGAGGTTTTGATAGGGGAAATTACTATGGGAGTCTGGATATAAGCCTAGAGAGTAGCTGGGAGGCAGCCAATAAGCTACAAGTAATAAGCAATAGACATCAGCAAGCAGAGAGACACAAGCAAGAAAACATACAGTGACAAGCAAGCAGACACAAACAATCAAAAAAACACCCCCACTAAGACACTCGCTTAACTTGACAATACAAACTCCCACACACAATAAATCAACCCCAACTAATCCTGGCCAGATCGATCAACAACCCAGGCCCCCGCGCACACGTGACGTGAAGGAAAAACCGCTGCCCCCAGACGCGACGGGCCACCGAAAACTATTGAAAACCGAGCGTTTTATGAAATTGGGTTGCCTAATCGGGCAAGGGCCCACGGCAAGCCCACACCGCAGCGCGCAACCTATAGCAGACAACCAAGCTTTTTTCGGACAGGAGTCCATGCACTAGCTAATACCTCGCAAATAATCAGGGGACTCAATAAAACATCACCATGACTGGGCAACTCTAAGTAGAGTTTGATACCCAAATAATCATGTTTGAAGGAAATTGGAGCAGGTCTAAGGATGTTACAAATGGCCTGCTTAGTACTGCTGTGTGTCAACTTGGGTTGGTTTTACAACTGGTTTTAAGTGTTCTACTAACGTGAAACAAATAAGCCAAGTGTTGAGACTCCAGATCGGGCAAACTCAAGTTACATCCATGTTGTGTTGATCAGGGAGGGAGAACATGTGACAAATCGCCAACTCAAGCCGGGTTGTTACAACTCCCTCCCACTAAAGTTCCAATCACCCATGCAAACGCATGACGAGAACGGTCGGTCGACACTTAGCGCTGCACCACAACGCACGTTACCGCATGTGCATGCAGGAGGCCCAACCAAGACCAATAGGGAGGCCAGGCGCAACGCGAACTGCTGTAGCTCTAGGCTTTGCTGAATCCATTCTCCGTGCAAAGTTTTCCTGTCCTTTTAACTGTTTGGATCCCCCTTGATTTCCACCGCTCTTTTGTTTTCTTGTACTCTTCTCTCGATTCCTTGATTGTCCCTAGACGTCCACAGTCGTTCTTTCCATTCCTTGAGGTCTTTGCACAATCAGTTCCACTCTTTCATACCGTTTATCCTGAGACAAGCTTCCAATTCCACTCCTTGATTGTTTACTAGAGTCTTTCCCCAATGTTGTTCAACAAGTATTCTGTTTTGGCCTGTGTCGGCTCCGCACTTGCCAACCACGTCCACCACTTCCACAAGCGTGACGACAACGTCGAGACCGTCATTGTCACTGCCACCACCTTGATCTATGTCACTGATGGTGCTGAGACCACCTCCACCTCGGCTATCACCTCTACTGAGAGTGCCACCTCTGCCTCCACCACCGTCACCATCTCCCCATCCTCTTCTTCTTCCTCCACCTCCTCGTCTTCCTCCTCCACCTCTTCGTCTTCTGGTGGAATTGAGGGTGACTTGAGCAGTTTCTCTGACCCTACTGAGAAGTTCGAGGACGGTGTCTACAGCTGTGACTCTGTGCCAACTGGTCAAGGTGTTATTTCTCTTGACTGGGTTGGATTGTCCGGCTGGGCCTCCATCTTGAACACCAACGGTGACACCGTCACCACCTGTCAAGAGGGATACTACTGTTCCTACGCTTGTCAAGCCGGTATGTCCAAGACCCAATGGCCATCCAGTCAATTGTCTGACGGACAAACCAGAGGAGGCTTGACCTGTAGCAACGGTAAGTTGTACAGAACCAACACCGACACCGACTACTTGTGCGAGTGGGGTGTGGAGTCTGCCAACGCTGTCTCCAAGCTTGACGAGGTTGTGTCGTTGTGCAGAACCGACTACCCAGGTTCCGAGAACATGGTGGTTCCAACCAGATTGACTGCCGGCTCCACCAAGCCTATCTCTGTTGTCGACGGCGACACCTACTTCAAGTGGCAAGGAAAGTCGACCTCTGCTCAGTACTACGTGAACGACGCCGGTGTCGATGTCGAGGACGGATGCATCTGGGGTACCGACGCTGGTACCGTTGGTAACTGGGCTCCAGTGGTCATTGGTGCCGGATGCACTGGCTCGATCACCTACCTCTCGCTCATTCCAAACCCTAACAACAAGAACGCCCCATCGTACAGCTTGAAGATCGAGGCTGCCGACGGCGGATCTACTGTTGGCACCTGTGTCTACTCTGGTGGATCTTACTCTGGAGGAAGCGACGGTTGTACTGTTAGTGTTACCTCTGGTACCGCCAACTTTGTCTTCTACTAGACGCTGCGACCTAGCTGCCAGGAGAAAAATTAACCAAGTTGAGGGTTGTGTACTTTTAGTTTTGCTGCCAGCGAAAATTGACTATCTCTACCTTTTTTTATCTGTTTGGTTTCTTCGAGCCTAGCGTCTTGCGAGGCTCCTATTCTATTCCTGAATAGTTACCCTTTATATATGTTGTTGATTTCATTCTGCCCTATTATTTTCTGCTCTAGATTATTAGCTGCATGCTTATAACTTGCAATTAAATACCTTATTAAATTTGTAGGGAGAGGTTGAGGTTGAAGGTTGAAGGTTACAGTCCACGGACGCGAAAGTTAGAGGCAGTGAGAGAAGAAAGTGGCAGTGAGAGAAGTAAGCAAAGGAGAAGTACGTGGTAAAGTACGTTGGAAGCACGTTGGAGAAGCAAGCACATGAAGCAAGCAATGAAGCAAATACGTCAGGCAAACAGGAGATCAGAGAGTAAGTATCAGGAGATGTATAGAGATGATAGAGATCATGAAGGAGTGAAAGGGGGATTCAAGGACCATAGGGTCTTGCAACATTAAACTTTGGTGGGGACGAAAAGCAACGGTTATGGTTGGAAGGAGTGGAGAGAACACGAAATATAGTTGGTTACTGACTGAAACTTTACTGGAGAAACTTTATGATTTGAAGGAACTTTGTTAGCCGAGGAGGGAGAGTACTAGGGAGAGAGAATGAGAGAAGGGGAGAAGATGAGAGTCAGAGAATCAGGGAAGTGGTGTGAGATCAAAGGTTCGTGTTGGACGTTATGTAGCGATTCAATAGTAAAAGGCTTGTAGACAGAAAATTACTGTAAAAGGCTAAGTAGAGTGAAGGAACGGATTTTGATCTGGGATCGAGGAAAGCTTTGAAGAGGAAACATTGAAGAAAGCTCTCGTTCTTCTGAGACTGTGACCCCCCAAATCTCCTTCACTCGAGGATTCAACCCAGACTTGCAAGAACCGTTGGTCTGTCTGACTCTGTCTCCTACTCCAAATGTCTCACCGAAATGTCTTGATCCTCCAAGAATCTCCTCCCAAGGTTTCATTCCTCTAATATTTTGTGTCTGTTGAATCTTGCTAATTCCTTGTACCTTTGAGGATGATGTCTCTGTGTTCATCTGGTTGGCAGTTGTGTTTCTGAAACCCATCACTTTTGACGTTTTGTCTGTGTCTGTCACTGTTTCGTTGAAGTATTATTTGGGTATTCTCACTCTCCATCAGTCTTAAGGTGAATACTGAATCACTGAATCTATGATCCTACTGAGACGACTGGGTGGACTGAGTTTGCTGGATCTGACTCACTTAATCATTAACACACAAATCCTTATTACACAAATCCCCAAGCTACTATCCTTAACTTACAAATCCAAAGCTCAACTACTCACCACCCGTCATTACCAATAATACTTCAACTGATCACCGCACGCACACGCACTCCGCCACTTGGTTTTGAATTACCATAATACCTCCAATGGTATCTGCGAAAGATTGACACGATCTCCTGTTGACTGGAATCCCAGGTTCACTACATTCTTGGCGCATCACTGACTGGTTAGCAGTTGTGTGGATTTACCACTGCATGTAGTGTAACAGATATGCAACATAGTAGAAACTTGACACAGAGCTTTAGCTTGACACATGTAACACAGCTGCGACAATACGAGAGTGGTGCTATTTGACTGTATTGTAGAGTGAATAATGGAAGAGTCAAATTTCTAATAGATTGTTCGGAGTAATTCATTAGGTTTACGATAATCGATACTGGTAGACTTCTGGTTTACTTTTGGTCTCTGATTTTTCACTTACTCCACACATACTGGTAAGGACTCTTGACTGTGAAGTCACTAGATCACCAGATCAGTCTCCAATAGACCAGACCAGATCAGGGTCTCTCCCTCACATAATACTCACTATTTTTCTTCTTCCCAATTATATTTCCAAGTCTAGTCATCAGTGTTTAGTCATCAGATCGTTGCTCATTCACTGGCGTAATACCAACTCGTCTGCATATTCATCGGCAATCGTCCATGCATTCAATGCACTCACCATTTGCTACTCACGAAACACAATCCTCGTATCAAACCTCTGTATCAAACAACTACTACTCTACTACTATATTACTACTGTAACACAAATCCTCACATCACTCATCTCTGTAATCCTTCCTATTGCGATACACGAAGCCGTAACTATAACCAGGCATACACTTTAGCATGGCCGCAGCTGGACGTTGCAGACTCAATAATACAGTCCAAGTGATACAGGGCTCACTGACTTAAAACACCGATGCCCTGATCGCCAACAGAAAATATAATCATCGGTAAGACCAGCGTACAGTGGCCCAAATAATATTTCTGTGTGCTTGACGTCTGTGCTGCGTCAGCTTGACCAAGGTTGCAAATACCGAGTACCAAGGTCAGTAGTGCCCTAGGGCACCGAGACTAGTAAGGGTTCAGAGTTTGGTAATATAATTAGATCGTTTTCAGGCTACTGAGTGCGTGAGATCAACCATCAGTAATAATCTAGGGATCACTGATGAGCAGGGTGCCTTTATTATGGGTCTGTGGTTGGTTGGCAGTGGAGGAGGATGTGAAGGACTTGACAAAGGAGAGTGGTGGTTGTATGGTATGGAACAAGAATTGATACGCTTCCAGGTAATATAAAAGTAATCACTGAGTAGAGAAATCCTCTAATATTGATTCACCAAGCTACCAAAAACAATCAATCACTAAGCCAACACTAATTATGTTACCATATCCGAAACCAATCAGAACCACCCAGAGCCACAACACCTTCACGAAACCAAAAGTCATATCTGGTTACTAAGCCAAAGCCATCAATTGTTTTTTGGTTACTCAAAGCCACTGGGCACCACTAACCCTCAACTCCCAAGTAATACTCGTCCATTCCAATCTATCATGTTCCAAGAATCACAATGTAATGCAATCACAATCACACCCACAACCCAAAGCCCAAACCATATCTACCGACTCACAATCAACCTACAGCCCCAAATATAGCCACCATCCAACGCCTTTTGAAATGCCTTCTGCCATTGTGGGTCCATGTCTAACCTATTTCTAGCACCCTATTGTTTCACCGACTATTGTTCTGCTCCAGCTGCCTTGCACCACTAATCACTGGCTCGCTAACTCATGGACCCAACTCCGATCTAGTTTCTAGCCTCAGAACACAACCCCACTACTAAGACTTCTCCAAGGCATCAGCAAGGCATTACTACAACTACTATGCAACCACCCTACACCTGCCAACACCAATCACCACAACCACTTTCATTCCACCCCTTCGCCATCATTTGGGTTGACATTACATGCAACCAGGTAATATCGATTCCAGATTATTTCTTCAATAAGCCTTCATATTATAATATACCCTACATATTACCTGTCGCTGGTACTTCACTGCCGAGATCACGTGCCATCTCCAACTGCAGAGTGATCTTGGCTGCCTCAGACTTATTCTTCGAGTGGGGGTTTGGGGTCTGAATAAATGGGATTGGAGATGTTTACGGATTTAGAATAAACAATTAGACGGACGAAGAGATCTTAAACAATTGAAAAGTCCCCTTTAAATGTCCAGACTTCATAACTCGTAGCTGAGACTATAGCATGCACCATAGGTACTGACCCATGGTACCAGGAATTAGTAGACCGACACCACTACCATTTACCCAGATCAGCATTCGGGAACCCAGAAAATCATGGGCAAACAATGCCAGACAGCTCCCATCCGTTTCCGTAACCGGTTAGCACCAGGTCTCAAGTGGCTTCCAAGTATCGCCTTATTGCTCGCTGCTCATGCATGCACTGGGTTGGAATGTGGTGACTGGATCCTGGGAGAATTGAAGGGCACCAAATCCACATGGCTCCAGACCAACCCCACGGTGGGCCGTTTCCTATTTATAAGTGGCGGGCCTGCCGGCGCTGGCTTTATTTCGTCCACCAGTTTCTGTACTTCTGCTTGCTGCTCTCACCTAGTCATTCTTTTCATAGGCAGTCAACACTCTTGGTACCAACACAGGTCCTCTCTAGCACCACCAATTCAAGTCACAGAACCCTTTGTTAATACCAGAAAAGCATGAAATTCCAATCGATTGTTGCACTTGGTGCTTTCATCTCGTCTGCTTCTGCAGGGCATGTTCACCGTAAGAGAGAAGCTGACCCTTTGGTCACCACTCTTTCTACTGTGCAGGACGTTGTCACTGACAATGTCAGTATCACGGTCTACATTGACGAAAACGGTAACACTTACACCGACACCCCGGAGCAAACCACTGTTGCTCCAACCACCACTGCATCTTCTGTTGCTGACAACGTTGTCCAGAAAGACGTCAACACTTCCAACCTTGCTACTGCATCTGCAGCAGCTGCCAACACTGCCAGTGCCAGTGCCAGCTCTGGTTCTTCTTCCAGTTCAGGATCGAGTTCCAGCTCAGGTTCCAGCAGCATTGACGGTGACTTGGAAGCTTTTGCTTCTGTTCCAGAGAAGTTCGTCGACGGTACTTTGTCGTGCGACTCGGTGCCTACTGGTAACGGAGTGATCTCCATCGACTGGTTGCAGTACAACGGATGGGCCTCCATTCTTAACGAGGGTGGTTACGCCTCGTCGACATGTGTCGAGGGCTACTACTGTTCTTACGCTTGTCAGGCAGGTATGTCCAAGACTCAATGGCCATCGTCGCAGCCTTCTAACGGTGTTTCCATTGGAGGTTTGCAGTGCAAGAACGGAAAATTGTACAGAACAAACACCGACACCGACTACTTGTGCGAGTGGGGAACCAAATCTGCCTACGCTGTCTCTAAACTCGACAAGGTTGTCTCGTTGTGTAGAACCGATTACCCAGGGTCCGAAAACATGTGTGTGCCTACCAGATTGACCTCAGGGTCCACCAAACCAATCTCGGTGGTCAACTCCGACACCTACTATCTCTGGAAAGGTCAAAAGACTTCTGCTCAATACTACGTCAACGATGCTGGTATCGATGTCGAGGAGGGTTGTATCTGGGGTACTGACGCAGGTACCGTTGGTAACTGGGCACCAGTTGTCATCGGTGCAGGTTCTACAGGGTCCACCACCTACCTCTCGCTCATTCCAAATCCAAACAACAAAACCCCTCCTTCTTACAGTGTGAAGATCGAGGGCCAAAGTGGCGCAAACCAGGTTGGAAGCTGTGTGTACGCCGGAGGAAAGTACAACGGCCAAGGTACCGACGGATGCACCGTTTCTGTGTCCTCGGGGGCCTCCAACTTTGTCTTCTACTAATTCATAGAGCGCAGGCGCCATTTTCTTTATTTCATTCCATTTATTTCAGTCGTAATAGATACCATTTAAACTGCTGTAGGTCATGACAATTGTCAGCCAAGTTCCAAGTTGACATGTTCTGCCAAGAGCGTCATCTCCATACCGATTCTAAGACCTGTTTCTGCATGGACGGAATGCTGAACCCCTCGGCTAGAAAAAATTATCTCCAAACATCAAATTCCTTAGTATCCTTGGCTATGAATTCCCACGGCTCTTGCTCAGACATTCATGAGCTTAAAAAAAAAAGTGCTCTCGGCGAGGCTCGAACTCGCGATCTTCAGATTTCTCTTGTTAGTCTTATGAGACTGACGCCTTAGCCAACTGGGCCACGAGAACAGCACGATGTCGTTTTTTCTCTTGGTGGAATGACATAGTTGGGTCGATGGCGGATTGATGGGGAATGTTGCTAGCGAGGATTGGAGTGTTTTAAATGATTCAAAAGCTTGTTGTGGAACTATTGCCATTTTCAGATCTTTCGAATTACAACGGGAACGGAGAAAAACTGAGAGAATACTAAATATCACATGACATTAACACCGTTATGCAACAAAAATCGAAGATTCCAAAGGGGAACCTCCTTAGACATCCCTGCGTGTTTGCAACTAGTTCCCTCACGTTTAATTTACGCGTATTGAAACTTTCAAAAACTCCAATCAATCCGAACTCCAAACATTACCAACCAACAAGCAACCTTGCACCTTCAAAAACACCACCAGCTAGTCAAATCAGAATAATTCAGCCATGTCAATTGTTTCGTTGCTTGGAATTAATGTTCTTAATAACCCAGCCAAGTTCACAGACCCTTATGAGTTTGAGATCACCTTCGAGTGTTTAGAGCCGTTATCCCATGATCTTGAATGGAAACTTACTTACGTTGGATCCTCGAGATCGCTTGACCATGATCAAGAATTGGATTCGATATTGGTTGGGCCTGTTCCTGTGGGAGTCAATAAGTTTTTGTTCCAAGCAGACCCTCCGTCTCCAGAACTTATTCCTGCTTCTGAGTTGGTTTCTGTGACGGTTATCTTGCTTTCTTGTTCATACAGAGACCGAGAGTTTGTGCGAGTTGGATACTATGTCAACAACGAATACGACTCTGAGGAGTTGCGAGAGAACCCTCCTAATAAAGTTCAAGTCGAAAGAGTGAATCGGAACATATTAGCAGAGAAACCAAGAGTGACCAGATTCAACATAGTGTGGGACAACGAAGAGACCGAGGAGTATCCTCCAGAACAGCAGGAAGAAGAGTTGGATGCAGAGGATGATGAAGAGAATTATGGTAAGGAAGATGAGGAAGGGGAAGGAGACGATGAGGAAGAAGAGGAAGAGGAAGAAGCAGAAGTGGTGGGAGATGAAGAAGAGGACGAGGAAGAAGAAGAGGTGGACGAAGTGGAAGAAGGTCAGGAGGAAGCTCAAGAGGATGCTGAGGATGCCGAAGATAGTGCAGAGCCAAAGCAGAAAAAGAGAAAGGTGGAGTCTGCAAGTAATGGAGAGGAGACTGTCAAGGAAGATGAAGAAGCTTCTACCCCAGCAGATACTACTCAAATAGATAGTGTGACCAAATTAGAGACTGGCGAGACAACAGTTACGATAGAGAGTTGAATGTGGTGGGAACGAGAGTTTGTGAGCTGTGTAATGGATTGGGATCACACTAGAATCTTGAATTGTATAGTGCATAGTATGTTACATTGATTGTTTGTAGGGAATAAGTTTGGTGTAGCGTTCTTTTGGAGTCTTTTTTTCTTTGGTTTATTATTTAGTGTTTGATTGTTTGTGAGACTTGTTTGATTTACTTGGCTTTTAATTCTTCTACGTTATGCCCACTACTTTCTACTTACGACCAGAACTGCGATGTGAATAAGACAGAGATACAATACTGTCTTTGAAAAATCTATCTCTCATTATTTCTACTGCGTCCTCCTCTCTGCTTCCCCTACAATTCCCAAAGGTAATGATAAAATGCCTTAAACTATACTCAGTTACAAACTGTAAATCATGGCCAGAGGCTCACATCTGAACGTCAATCGTCGAAGGAATCTTTTTCATTCCTCCAAGCACTTGATAATCCTCGAACGCAAGGTTCTCGGCATCACTGCCATCGTGATCGGCCCAACTGAATTTCATGTCATAACCTTGAGGCGGCATGGATTTCGACAACGTCGAGTCCGCCTCGTCTTTCGTCAATGTCTGCTGGTAATATGTGTTCGATATGGGAAAGCTTTTCCCATCAATGCTAGTGTGTTTCTTTTTCCCACGGTACTTGGCGGCGTCATAATTCGGCCGATGATGAGGAGGGACGTATTTCAACTCCCTCAAAGGTTTGGGGTTGGGTTGTGTCTTTTGAGTTGTAGATTTTCCAATGCTGGTCAGCGACCCACTGACTGAGCTCTGAGAGTCCAAAGAAGGAAGATTCGAAGGAACTGTAGTTCCAGAAGGATAGTCGTAAGCCTCACTGAGTTTCACCGATTTGAGATTGTTCACGAGCAACTCGTCCAAATCATCAAAATAAATATCGTCTGTTTGCTGTGCTTCAAACTGGTCGCTTCTGGAAACTGGAGGACTCAAATTCTGGTAGATATCGGTGGTGTTGACTGCCTTAGGCTGGAACGCCGGCGACTTCAATCTGTTGCGAAGATTTGGTGGGATGTAAATGCTTGTCGCGGCCGACTTGGTGTCGAGAAGTTCAAGAGGTCTTGTTTTTCTTTTAGCAAGAAGATTGACTGCTTGACTTGGCGAGAAGCCAGTCATTACAGACCCATTGCTAGAAGAAGTTCCTGTTTTCATCTTGATAGATGACAGAACAGGCGCCAGTTGGGCCACGGGTTGTCCAGACAGTGCCTTTGAGCCGTGATTCGAAATGCTAGTGGTTGGTTTCGGTTTGACTTCAAGCATACTTTTACGAGGCGACTGCAGTTTGTAGGAGGATGACTTTGAATGGCTGAACTTGTAGTGGGTCTTGTTGCGCAAGTTCTTGTGTTTTGGATCCAAGAACCGTTTGGAAGGAGGCGTGTAGAGTTCTTGTCTGTTGTATTCGACCTTGAGGTTGCTGCTTCCCACTTTGAAAGGTGTTTGGATCGACAACGGTTTTCTGTTTCTGTGGTTTTGATAAGATTGGTCGATATTGATAGGTTTGGCCGACTTGGTGGTAAAACTGCTGCTGTCTGGTTGTTCCAAATCAGCAACTCCGTCTTGGTACTCTGAGTCGTCATAAGTCAAAATATCAAGCTTAGACAACTCTTTTCTCATAAGATCAAGGTCCCGATTGTCTGGATTGATGGCCAAACTGTACCGCAAAACATTGAAGAGGTCCAGACTCATGCTAGGGAAAATATCAAACAACACTTCTCTGTTACCACAGAAGTTCAAGAACATCTTGTCAGAGGCGTTGGCAATCGAGAACGGATTCTTGCCGAAGATAATGTTCAAGAAACAAATTCCTAAAGACCAGATATCGGCCTTGGAAGCATCGTAATGGTCCTTGCAAATCTCCTCGTCGCCTTGGTTGTCAAACAATTCCGGCGCCATGTATCGGTCACTGCCGACATCGTAGTCGTCACAGAACTGCTGAGTACAAGCCAAACCCCAATCGCCAAGCTTGATCTGGTTGGCGTTGGTGACAAAAATGTTCTCTGGTTTGATATCTCGATGGTACACTCCGATCTTATGACAGTAGGAAACAAGATCAATCAACTGGAACAAGATATCTAGCATCTCGGACTTGGTGGCTGGTCCTTTGCCCAGCTTGATCAAATCATACAAATCGCCTTTCTCACAGTAATCAAGAATAAGAAACGAGCTGAAATAATCGACCAAAGAAGCCACGTTTTTATGTTTACCAAGAGCCAAGTAGATCGAGATCTCTCTTTCCGCCTCATCATTGGTGCTGCTATCCTCATCATCGTCATCGTCATCCATAGGATAAATGTATTTTACTGCCAACTTCTCCTTGGTGAATATATCTTCAGCAAGATACACCACTCCATAAGACCCTTCGTTGATCTTCCCCAAGGATTTGTACCTGCTCTTCAAAAGCCCACCGTCTTCAAACTGCTTGGCAAGCACACTTGGCCTCAACTCAAGCGAACTCATCGAACTGCAATACCCAAAGAAAAAAAGAAACCCCTAATATAATACCCAAGAAACCAAGAAACAAAAGCAGTCACCAGAGCAATTCAAGTCTATTTGATTGTGTGATGAGAAATTGCGTGCGTGACTATACGTGTGACGTTATCATATAATCGATAATGCGGATGGACAAAACTCGATGTCGGTGGTCAGTGCCACAATGCTGAGATGCAACAGTAAGCAACGGTGCCAGGGAGTTATATAAACAAAGATACAGACAACGGTAGTGGTAGTAGACACCTCAGGAGTGTCTAGGCAGTAACTAGGCAAATGTCTAAACCTGCTGTGACTCTTGTAATATCTGTGCGATGACTAGTGCAGTGTTTGAGACTAAACCAGATCCCAGAAACCGGATCTGCTGGCAGTCTGAAAGTGTAAGAGTAATGACAATTCAACAGAAGCACAACAAAAAATGAAAGAGGATTTGACGATAGTGCCCCACAGTAGTGCAAATCACTGAGGAATCAGCTTCCAAGTTCCAACTTCCAGTACTGTTCCACACCACTAACAATGCCAGAACCGGGTTGTTGAGTGACGCTGTTTCACTTGTGTACAAAGCACCCAGGAGACAATTCTAAGCTCGAAAACAAGATCGCTCGGTACGTTGCTGCTTGGTGATGTCAACTAGCTATGAGCAGGTTGATATTTCTCTGGAGAAAACTTGGAAAACTTGCGACTTCTGATGATTATGGGGTAAAGTTTATAAACACCAAGGAGAACGGTCATCTCTACTAGCCTCGCCATGTAGCCGGGTAACCCCACTAAATGCAGCTGCCAGCAACGTAATGAGCGGGCTGGCCCGGGGGCGAGGCAAGATGGTTTCTGGGCGGTAGATTCGGGCGGATCACGGGCGGCCTTGGTCACGTGGAAGAGCATTATGAGCCCTGGGTCGCTTACCCCAGGTGGTTTTGGGGGTCGACCATTTGACCAAAAATTGGAGGTATTGAGATGGGAGTGGGATGATTCGATTTGTTAAGATGCGGTGAGTTTGGCTTTGAGCTTTGTTTTTTGAGATTCGTATTGTATGTGTTGGGGTGATTGACATAAGAAGTGCATCACGTGACACACACTATACTGTGTGATACTATTATGGAATAGTTGCTGAGTTTGAGTTTCACTCAGAAGGATGATGAAATTGTTCAGGTTTATAAGAATGGAGCTTAGTTTACACATTAACTTCTTACTTACATTAGGTTCAATTAATGTTTAGTGAATTTGTACTATGTAGTGATCAGATCCACTATGTATCAAGTAGGCACTGCTAGACAAATAATACTTTCCGGTGGTTGCAAAATAGAATGTATCTGTGCTGTGCCTCTTTGTGACTTGACAATTTATGATCAAGTCCCAAAGTTTTGTCACGTTCAATCTGTAGCAAGTATTGGAATGCAGAACTTGTTTGCTGAAGGCCATGATTTTCAACTACTCAAGGGTACCTCAAGAACACTGTTCGATGAATACCTAATTGGTACCATGCGATTTCAAAGCGATTTCAAGAAAATCAACTGAGAACATGACACCTACTTACCAGTACTCGAGAATCACGAGAACCGGTTCCTATTCATGGAATCCTCCCTTTGGCCTAATCCAGAAGCTCAAGAAGTATAGAAGAGTTCTTGAGTCCCGCTTGCTCAATGGTTTCGTCCAACTTAGAAATCAAATTGACTCTTTGACTGGCAAGAGTGAACACTTTGCCTTGTGCTGATGGAACGTCTTGTTTAGCAAACTCGTAGATCACACGCACTTTATCAGAAAGCAAGAATCTGCGCACCACACGGGTTCCGTCACCGCAACGGATTTGAATCCGAGTGGTTTCAGGCCCAGGAGCAGGTTCCTGATGCTGCACTGCAAGAATAGTAGCAAACAATTCTTCGTCAGTAAGATTCTCTTCGACTTCCTCCACTTCAACGGGCAGTTTCCCATGATCTTCCACCACCTGAGGCTCGTCATCATCCTCAAACTCCGGCTCCGATTCGTCTCCCGAGTCCAAACTGATAGGATTGTAGTAGTTGTTCTCCATAGTAGGCTTGGAACCTCCATTCAACGATTTCTCAATGGCCAATTTCATCTGCTGTTCTTCTGACAACGAGCTAGGATCCACCTTTGTTTCATGAGTGACCACAGGGTTCTTGTGACCTTTCTGTAACGAGAACTGGTCAAGGAAATCATACACTTGCTGGATCCATTGGTCTTTATCAGGAACCTCACTCCACGATCTGAACCGTTCTCCAGAGTACGGATCCAAGATCGCAATATGAGGAAACGTTTCAACGTTGTTGAACTGAACAAAGTCTTGAGCTTCAAACAGATCATGCAGAAACTGGAGGAAGATGAAATTGGACTTCACCACCTGTTTGATTGACGGGTCCGACCAGAAATCTCTGTTCAAAATCTGGCACCGGAACTCGGCTACGTTCTGGATATTAAGAAGCACCCACTTTTTCTCCTCGCGGCCCTTTCTCTTCGCAGTATCTATCGTGATGTTTTCTATTAGATCGAACGGAGGCCGGAAAAGTTTGGCCAACCGGATCTGATGCTCGGTCATTCCGGACATCTGCAATTCTCTATCATACGCCTCCCTCGAGGTCTCGTCGCTCAACTCGTCCTCCATAAGATCGTTTTCTCGCTGGTCAAACACTCCCCTCTGTGAAAAACTTCTTGGAGGCGACCGACTTCGGCTTTGTCCATAGTAATCTCT
Source organism: Saccharomycopsis guyanensis (assembly GCA_030578595.1). Taxonomy (NCBI): domain Eukaryota; kingdom Fungi; phylum Ascomycota; class Saccharomycetes; order Ascoideales; family Saccharomycopsidaceae; genus Saccharomycopsis; species Saccharomycopsis guyanensis. The sequence goes on from JAJMSQ010000014.1 coordinate 132,482, forward strand.
GTACCCACCATCGTCAACCAATTGCTCTGTTATAGCTTGGTCAGGAGCACGCACATCGTTCTCATATTGCTGGTCTTGTAACTGCTGGGCATACTGTTCATCAAGATCACTAGCACTGTTGGTAGGAGGAGCCTGACCTCCAGACTCAAAGAAGAACGTGATTGCTCCTTCCAAATCACCACCAGAAAACTCCAAGTACTTCTTGGCGGTATCTGGATCGCTGGAGGTGATCGCCACAAAGTTGTCGATCTGCTCTTCACTCATTGTGAACGTTGTCTGTTGTATGGGATTGGTACCTTCTATGGACTATCTGAATTGAGTTATACTTATGTTCAATGATGCCAAGTTGCCATCTAGAACTCTGACGCTTCCGGGAATTAAATAGCCTAATAAGTACAACTATGTTCCTGAACCCCTGCTGGCCTGCTTCAAGACTATAAATAGATCTAGCTGTGATCCAAATCGGTGGCGTTGTTACAGCTTGGTGGATTATACACAGATTGTCACTGGTGGTCCAAGGGAAATGGTTACCCGGGGAAGGAATCTGGACACGTGACCCTAGGTGAGCAAGAAGGACAACTTGGTTGATCTCTGGGGCCTTGGTTTTGGAGCCGGGGGAACTGGTTTTGTGATTTTCGACGTCTGGAGTTCTTTGATGACGTTGCTGATGAATTTCCGATGCTGTTTCTTCTGTTCTTTTCTGTCCTCGACTATCAAATTGATCTTGTAAATGTCTTCGTAGACTTCATCTTCCAGAGCAGGTGCTAACAATTGAGATGTAGAAGTACTAGCAGAACTTGTATCCAACACATCCTGTTTATGTTTAGACTCTATCAGATTACCCTGGCCAATCTCCTTTGGTTCTTCATTCTTGATATTGTGGAACGTCTCATCGAGATTGTTATCAGTCTCTTCTACAGAACCCGACTGCTGCTCTAAATGATAAAGTTCATGTTCCCACGCAGCAATCTCTTGGGCGAGCCGATCTCTAGTATCTTCTCTTGCTTGGATTCTGTCTTGGAAATATTGTTGCCACACAAGTCCCGTGTTCTCGTATTTCTGTCTTTCCAAGTTCTCGTAGCCGTATTTGTACTGGCGTAGCACCAAACCCATTTTGTGCTCGTACTGACCAACGGTGCGAGCAAAACTGTCATTGAAAAGTGGGAACTCGGGAATCTCAGGTACATCAGGAACCTTGGCCAACGGTCCGCTGACCCAGCTGCTAGGTCCTTTCTCGAAATGGAAGTGCGGCACGTCGCTGCTGGTGTGCTCTATATCGTCTAACCGTGCGTTGAACTCGTGTTTCTGAAGTTCGAGTTTGTGTTTCAACTCCGAGATTGCAGCCAAGTACTCTTGAGCTCGGCTCAATCTGGAGTTGTTAAACTCCTGTGCAAGCAACCGATAGTCGGTGGCGATTTTATGCTCAAACTGTTCCAACTCTCCTACGCTCATCTGGTACAAATCATTCATGGTTTCTGCTGTGGACGTCACTGTCACTGGTTGACGAGTCTCCACCGGTTCCAGTTCCAACGACTCCACCGAACTGCTTGGAGACGAAGGAATGATCGGGCTGCTTAACGGACTCTTGTGTATTTCTTCCATTGTGTTTGTATTGACGACTGTGTGTCTCGTTCAGTAATATGAACTGTTATGTTGTAGTTTATGTTGTAGTTTATTGTTGATGCTTTGTCGATTGTTCGTGGTAGTCTTTGACTTGATAACTAGTTACAACTAACTTTGTATTATTACACAAACCCAAACAAGAAAATATCAAACACCTAAAACTCCAATACGCTAAGTTTCACTGTAACTGTAACCTATTAACACCAAACAAATCTCAGGTACTAAACAATTATTGATTATAATAGAAAGAGTTTGGCAGGTGCAACATGCAGTGCCAGACAGAAGCGATCTCCGCGGCGGGTAACCTTTTGAAAGACTGAGGTACTAGATGCAGGTGTGATTTTTTTTTCTATAGAAGCATCGGTGGTGTACAATAGATTTGAGGAGTTTAGAATGGAGAGTGAAGAGATTAATAAATTGTTAGAGACGCTTGGACAGCAGGTGACTGATTTTGATAAACAGATCAAAGTGTTTGCTAGTAAGCCATTGAGTGAGCGCAGTGCTAACTGTGGTAGTTCCAGTGAGACAGTAGAGTTGGTGAATAGTTATGGATATGTGTTGATCCAGATGCTTGTTGGGTATATCAATTTGTTAGGCGAAGACTCTAAGAAGCATGCTATCAGTGAGAATTTGGAGAAGATCCAGCGGTATATTAAAGACCATGAACGAGCTGTGAGAGGTGAAGACAAGGAAGAGAAACAAGTAGAAGCTGAAGCTCTGAGGTTTTTGAAAGCAGCTCTTGGAAATACATTGTCTTCTGATACTAAAATTATCAGTGGGACTTTGGATGGTAGCAGCAGTGTGGAAAGTCAAAGTAGTAAAGAAGACAGGAAGCAACGAGTCAAGCAGAAGAAACAGAAGACTGACAGTAAGAAAGATAAAAAGAAAGTGAAAGGGGGGAAGGTGAAAGAAGGAAAGGTGAGCAAGCCGAAGAAGAAGGCGAGAAAATAGGAGTGGGCTTTTTTACCTTGGACTGCTGTTTTAGGCTTGTGATCCTTGACAGAGGTCTCTCTTGTTTGCATTTACCATCACATTAGAATTATGTACAATAGAATAATTAATGACACAGTTTTAAGGACGTAGAATTTTGTGGAATCAAAGAAATTGTTGGTTAAAGGAGGAGGGTTTGTAAAGTAGTTCTACAATTAGAACAGTGCTGAAAAGCAGAACGCAAGTTTTGCAATTCAGAAGTAATACTACAGCGCAGCACAAAAAAGAACAAATAAATTGCAGAACCAATTAGTTCAAACAATTACTTGTAAAAAGTTTAATACTTGATTAAAATATTTATTTAATCTACTTAGTGCTTGGCGAGTTATGTGTTGACTACTCGTCGTTGCATCAGTTCTTCGTCATTCGACATCGTCACTAATCTCCGAACTGTTGAACTACCAAGCTAGCACAAGGTTTGAGTCTTGAACAGCAGTTTACATAGCGTGATGATGAGAGACATTTATAATGAAGTACGGCATGTAATGGACGTTGTTGTTACAAACGTACTATGAAGTATCAAGAGCATGGTCCAAAGCGAACTTTTCAAGGGTTGACCAAAACTATGCCAGGAATGCTAAAGAAAACGTGTTGAGTGCCACCTGGGCTGGACTAGTTACATTTGCAATTGTCTTTGATTCTCTCAGCAATTAATTGAAGCAAGTTAGTCCTCCACCAGCTTGAGCTTCTCATCACAATAATCAAAGAACTCAGGACACTCGGTCTCAATAATCTGATGCAATTTCGTACCTTTCATAAACGTCTTTATCAACAATCCGTAACTGATGAGTTTCAAATCGAAAACTGTTACTTCTTGATCAGCACGACCTTTGATAATCAGAGGCAAGTCTCTGAGGATCCGAATCAAATTCTCAAACACCTGTTCAATCTCTTGAGCAAGTTTACTTGCTGGGGCACCAAAATACTGGTTTCCATGCAATCTTAAGAAATCAGGCACCCATGAATGGAAGTTTTCACTGACTAACGGGTACCTTACGGCAAACTGGTTTCTCTGCAACAATTTCACCACAAGCTCTTTGAGAACCAAGGTGTCAAAATGCGACGGCTTGACATCTTTAGCGTAGTATTGATCTACATCAGTGACAGGTTCGCCAAACTCAACACTGTAAAGCAGAAGAATTTTCTCGGGGCTCAACTCTGTGATCACAGTAAACATCCATGCATCATAAAGCACTTGATCTATCAACAGAAGAAGGATGGACTGTTTACTGTCGGTGACTTTAGCCATTGAAGTCTCATTGATAGTAAATGCCAGTCGGACGACTCTCTTGTAGTTCTTTTTTCCAGGGTTAGTGTTCTCTATAAGCATTGGCAATTCCAGATCTGGAGAACCATGGTAACTGATAACCATCAAGGAATTCTCAGGTTCCTGGATCGACTTGACTTTCTTAACAAACCTAAGATGAAGATTGTTCTTGACCATCAACGATAGCTGTGCAAACAAGCACATTGGGTCTGTGGCAAGCAAGAGATGGTGGTTGTGTTTGAACAATCCATACACACATAATGTGAAGTAGCCATCGGCACCAGCATCAGACTTGTCGAAATAAAACTTGCGATTCAAAAGTAATTGTTCGCCTTTTTCACTGAACGGCTCGACCACCGGGGTTTTCGCCAAAGGAAATTTCTGGAACACCGATTTGGCAGTCTCTGCAATCGACATTGGGGACTAACTAACACTAACTGTGAGGACGGTTGAGATTTTCTGGGGGAGTTTTTCAGCAGGCGTGATCTAGACAGGGCACTGTCTTCGGTGAAAGTAGGAGGCGGCTGAGAAAAAGTCGGTCCAGGCGGGTCGGACCCTTGGAAGAAAAAAGTATAGGCCGGGCCGGAAGCACAAAAGTCTTGGAGCCGCCCATGAAAATTAGATTTGACACTGGAGTGTTCCAATGGGGTGGATCGGAGTGGATCAGGGTGTGTGTTTTTTCTTGGGCCTTGGTAAAACTATACGAGCCGCTCGGAGCCTACTGTATTTAGGCGGCTCCTACGGGTGGGTCATGGCGGTGTTTGGACGACTGCTAACACCGGACAAGAGGACATACTTTTGATCCACATGCTTTGATTGCAGATCTGTCTACAGAAGTCATTGAGGATGCAGCATTGGTTAAACGACAAACGATTATTAGATAATCAGCGAACGGGAAAACGGTTTAAAAGTTGATGCTTTGCCGAGGTTTGGAAGAAACTCCGTCGCTGCTCTCTGTGTGCTTTCAGTAACTTTGTAGAACTGATTCTCAGACCATGATTTTTCAATGTACCTTGTCAACTAAGCTCAGAAGCACATGAAAATCTGTCCAAGCATCTGTTGGACATTACACTTGATAGAACATTCAAGAATATATGCACCTGGAAGCAATAAACGTGGGAAATCGCTCATTCAAGATATCCACAGATATTGGTACATTCACACACTCGTACACTTGCACACTCACTCACTCGTACACTTGCAAACTTACACACTCACAAACACTCTCACTTCTACACTCCCACATTCACACAGCCTTCCACAATCCACTGTCACACCTCATATCCGTCATTAGTAAAATCAATACCCTCCACCTCGCAACACCCTAAACCTTGCTCGTTGCTTATTGTCTACATACATTTCCACACACCTCTTGCTTCCCTGCGTTATTCCCGAGACTTGCATTTGCTAGGGCCCGCCCAAGGCTCCTTACTAATCTTCGCACCCAGCCACTACTCGGCCGACACTAAAACTTAGCCCCAACCGGCCGGCCCAGTAGCTGTCCGCCTAGAAGCTCATGTCAACTACGACTGTTCATACAGATGAAGGATAACAAATAAGAACTAACAGATAACCATTCGCCAATTAAGCACCCGTTACAATCTCTTAGACTACATCAATTAATCAAAACAACTCATTAATAGCACAAACTTCTAAGAGTCCTCCATCCAACAACCACCATATCTTCCACTTGCTCCTGCACCTTGCACGCACATCTAGGTCAACACTCTATGACAAATACCTACACTTAAACCCAAGCACTGCCAGATTATCGTACTCTTATATATACTCACAAACTGCCTCTAGTCGAACCATCTGCGGAAATAATATATTGTCAACCGGGTTTAACCAGCACTCTTGTCGGCTGCTTATTTCCACTTAACTCCACCGGACCCGACCACTTCCTCAAAAAAACTCTATTCTCAGTTCCGCACCCGTCTGAATCCCGATACTTTTCCTTGGCTTAAATAATCGCCGCTTTTCTCCATCTTTTACCAGAACAAGACTCCCACAACCTCCCAGACCTTCACCTGAGCCTGGGTTCCACTGTGCCAATTTCTCTGTTGCTGTGTGTCTGCTGCCCCAGTCTCACCAGCACTTAGCTTTCCGGAACGGGTGTACTCAATCACCAACCCGGTGCACCTCAGACAACACCTCGGTTGCACCACCAGCAGTAACTCAATGAACTCTGAATTCGACGACCACCGGGTCACCAAACGGCCCAGGGTGACCACTGCCTGCGACCATTGCCGTAAGAAGAAAACCAAATGCGACGGCAGAACTCCGTGCTCCAATTGCAAGCTCAACGAAGTAGCTTGTCACTATGCCACCACCGACAGAAAAAAACCATCGAGATCCGCACATCCTACGGTGACGCTACGAGGGTTGGCCTCCAGACTCGACCAGATGCAACGTATGCTTCAGACGTTGGTGGAAACAAGACCGGGACCTAAACACATGGCTCATGATTCAGACCGTTACGACACTGACGACAACCCAGACGACATGTCCAGCGACGAAGAAGCTGGAGACTCGACCCCAGAATCTTCTGACGAAGAAATAGAAGAGATCACCGTAGCAGCTATACCTGGTAGTAGCCAAGTCATGGACAGTGGACAGATCTATGTCAGTGCTCACGAGTCGAGCTCGGTGTTCAGTCCTCAAGGATTACGCTGGATCGAGTCAAAGCTCCCCAAGACTTCCAAGTTCAGTCTGAAATTGCTCAAGACCTCGTTGTTTTTCACCCGCACCCATTTCAAAAACCATTCGCATCGACTCACGGCGTCTCGTGAAGCAAGCAGTCTTATAGCGTACCCTGACGACAAGGTGTTGTTCCAATTGCTCGACATCTTCTGCCGGATCGAGATTCTCCACTGTATATTGTCCAAAGAAGACGTCCGTGAATTGGGCAACAGAGTGGTCGAGTCAAGACGGCCAGGAAGCACATATAAACTCAGTGATTCGGAACATTTGACAGTGCTGGCGATCTTGATCACCGCATGCTTCACCTGTAACGACACCACCGAACTCAATATTAGCAAAGACCAGCTTCGGTACTTTGAAGACGAGTACTTTGCTAAAAGTCTCTTGTATTATAAACGGGTGTCCTTGAACTGTGAGAACCTCACCACTCTTATAGGGCTCCTTATTCTTGCGCTCTACTCGGAAACAAGAATCGTCGGCTCCAACCATATCATCATGAGCACCATGGTCAGAATGGCCCAGGAGTTTGGGTTGCATCGTAGAGAAACTTATATAGGCATGACTCCTGCCCAGGCGTTCAAGAGACGGGTGCTCTGGTGTTTCTGTAACTTAGCCGACAAGAACATCAGCATGAAACTGGGACTTCCACCGATCATCAACGAGACCGATTTTAATGACAAAGTTCTACTTGAACTACAGATAGACATTGCTCGACATTTTCCTGACTATTTCAATGACGTCGATGCTAAAGACAGAGCAGAGTTCTCTAGTGCTTTAGACGTGTTTGCCCAAAGAGATTACCAAGGCTGGGCGTACTTGATGTTATACCACACGTTGAAATTCTCGTTGTGCCAGCGTAAAATCTACGACGAGATCCTTGCAGACAATTCGACAGTGTTGAAGAAACTGTTGTCGTTGCATTCGGTCAATAAAATCATCAAAAAGATCGAAGAGTTGAACACCGAGATGGAAACTTGGTGGGCAGAACTTCCGGGATCAATCAATAACAGTGAAGGATCGATGCTTGAACGGATCGCTTCTTATGCAGTAACTAGTCCAGAGAGAACGTTCAACCATCAAGTTTCTGTGGTTGCCATGCTTCTTAATTACCAATACAGTTTGACCTTGGTGCACAGAATGGGTCAAGTACTTTTGTGGAAGTACAAAGATATCACTCTGCTTCGCAGACCTGGTCCAGACTCCAGTGTCAAAGCTCTTCAGAGAAAAGCACAGTATGAAAGAGCTGTGGAACAGTGTATGCAAGCAGCCACGGCTACTCTCAAGATCATTGTGGAGTTTGAATCTGCTTATGCTCATTTGAGATACTATTTCTTGTTGTTTGTGCTTGTTGGTTCGGTCACAGTGTTCACCCATGTCTTGACGTATCCGAAGAACAGAAACAGTCTAGAGAGTCTCAAGTACATGATTCGAACCGAGGCAGCATTGTTCACTGACTTGAAAGCTCGGGACAGTTTTCTTGACCCAGTGAAGTTTGTGCTCAATTACTTGATCATGATTGCGTTGGAAGTCACAGAACCTTACTTGGGACAGGATTTCAAGAAGGACACTGTGGTGCAGCAGTTTTTGTTGAACAATCGCAGATTTGTCGAGGAGTTTCCTAAACGAATGCCTAACATCGGTGGTACTAAAAAAACTAACGGTACTAGACCTACTGCGGTTCAGCCTGCAACGTTTAACAACGATCCACAAATGCAGGTGACGACTAACGGATTACTGTCGATGATCATCAATGCTAATCTTCAGCAAGACGGGATGTTTCCTTCTCTGGTCATGACCAATGGTCCATTGCTTACGCAGAACGCTCAGATCGATCCAGGAGTGTTGTTTGACGACCCGGCATTGTTTGACTGTCAGCCACAGCTAGACCTTGATCCGTTATCGTGGTACTTTGAGAACGCATCGGGGTTGGGTCTGTCGATATTTGCGGTGCCTAATTTCATGCCGGAGAGCAGTAACAGCAGTAATGCTGGGTTTGAGTAGGGGTGGGGAGTTGACGTGTATTTATAGAGAGGGGTTGGCCCTGAAGATTATGGTAGGAGGAGCGGAAGTTGGCGAGTGGAAGCTGACTGAACTAATTTGTATATTGAGTATTATAGCCATTTATGAATAATTATTGGGAATTAGTAGATAATGAGTAAAGACGTGGTGTTTGGGAGGAGTGGTCAGAGAACTGAGCAGTAGAGATGTGAGGATGTGCAGAAAAGTAGAGGCAGAGAAGTAGAGGTGTAAGATGGAGAAGAGGGATAGTGGAGGATTTAAGATGGAATTAGTATGGCATACTTTACAGAACAAAATGAATTGAGAGGACGACCATGTTAGTTTTGGTTGGTTGGTTTAGTTATTAGTACAGTGGTGGATTGTGAACTGTGAGTGCCCAGTAGCGTCAAGCATGCATGTTCAACAAAGAAGTACTCAGTCTTTCTCTCACAGAAACTAGATCATCATTATAACTGAACTGGAAAATAGTAGCCAACCAAAGAAATAATCCACCTGTATACTTTCAGTCTAAGTCATTATAGAACAACTAAGGCAAGAGTTAACTAAACTCTTACTAAGAGAACAGTCACTAGACTTCATCTAACGTTCTACTTTGAAGCCAGTAAGAGTGCAACACCTGCTAAGCGATCAAATCACACCTGTAACTCACCTATTAAATTCCATAACAGTCCTTCAGATAAAAGTCCTCAATTACAGGGTCCTTTGTACTACCACTAAATATCATACACCACCTCAGAGTTCCCAAATAATAATTCGGCCCGAGGTCTCAGCTATGCAGAGTCCGATTTGATTTACATTTCCTAATCCACTCCACAACACATGCAAGCCAACATCTCCATGACACTGCCTCCACAGTGTGGATCAGTTGATTCAGTGTTCTCCTCATACGATAAGGAAATAAGATGTAAACAAAAACATGATTGGGAGACGGCAGATAAGAGACTAGAACGTCAGAAAACATAGAAACCACAGTAAACATGGAAACACAGTAAACCTAGAAAGTACACCACTCCGGGCCTACAATCGAGTACAATCCACACACTCCACACACAATCAGCATACAAGAAACACACAATAAACACAATAGTAATACAAATCAGTAGGAAAACCCAAAATAAAAACAATCACTAAGCCCAATAAGACCTGGCCCAATAAAACCTAGCCTAATAAAACCCACCCTTATATCAGCCACAGACGATCACAATATTATTACCCACAATAAACCGTCCAATTGAACCCCAGTAAAAACGTCATGGAACAATGCGCCTACTTTCAAGCAAGCAACCAACAAAAACTATGCTTTGCACTTACAGATCGCACAGCAGCCCAGCTTAAATTGAGATCCCACGCGCATAGAGGGGCGGTGGTGGTTGGCTGCTCGTTAGTTGCGAGGATGTTCAATTGTTTTGATGAATGTACTAGGGTGAGTGTTTTAAATTGATAGCAATTACTCTGTTCAAGACTTGTCCACTCTCATTAATTAACCTACAGTACGTACCTTTTCTATGCGTTTACTATGTCTTGATCGAGTCTCGGTTTGCATACGACGCACAATTGCGAAGACTGTTGCTTGCCTGTTTTCCATAGCTTGAATGGAGATACTCTATGATTTCTTCAACCAACATCCCATCTGCCATTTCCCATTTACCATCCCACTTCCATCCCACTTTCTGAAATCTACTTTTCGTATTCTCTGTCGCTCTCTCTGTCGCTCTCTCGGTCACTCTCAAATCTACTCACTCACGCACATCCACACCTCCTACATCCTACACTGCAACTACTCCATCCAACCTAACTAACAATAATCCGTACCTCACCTTCCACTTCAACTACCGACAACGGAAACATAATACACTCACCCACCCCAACATATTATTTACCTCCCACCAACTAACACCCAGAACATTCTAGAACCGATCCGCACTGCGGCCCCTCTACAATCACGTGACCACACCACCCCGGCCCCTGGCCGGCAAAGTTTTCCACGCCAAAAGTCTAATTAGCGAAGCACCTAACAAACATAGGAGACTGTTTGGCAACCACTGTTCCAAGCTTGTTTCTCAACAACCACCAACAAACACCCCCGGACGACCCCCGTCTTATTGGCAACACGCATCTTGTGTCTCCACAGAGCTTGTTATCGCCCGCACAATATCTGAGCCAGTGATCCAGCCTGCAATGAATAAGGAGTAAACACTGCCCTGGCAACCGATCACACACACACTGCTAGCATCCCACCATGATCATCTCCGATGGGTTCAAGTATCTCATTGGTTTTATTGTGGTCAATGTCTTAGACTGTGTTATATCTGCCCAGCTCAACAACGACAACCGCTTGTCATTGGGGAACCAAGGAGTCAATACCCAGCAACAGGCAGTGATTCCTGATGGCCCTGCCGATACGCAGCCCGGCCTGAGTCCCGGCAAGAACTTCTACTTGAACGGGAACCTGCAGTTGATGTTGACCAGCAACCGGCACATCGACGAGCTTCTGTTGACCAACCTTCTTATAGCGTCGCAAGTGGACGGCGGACTCGCAGGCATCAACCGACAAACAGGAGAAGTGATCTGGAACTTGCACACCGACCCGGTGATCCGGTCGTCGACTGCGGCGATCTCCACGGGCAACGGCTCGTCGCTGGAGGTCAACACCCATGAGTTCTGGGCAGTAGAACCGTATGGAGACGGTGCACTTTACTTCTTTACTAATGAGCTTGGGTTGACCAAGGTTCCACTTTCGGTGAAGAACTTGATCCTCACGTCACCGTTCTCGGTTGACAACGACGACAAGGTGTTCACCGGCACTCGTAGAACTAGTATGGTGTACGTGAATGTCAAGACCGGTGAGTTAGTCAGCGACGCTAAGAACTTGTCTGATTCATCGAAATGCTGTGCCAACGACGCCAAGAACAATTTCATCTGCATCGACGACTGTGCCAACTACGTCACCGTTGGCAAGACAGAGTACGAGTTGATCATCACCTCGAAGTCAGACAACAGAGCATGGAACATCTCGTACTCCAAGTACGGCGAGAACAACTTGAACAACGATCTCCGGGCCCAGAACTTGAACTCCAAGTCCATCGACGGTGCTCTTGTGTTCCCGTTCCAAGAGAAATCGTTGCTTTCCATCGACATCAACTCCAACATCCCGAAATGGATCACCAACTTGAACTCTACTTGCATCAATGTGTTTGACGTCTACACCGACAACAAGACTCCCGACAAGTTCATGTTGATCTCGCATCCGATCAAACCGTCCAATCACGAGTTGGATGCTGAGGACGACGAGACTGGTCAAGGAACGTACTTGGGACTCAGTGACGATGGTGATTCGTGGTTTGCTATGAGCAGTGAGAACTACCCTTCGTTGGTGAAATCGTCGTCCATTGCTTCGTACTACGAAAACTCGCCAAAACAAAACGAGGCTAACTACAACAATTTCACGTCGCTGAGTTTCAAAGAATCTATCGTTGGAGTGCACAAGAAAACCAACAATCCTAACAAGGTGGTCCTGACAACCATCTTGTCGAAAAACCCTCCTACCAACGAACAGTTCCCTTCGTTGGTCAACAGTCGTCCAAGAAACACAGGTTCCAATGAGAAAAGATCGTTGCCTGAAACTAAACAGTACTTGGCAATCGATCCACCAGCAGAACAAAGTGCTCGTAACTTTTCGGCTCTTAAGTTCTTGCTTCGGATCTTTGAGAACTCGGTGTTCACCATTGTCATGCTTCTTATTGTCTACTACTCTTCCAAGGCCGGAGTCATTCCTCCTCTTACAACTATAATGTACAAGCTAGGGTTCATGAAACGCACCCACTATGCTGTGGAGTTTGCTGAAAAGATCCTTGCTGACACCACCATCGAGGACATTGAGCCTCGCAAGTTGAAACAGAAGTTGGAAGCTGAGCCTGTCAGAGAAGTTCAACCAGAAATCAATGAGAAACAAAAAATCCCAGTGAGAATGGAAGAAGATGATGACGACGAAGACGACGACGACGAGGAAATAGACGATGAAAAGCCTGACAAGTTCCAAGACAAAGCTATAAGTCAGACGATAACGAATCTGAATGACGATAGCGACAAGGAAGAAGCAGTTAAAAAAGTCCGCATTGATTTGGACTCGGTGAAACAAGAAGAAGATAAAGAGGCCAACGGTGAGGCTAATGGAGCTAAGAAGAAGCGCAAGAGAGGAAGCAGAGGCGGCAAGAACAAAAAGAAAAATACAGTGAAACAGCCCCCAGTGCCGGTGATCCTGAACTTGACAGAACAGATAGACAACGGCAACGACATTGAGTTGGTGGTGAAACAAAACAACAGAAACGATCTTGGGAAGTCGCGGTTGGTGATTTCCGATGACATTTTGGGTTATGGGTCTCATGGTACTGTTGTTTACAAAGGGACATTTGAGAACAGACCGGTGGCTGTCAAGAGAATGCTTATTGACTTCTATGATGTGGCATCGCATGAGGTGACGCTTTTACAAGAAAGTGACGACCATCCAAATGTTATTAGATATTTCTGTTCCAGACAAAGTGATCGGTTCCTCTACATTGCATTGGAACTTTGTTTGGCCAACTTGGAAGATTTGGTTGAGAACAAGTCGGTGATAGTGAAAAACAGAGAAGAGTTCACCGACAAGATCATTGAGAACGATCTCATCTACAACAACTACCAGGATATCTTGTACCAGATGACCAGTGGGTTGTACCATTTGCACAAGTTGAACATTGTCCACAGAGACATCAAGCCACAGAACATTCTTGTGGCTCCGTCTAAGACCAAGGACTTGCGGGTGCTTATCTCAGACTTTGGTCTCTGTAAGAAACTTGAGCCAGATCAATCTTCGTTTAGAGGCACAACCGCGTCAGGAACGTCTGGTTGGAGAGCACCAGAGCTTTTGACCGAGAGCAACAACTCGAGAGTCAGTAAAGGTGTCGATGTTTTCAGTTTGGGATTGGTGTTCTACTACATTTTATCCAAGGGTAAGCATCCGTACGGCGACAAGTACAACCGGGAGTCGAATATTCTTCAGAACAATTTCAGTTTGGAGGATATCAGTCTTTCGGAGGCCAAGGACTTGATTTCCAAGATGTTGGAGTCGAATCCTAAGAAGAGATTGAGCACCGAGGTGATTCTCAAGCATCCGTTCTTCTGGAACGATGAAAAGAAAATCGAGTTCTTGTTGAAGATCTCAGACAAGTTGAATATATTCCCAAGAGACTCTGTGATGATTCAGAAGTTCGAACAGATCGGCGCCGAGGTGTTTGGTGACAACTGGCAAGCGCGATTTGATCCTCAGTTCTTTGCCAATATCAATACGTTCCGAAAGTATGACACTGGCAAGCTCTTAGATTTGCTCAGAGTGATCCGAAACAAGTATCATCATATCAATGAGATCCCTGAAGAGTTTCAGATCACTGCAGACAACTTCTATGAGTATTTCAGTCACTTGTTCCCGGACTTGCTTATTAGCACGTATTATTTTATTGGCAAGAACTTGCGATCGGAGTTTGAGCAGTTTTTCAGTTGAAGCGACTAGGTGGTGGGTCAGTAGTTTGTTAGTTATGTGTGGGTGTTGGTTGTTACCGGTTATTTGGTTTTAGTCATTGGTTTTTGAGTGTGGAATATGGGTGTTGTAACCTATAAGCAACGACTTGAGACCGTTAGTCATTGGGTTTGTGGCCCGTTTAGTCACTACATGCTTAAGAATTTGGGTGTTTTAGTTTGGTTTAATAAAGCAATAAGGATGAATTGTAGTGAGGGAGGAGGAGGAGGAAGAGAGAGAAGAGGGAAGCGACAAGGCAATAATTTCATTACATTTGAATTGGAGGTAGAGATACAAAGAGACAGTTCATTTCTATTATTATGCTATGTACATGAAAGTCTATTAATCAACTCTGTTGTCCAACTTTCGTCGACGTCTTAGTCACCTTCGACGGCAGTGTAATCCTCCCGAGCTTTATATCCATGATATCAAACTTATCAATCTCCTCTTCTTTCACTCCACTGATCAATTTCACTAGTGCCTTGAAATACCCAAGACCAAACACAAGCTTTGAAAGGATCAAATCTGAAGCTAGCCCTTTGGTGACTCCATTCATGAGTCTGCGTAAATTGGTTTGGAAGATCGATTGCCGGATATCAAGTTGAGGATTGAGCTTGACTGCTAGATTCTTGATGGTTTCACTTATAAGTTCCTGCTGTTTCTCAGAAGCTGGATATGTTCGCCAATGAGCATTCTTGGAATTTGCAAGAAGCAAAGGCCGAGGAATAAGACTGGTGGACTGCACTGCTTTCAACACTTGGACAAGTGAAGGCGAGTCTTTGACAAGCTCCTTGGCCTTGTAGCCAGGATACCGCTTGTTCTTTGTATATAAAATTAAAGTATAGAAATGCTTGGGTCCAGTGACAACAGCAGTGTCGTTCAACAAATCATCGTAAATATCGTCCAGTTTCAGATTCTTCTTCTGCTTGGTAGTAGTCCGTTGCACTCTGACATACATCTGTCTGCCCAAACTAGCTGCCCAGCAGTCTTTATCTTTCTGGATCCAACTAAGAGGATCTTTCTGGAACGACACAAAATCCGGATCGGTTCTGTTGCGAGCAAACATGAAATCTTGCAATGACTGGAACGTGTTGACGTGGATGGCTTTGTCGATTATACTTTGGAACTGAGGTTGGGTGGCCTGCAGGTTCTCTTTCTGTTTTATGACTTTTAATGCAGACACAGAAGCACCACTGAGCTCAAGCGACGGGTCTAGTCCAACTAATGTAGGTACTGTCAGTAATCCCTGTTTACAAGACGCCACAAAATCAATGATATGGCAATGTGTTTTACCAGGATGCAAACGAAGTCCTCGGCCTATCATTTGAAGTAAGAGCCCAGCAGACTTTGTAGGTCTGGCAAGGAGAATGCAGTCTATGTTAGGAATATCGGTTCCTTCAGTGAAGATCCCGCAGTTCATCAACACTGGAATCGTGTGGTTCTTGAACTGTTCCACCAACTTGTCTCTTTCTTTCTTGGGGGTGGACCCAGTAATGTACTCTGCATTTATACCGTTGAGATTGAACAACTGATGCAATGTCTTGATATGACTGATATCGACTCCGAAAAGCAAAGTGGATTTCACTTGATGCTTCTGCTGGAAATCTAAGTAAGTTCTTAGCACAAGCTCGTTGGCAGCGTCGGTGTTAATCGCCTGCGACAATGTCCGAACTGCAAAGTCACCACCACGAACAGCGATATCTGACAAGTTCACATTGGTCTTGACTGTAGTGAACTGTGCATCGCAGAGCCACCCGTCAGCAACCATATCGTCTAAACCTTTATGATAAACTATATGGTCCATGGAATTAGATAAACCTTTACCGTCATGACGAGTCAATGTAGCACTGAATCCAACCACTACGATCTTCGAGTCTGGTTTGTCTGCTCCAAAATGCTCAAGAATCAGCTGGTACGACTTGGCAGCTGCATGGTGTGCTTCGTCAATGATGATGAGTTTGTAGTCCGAGGGGAAATATTTGTCCAGTCTGTCTCCAGAAAGAAACGTCTGGATAGAAGCCACAGTTATATCTGCTTGGCCAGACGCAACGTCCACACCTATATCGACTTCTACAGTTTTGTTTGGCATTGTTCTTGAACACGTTGCAGCTGCTTGGAACGCCAATTCACGACGGTGAACAAGAACCAACGTTTTATCACCTTGGTTCGCAACTGGTTTCACTTGATCAATAAGACTGCTGAATATGACCGTCTTTCCTCCACCTGTAGCTAGACTCACAGCCATTCTTCTTTTTCCTTGTTTGAGAGCAGATAGACATTTGTCGATACATTCTTGTTGATACGCTCGGAGTTTTATAGGACTGGAAGTGTTGTGGTGTGTTGAATGGTCGACAGTTGGTTGATTGATTGGTGTTCCGAGACTTGAACTGGTGGCTGTCAGCAATAAAGCTCGTTGAATAACTAGTCGTGATTTGAATACTGGGTTGCATATAACACAACGTGATTCTCTTCTGAGAAAAGTTTGTGCTCGTAGTATCCATGTCATATTGGCATTGCTTGGGTTGATAGAATTATGAAATGGGTAATTAAAATGTATGCGAGGTGCAACAGTAGAAGAGGTTTAGATCTGTACCTACAGGGTGGTACATGGTTCTCGGGGTGACGACGCAGCTGAGAAGTGGCCTGTGGGAAGAGCTTGCGGCGGCCTTCAGTGATGAGACTCGCCTAAGCTAGACACAGAATCCCGCCTGTACTTATCTAATTGGGCTACTGTACAAGAATCTACAAGAAATACAAAAGTATGGGTCCCTCGGTCAGCTAGCCGCCCAATTTGCAAGCTACAATCCTTGGGACCCGCCTAGACGCATAGAGCATCCGCCCATGTCTACACTCTTTCCCACCAGTATCAGAACGTAACACAGAACTGCCGTTTTTCATAGCTTCTACTTGCACCAATTCCTAGCCCATTAAATTGGTATATCGAAGGGTACACTCTTTAATGTAATACACTCGTAGCAAACACACAACCGTAACAATAATTCTCAACTCTCAATAATTCGTAATAGTCCGTACAAAAAAGAGTCAAAACAAACTACTTTAGAAAATACTAAAAAACCATTGACATAAGTTACCACATTACGACTCCCTGCTGTCTCCCACTCAAATCAAATCACTACCCAACGCTCGTCCCCGGGTAACACAGCTGACAAATGCCACTGTAACTGACACCAAGGTTCAACTACTAGTCCACATCAACAGCACCATCAACTGTCAACCAAATTGATCATGAACATCCTCCTTCTTTTCTTACGACTCCATATATTGTTCAAGTCGGTTTTGGCGTTAGCCAGCTCTGACCAGGAAAAGATTGCAGCGTTCTACAACTCCCAAGATCAGTCTACTCACACCAATAACTGGGCCGTTCTTGTATCGACGTCAAGATTCTGGTTCAATTACCGTCACATGGCCAACGTGTTGTCGATGTACCGGACGGTGAAACGGCTTGGAATCCCGGACTCTCAGATCATTCTTATGTTGGCAGACGATGTGGCATGTAACTCTAGAAACGCCTTCCCTGGTGCAGTGTTCAACAACGCAGACAGAGGTCTTGATTTGTACGGAGAGAATGTCGAGGTCGACTACCGAGGATACGAGGTCACGGTTGAGAATTTTATCAGATTGTTGACTGACCGGTGGGGTCCTGAACATCCTCGATCCAAACGGTTACTTACTGATGAGAACTCTAACATCTTCATCTACATGACAGGCCACGGAGGAGACGAGTTCTTGAAGTTCCAGGACGCAGAAGAAATCGGAGCGTATGATTTGGCAGACGCGTTTGGACAGATGAGCGAGAAAAACAGATACAACGAGATCTTGTTCATGGTGGATACTTGTCAAGCCAATACTATGTACTCGAAGATCTACTCTCCAAACATCTTAGCAGTTGGATCTTCTGAACTAGACGAGTCTTCATACTCACACCATTCTGATGTGGAAATCGGAGTTGCTGTCATTGACAGATTCACTTATTATAACTTGGATTTCTTGGAAGGTGTGGGAAAGAACAGTAACAAGACCTTGAAAGAGTTGTTCGACACTTATACATTTGAGAGCGTGCATAGTCATGCGGGGATTCGTACCGACTTGTTCCAACGTAATGTGTCGAATGTGTTGATCACCGATTTCTTTGGGTCTGTGCAGAAAGTTGTTGTTGACAGTGTGGAGAGTGATTTGTTGGGGCTTATCAACAGTAAGGTGTAGGGGTTGGCGATTGGCTGTAGGTCTGTAGTATAGGCCGCTACTGTTTCTCTCTACTGATGCACCTACTACTACACTCTGCTATTGCACTCCACTATCACACTCCACTATCACACTCTCTATCACCCTCTATCACACTCTACTAACACCACCCTATGGCCACCCTATGCCATCCACTATATAATGTAATATATGAACCTATTTATTTCTTTCATCTGTATTATCACATAAAGACTCCAACTCTCTCTCCTCTGTCTAACACTCGCTTCCACCTGACATAAGCAATTACTAACCAAAACTGCCTTGATATCCGAAATTATTGCTTTTGCAAACCACCAACCAATGAACCTGGAACAGAAGATTAGACGGAATGTCAATCATTCTTTAAGGGTGGCAAGGTTTGTGTACAGGCGCACCCGCTGGTACAATGTGTTACGATACATTGTGTTGCCATGCCTTGCTTTGGCTGCCATCTCATACTATGATATCCCATTATTACCGAACACTTTCTACCTTGGGTTTGTGTATTACAATTTGTCAATGCTAGGGTTTACTGCTGGATTCCATCGGTATTTCACACACAGGGCCTACAGAATTGAGGCCGACAACAATATATTACCAATACTATATATAATATTAGGGTCTACTTGTGGCATGGGACTGCTTAGAGATATCCAAGTGATCCACAGACTCCATCATAAATACTGTGACACCGACCGTGATCCTCACAATTACAGAAAGAATTTTGTGTGGGCGCATTTCGGGTGGTGTCTTGTTGAAAGCAGACGGTTGAATAGACTAATGATGGAGGCTGTCAATGGTGAGAGTGAAGAGGTGGATGGGAAGATTAGAGAAGATGAAAAGGCAGACAAAGAAGGCAATAGTTATGGAGTTAGTGGGGTCAACAGAAATGAAGGAGCTAGTTCACGATTTGGTAAGAAAGAAGAACCTGTCGAAAGTAATATCCTCGACAACGAAGAAAGACGTAACCAGAAATTAATACTGTGGCAACAGAAGAACCAGAACACGATATACTGGTTGGGATTGGTTGCCCCAGGGTTGGTGAGTGGGTATTTCTGGCAAGATTTTGTTGGTGGAGTGTTGTATGCTGGAATTATAAGGAGTTTTCTTGCACAGCAGTGTTTGTTTTCTGTGAACTCTTTAGGTCATTTCATTGGGTCTCAACCGTTTGACGACAAGAAGACTGCTAAAGATTCGTTTTTTGTGTCGTTGGTGACTTATGGTGAAGGCTACAACAATTTCCACCACCAGTTTCCTAAAGATTACCGTAACGGATCAGCATATTATCGGTTTGATCCTACTGCTTGGTTTCTTAGTATTGCCTCGAAGTTTCCATATGTATTTGGGATCAAGCAGTTACATCTGGCATCCAACGATATAGTGACCAGGTGCCGGATCTTACAGCTGCAACGTATAGTGGACAGACACAGAGCCAAGTTGAACTGGGGTGTTCCTATCAATAAACTTCCGAAGATTTCAGTGGAAGAGTTCAAGAAACTAGCTGCCCATCCAGACAGAGCGTTGATTATTGTGAGCGGAGTGGTCCATGATGTCAAGCCGTTCATGCATAATCATCCTGGAGGAGTGGCTTTGATCAAGTCATCCATAGGTAAAGATGCTACCAGTGCATTCAATGGTGCAGTGTACAACCATTCCAATGCTGCTAATAATTTGTTGGCAACCATGAGAATTGCGTTGATCAAGAATCATGACACTAATAAAGTGATACGGCAGAATACCAATAAGACGAGCACGATGATGAACACGCCGGTTGATACTGCGGATGCTGCATAAGTGGTGATTACTTGGGTGCTTGGCTTGACTGTTTAACTGGTCCTGGAGGACTATGATTTACTGTGACTCAGAGCATCGAGCATATCAAAGGTATAATGTTCCACGAAGTGCCACAATAAGTCGATTAGTTATGCAATAGGCTTGTTGGGCGTGGCTGTTGGGTGCTGTTGGGTGTGCATGGTGAGCATGGATTTGCTGGGCTGCTGGGATTGCATTATGATTGTCTTTGACAAGATGTAGAAATGTATGTATATAATATGACTTAATTAATGAACTTTTGGATGAGCTGGGGGTAGGCCAGAGGATGGACTATATCTTGGTTGGAAGTGATATAGATCCGTTGGAAGAGAACTCAATAGTAGCCGTGTTAGATGTGATCTGTAGGACGGATATCTAGGACGGATCTTGGTCTAAGTCCGTGCATGAAAATAATCTATGTACGTTTGAGGACCTATCTCGATGCCTGGGTATCACATAATCTACGTACGCTGGATCTCAATAATTTGCTATCTTTGGAATAAAGTTTATAATTCGTGAGAATCTTAATAATAACATCTGTGCATGAAGTGATCTGTATATTGACGAGATTTGATTCTCTTGGCAGTACCTGACTGTGGTTGACAGTAGTACGACACAGATCAAACCAAACCTGACAAGCTACCACCACAAATACACTTGTTCCTTCCAAAGAAAGTAACCACCTTAAACCACCTACAACGACACAAACATGAACAATGTATATCTACCGTTATTGTGTAGAATATGAGTAATGCGTATATATTACAAGAGGAAGTGAACATTGGTAAAACCGAGGAAGTGACTTGCATGCATAGATGATCCCAATACAATTGCCCTAAACAACTGCCCTTAACAACTCTATACAACTCCCCTATACAACTTCGCTTTGCCCCCCACCTACCCATCTAACAACGACGTCTCCTCAAGCAATGCCTCCGTGACTAAATTACTGTCAACCATCTCGGCAAACGACTCAGTCGCTTTATTATCTGGAGGAAGCACGTCGTACTCAAACACCTGGTTGTGGTCCCAGAACTCCTTTGGAATCTTCGACATGAGCGACGACTCGTCAGACAAAATAGCGTACCGGAGCAAGTTAGTAGGTATCTCCGTGTTCAACTTCACAAACTCCAAGTCTCCGGCCTCCAAGATCTCTTTAAGAGTGTCATTAAGAAACGTTATATCTTTGAAATCACTCCACATAGCTTTGGCACGCACAAGATACGTAGCACCTAGTAACTCGGTGCAGGGAGATATCGTGCGGTAGACCGCATTCAAGACTGGTGTGCTGATGTTCAACGAAGAAACATTAGTTTTACAGACTTGGTCAAGCAACTGGATCGCCAAGTAAGGGTACATTTTCACTGCTTGACGAAGCTGGGCTTTTGCTTCATGTTGTTTGTCAAGCTTCAAAAGTGCTAACACTGCAGTGTAACATAGTCCAGGAGTGATCCAGTCTCTGTACCGTTGCACCAACGCACTGTTATAGAAATCTATCACATACTGGTATTCATGAGCCATGAATGCATAGAAATCAATAAAGTACCGCACTCCATAAGGATCTTCAGTAGGATTGAACGAAAGAAGAAGTTTGCAGTAGTTGAAAGCTGTGAAAAAAGTCCCTTTCTGAGTGAGCACATAGGTGTACTTGAATATAGCCAAGTAAAACTGTCTGTTCAAGAAATACTCAAACGGGAGTCTGCAGGTACCTGTTCCCAACTGGAACCCAAGCTTGATGGCTCTGTCAAACACAAACAACGCACGTTCGATCAACCCGTTGTTGTTGGACTTGTCTCCTTGTCGTACGAGTATCGTAGACACTTGAAGAATCGATTCCACATGGTAAGGGTTCATCTGTAAGAGTTTGATCAACAGTTCGTGGTCTGGTCTGATAGTCACAGACAAAAGAAACTGGCTGTTGACTGCCACTTCGTTCATGTTGGACGTGAACTTGAAATACTTGATTCCAGACTCCATGGCAGCTGCAGTGTCTTGTTCAATGGCGTCTATCCAATCGTCAGGGTTCTTCAATGACTGCAATTTATTATAATCTTTAGCCGTTAGTTCTGTCATCGTGATATTTTTTCTGTTGGTGGGGATCCAGTCGTCACGGATCTTTGTCATTGTGAGTTTCCGAGTGGTTCCTGGAATACTACGTCTGTCTTTACCACCCCAATTATGTACCCGTTTAGATAATTGTTTGATCTGACTCAAAACCTCGGGCGACGTGAACAGAGAAGTAGCAGAGTTTGCATCTTTCAATACTTTCGAAGACAACTGGCCAAACAATTCTTTGTACTCGTTGTCAGGATCCAAGTTCCGCACATTCACTTCAAGTAATTTCTTCGTAGCAAGAAAATCATTAAGACTATAATTGGTGAACCCTGAGTCTGCTACTTCACAAGTCTCACCAGCAGACTGCTCAGTGGCATTGCCTGCAGGTACCTTCTTGTTCAAATCTAAACTATCAAGGTACTGATCTATACTCTGTTCCAGCTGACCGTTCGAACCCCCAGGCGATTTACCTTTCTTCTTTTTCTTGTTTTTCTTTTTCTTTTTACTTTTGGAAGTTCCTTGTTTCTTAGGCAGGTCTTGTACTTCGACCAGATCTTTGAACTCTTGTTCGTCACTTGAGGGATCGAGGACAGTGAGTGGTTCATTAGAGGAAGTTAGTTCAGTTGTCAAACTTTCTTGCTTATTTAATTCATTATTCGTTTGTGTTTCGTTGGCATTGGGCTCTCCGTTCTGCTGCTCATCAACGCTGTGCTCTTCTTCTTGCTCCTCATTCTGCTCTCCCTCACTTAAGTCCTCGACATCTTCCTCACTCGATTCATTATCTTCTAATAAGGCAAACAAATTGGCTTTAGGTTTCACGGTTTCTTCTTCAGACAGAGACTCTGACTCATCTGCCACCGATGACTCCAATTGAAGTTTTTCAAGTTTCCTTATCTGTCTTAAACTCATTGGTTATTGGAGTCTATAATTATAAATGTCGAGCTTGACTTGGGTTTCACTTGATTAGTTTTGCCATGGGGCCGGGTAACTGCACTGCATTTAATTTTTTCGATGCGATGAGATGGGTATGAAAAATTGGGTGAGACAGATCGTGAGGAAGGTTAGTGAGAGGATCTTTTTTGTGTTACTTATTAGTTTCCAGTACAGTTAAAGTACCAGTACAAATAAAAGTACACACCCCACAATGGCGTCCAAAAAGAAAAAGAAGGAAAAGTCCAAGGATTTTGTGAAACAGAAATTAAAAGTCGGCAAGACCAAACCTAAGAATCTGAATTTCACTGACACTTCGTTCAAAGCTAAAGCTATTCATGTTCCATTACAGTCGGTATTAAAGAACAGTACTACCGCAGAAGATATATTGAAACAGATCAGTTTAACAAGCCATAAAACTCCCCAAGTCAGAAAAGAAGCAGTTATATTTCTTTCTAAACATTTCCAGGGCCATCCAGCATTAACCAAGAAAGTGCTAGGGTCTATTGCTCGGTTGATCACAGACACTTCTAAATCAGTGCGTGAGGAAAGTTATAATGCGTTGCAACAATGTCCTGTAGTGAGTGTCCAGTTGAATTGTGGGTTGTTTATATTGTACATTCAGTCTGCCATGACACATATAGATCCAGCTATTCGGAGTGACTCTACTAAATTCTTACAAGCACTCATTCAATTGGAATGTCTTGAGTATCTTGTGAACAACAACTGGGTGAAACTCTTGAAATGTTTTTTTAGTTTGCTTGGTTGGGCTTTGAATTCAGACACTGTGTCGTTGGCAGTGAGTCTTGGACCTGGAGGGAAAGGGAATACTGCAGCACGAATCCGTCATTTACAAGCTTTACAGTCTCTTATAAGTTATGGAGCAGTCGAGAAACCAGAAGTCGATAATGAAGATATAGAAAGTATCCATCAGCTTAGTAAACATTACTTGGTGGCTACAGTGCCCAATGGGTACCAGCATCTACAATTGTTTCAGAAATCGTTGATCGCAGATTCGACGCTGCAAGAGATCCGGTGCGAGGATTTGGTTGCTCGTCGTAGAGTGTTTGTGGAAGTTTTCTCTGGTAGTATGACCAGTGAGTTGCAGAGTATAGTTAAGGAAGGAGGTGAGATAGGACGAGTGGCCTCGGGAGTGTTGGCAGTGGTGAAGGAGATAGTTGCAGCTGAGGGGGTTTATCAGAAGAGTATTGGTGTTGTGTAGGGGTGGACTGGTTGTTGGACGAGGAGGCGTAGTCATCTATTCTAGTTGTGTGTGGAAGTGGTAATGTATGGATTCTGGTGGAGATTCCAGTAATGCGTGAACTCTATTGAAGTATCTCAAGTAGTAGTAATAGTATCAAACTGTGTTGGAAAGTAACGACATACTAATGCCTAATAGAAGAAAGGATATATTTTTCATGGTACAAATTGGAGTAGAGAGGTTGGTGTTGGGTGATTGTGTTTTACAGAGATAGTACGAGACTGCATGCATAATGTACCTCCGCCTAGGAACTCTCTGACCACAGAGACAAAGAAGACTCCAGGAAGAGTACTAAGAACAGCCAACATGAAAATTACAATCAAACATAAAGAAACGCATAGCAGACACAGTCAAAGCGTTTGTCAACCACTCGACTGTTCTTCCTACCTTCCATTGTTCTCCTACTTGACATCCGCACTACTCAATCAGTAGTTTAATCTCTACCCAGCTCCTCCTTCTGTAGCCCTCCCTTAACACCTCCCTCCATTGTGCCCCAACTCTTCTACCCACCTCAAAAACATAAAAAAACAATTAATTATTAAGCTAAACTATTAAATTCTGGTCATCTTCGATACAACCAAACGGTATTATTATGGCCATCCTCCACCAACTGTACTATTCTGACACTATCAAAATCTACAACCTCCTAACATCTAATCCAATCCTTCAACTGCCAATCGCTCTCCCCTATGGCTTCCCAACCGTCTCTGGAAACACACCCTCGAGAATCTCATCAACAATAGTGTACACCAAATGGGTATTCAAGATCTCGTTCTGGAGCATATCATGGATCTCCAACGCCGCAAACTTGGAATTGTTGAGTCCCACAATCTTACTGCTAATATCAGTAATAATGATCTCTAGCAACGTTCTCGACTCGTTCCGGGTCTTTGTCTTCTGAATATCTGTTCTTGGCTCTGCCTGACTCCTAGCAAAATGCCCATGAGGAAACAACTTGTCCTTGAACACATTCAAAAGATCAATCACCTTATTCTCCGACTTCATCAAACTAAAGTACTGTCTGATCTTCTTCTCAATAGTACTGCCAAGCAACTGCTGCAACACAACAAGAATAGCTCTTCCTCTAAGCCAGCTATTACCCTTGTTGAGTCCAAAGATCGACAAGAACATATCACAGATCGGCTTCACAAACGTCACCTTGTCTTCGTCGTACGAGTTCAACTCAAGCTGGAAATCACTGTCTGCAGTAGGAACGTCCTGCTTGAGTCCTGCGTTCTGAACATTGGTGTTTGCCACAAACGAACCGTTCAAATACTCGATTCCATTGGTGATTCCGTTATAGAGCTTGGCTGTCACGTCTTCAATTGCTTTGTAGTTACCGATTGCAAAACCCTGGTCAGTTTCCTTCAATACCTGTTGAGGAACTCTCTTCTTGGTGAATATATCGTTGGTGAAATTCTGCGACGACAAGAAGAGTCGGAACACTCTGTTCTTGCAAACATCCGGCATACTGAGCAACTCTTGCAAATACGTCTCAAGCAACTTCTTCCGGGTCTCCACCAACACTTTCTGCTGCGACAAGTTCAAGTACAAGATGTTCTTCTTTGGGAAGTTCAACAACTTCACTTTCGGGTTCACTGCTTTCAAGTACTTGTTGAGCATGTAGAATTGGCTGAACCGACGAGCAACAATCCACCCTGCCAGGACTGTGTCTCCCTCACTGAGTTTCTGAACCTCAATGATATACGAAGTATACTCTTTTCCATCGTCATCACCAGTGATGTACGACTGGATACTGACCCTGGACTTACCATACAAACTGTTGTCGTTCTCCTGAACAATGTACTGTTGTTTCTGCAAGTTCTTGAGCTGCAACTCTCTTTGTAACCCAATATTGGCTTTCTTCAAGATCCGCAACTCCGCTACGTTATTAGTGAGTTCTGCTTTGCGAAGCAACGGTTTCAAGATCTCCACTTGGTTGTTCAAGTTGTCGATTTCCACCGCAAGCTTATCAATTTCTTCAGTGAGACTGAGATCGCCAGGAGCTGCCAAATGAACTTCGGAAGACTCGTACTCGCCAATCGCCTCAGAGTTGATCATCTCCGAAATCACCGACTCCATGTCGTCGATCTCCTTGTTCTCATCTTCGTTCTTGACCTCGTCGCCATTGAAATCGTTCTTGAACAACGACGACTTGGCTCCAAAGATCTCCTTGTATCCAGAGAAGATCTTGAGATACTTGCTACTGGAGTCGCTGTCACTGTCGTCGGTGCTGGTCTTCACTGACAATATATCCTGTTTCAATTTCACTGCGTCGTTGTTCTTGTACTCGTTATTATTATCGATGATCTCATTCAAGGCATGCTCCACAGCATTGATCACATCTTCAGAAACTGCCTCGTCTTGCTCATCAAAGATTTTCTGTTGATGACCTTTCAAGTTCTTGAGACTGGAGATCGAGTTGGTTAATGGTTCTTCGTTCTCTGCATAGTTAGACAACGGATCACCAGACTCCTCTGAGAATTTAATCCCTAAGCCACGGCTCTTTACACTGGTAGTGTCTTCATGCTGTCTATAACTCTCAGAAGCCAAAAGCTTAAGATACACTGTTGACTGTCTGAAATTGTCAAGGTCGTTCTCCATGGACTTGAACACTTTGCCTTGAAGCACAAGAATCGACTTCCGGGCAATAAGAAACAACTTGTTCAATTCAGCTTTCTGATGGTACAACTCGTAGTCCTGCATTTCTTTGTCTGCTGGTTTTCTGTACTTGTCGTAGGCAGCCACAAAGTTCTTGACGTTTTCGTAGATGATCTTGTTGTTTTCTATGATATTCTTACTGTTGAAGTAGTTGTTGAAGATCAGAACCACGTCGTTGGCAAAGTTCAAGTTCTTGTTCAACTCGGCCTCAATGTCCTCTGCTCCAGTTTCCAAGTTGTTGTCATAGAGCTCGTCGGTGTTGATCAACGGATCTTCTAATGGGTTTTTGATTCCGTTGACCACAAGCCAGAACTGAAGCAAGATCGTCTTGTTATTCTGGTCCATATACTCCATGTAATACGTCAACAAACTGGAATCATTGAGAATCGTGACAAGAGGAATCACCGGAGGCGACAGTGCTGCTGCTTCCTGAGGTACTAGCTTAGGCAGTTCTTTGGAGCGAGACTCGAAGTTCAAGTTGTTGATTCTGGTGGTGAGTGCCAACTGAGCTATCTGAAGACGTTTATGCAAGATCTTGTACCGGTCATAAGTTTCTTTGGCTTGCTTGTCGTCTGGAGACTCTGTGATTTTCTGTGACACTTCTTTGTAGTCTTCGTCTCGCAAAGTCTTTTGCAATTGCATGCTGATATAGAACTTCAACTGGCGCAAATCTACAATGGAACTGCATTTATTGATCCGCTTTAAGAGCTTCTCAAACACCGACTGGGTGGTCTGCAACGTGATTTTGACTTCAAGCAACGGGTTAGTGTCCTGGGCCGGTTTCTGAGCATCAGTAGTTTTCTTGGTGGTTTTCTTAGACTTAGTGCTGGACGGTTTACTGTGTTTTTGTAACTCTGCTCTCAACTGGATCACCTTGTTCCGGTCTTTAAGAGTACTACCAATAGTTTCAACGATCTTCTGGTTCCAGAAATCAGGCAGGATCACCATATTGATCACAGGCAAGAACGCACAGTTGACCACCACTTCTCTGATCAACAAGTTCACAGGAGCACAACCTGACTCGTTGTTCTTCAATATTAGTGGCAAGATCTTGTTGAGTTTAGACCGGAGATGGCTTTTCTGGCTCATGGAACTGAACTGGGTGTTCTCTCTAAAAGAATTGACTGAAGGATGTAGTCTTCCTCGGTTATAGTATTTAGATATCAAGATATGCAGCCGTTTCTCGTCAGACAAATTGATTTCCATACGTTTCTTGATAGTACGCTTTGCTTCAACGAAATGGTTGAAATGGTCAGTAAGTATAGGAAGGATCTTGAACACCACAAGATTGGATCCGTCGATGGCTCCTAGTTTCAAGTACAAGTTAGTAATAGCATGTTTGATAGTGACCTTGACCTCGTCCACAAACAAATCGTCTTCTCGTTCGGTCCGGTTGATTGACCGGTACCAGGTCTGGATGAAGCTGGACACAATCAAGTTGACGATCTGGTCCAACAACGACGAGATCAACATCGAGTCAGGATACACTAGCCGTTCTAAACCAGGGTTACGTTGAGCTAGAGTGGCGAGTTCGGCCTGCCAGTTGATCGGATCCACAAACGCAAATTTACTTATTCCGTACTGGCTCTTGACTTCTCGGACGATCTCTGGAGAGTTCTGGTTGAGTTTCTGGAAGTTGGTGTAGAGAAAGAGTCCGGAGGTAAGAAAGAAAAGAATAAGAATAAGGTAACATATCCAGACGTTGCCTAGGAACAATTTGAGAGAGTAGTAAGTGAGGAGCAGACCAAAGATGTAGAGCCAGTTGACTGCGAGGATGTAGCGACGGATCTGGAGGTATCCACTCCTTACGGTATTCTTTAGTATGACGGAGACGTATTGGGGAGTTGTTAGTTTTTTTCGGGCCATCGTGAGGGAGAGTCAATAATAATGAATCATAGAGGCGACCAAGATGAGAGTGCTTTATGAAATCAAAGAGTAGTCAACGACAAACAGTCTTAGACAGCTCTCAGATTCGTGCTACTGCTGTACGAGTATATGCCACCCCCCAACGTACCACGTGACCACAGGCCACCCCTCCTGGATTTTTAGCTGCAACGATTCAATCCACAACAACAGCACCCAACCATCCTAATATCCACACCGTTCAACATGCAAAAAAGCTCGTTTGATTTGGAGCCTAACCCGTTTGAGCAGTCGTTTGCGTCCAAGCCTGCTTCCAACACGGGCGGCACTCCTGACACTTCCACGGCCGACCACGAGCACCCAGTTAGTAATCCTGGGGAATCCAAACCAGCAACAGCAGAACCTGTCACCCTGAACATCGACAAGGCGAACCCGCCGTTGATCCATTTGTCGTCCAACAACCTCACTCCCGGCGGCTCCCGTAAGCTCCCGTTGCCTGCGCTCCTGCCGAGCTCGCAACTCACGCCGGGGTTTCTCAATGGGTACTTGAACAAGGCACTCTTCACTCCGAACGAGTCGAACCTAAGGACAGGGTTGACACCCGGTGGGTACTTCTCGGGGATCTCGGGGCTCACGCCTACGCCTAACTTGTTCACGCCTAACTTCAGTCTGTTGTTGGGGATCTCTGAGAAGGGCAATCCAGGGACTGGAGAACCAACGAACGTGGCTAACCAGGTGGCTAACCAAGTGACAGAGCGACCATCGAGTGGACCTGTAGAGAGTTCCAGTGGGAACCAAGAGAATGGAAAGGTGGCTGTTAAAGTAGCACGTTCAGAATTAGAGAACCAAAGCCAAAACCAGAGCCAGAGCCAGAGTCAGACCAAGGTGAAAGTGGAGCAGCTGAAAGGGGTCAGTGAGAACAGCAGTGTTGATCTGGCGGACGAGAATCTGCTGCCGGAAGATAGTAGTGTAGGTAGTAGTAAACGAGGGATGAGTGGAGGAGATACGGTGCAGAAGAAACAGAAACGAGACGCGAAACCTAAGAAGAAGAGCCGCAAGCAGATGACCGACGACGAGAAGCGCAAGAATTTCCTCGAGCGGAACCGGTTGGCGGCGTCGAAGTGTCGCCAGCGCAAGAAGCAGGTCGCTGAGAAGATGAAGGAGGATCTCCAGTTCTTCTCTGGCGAGCACAACAAGATGAAGTTGGAGTTGGACACGTTGAGAGAGCAGATGAGTGCGGTGCGCAACATCATCTTGATGCATCGCGGGGGGTTGAGTGCGGTGATAGGCGGCGACAACTTTGCGCAGTTGTTGGTGTTGACGCGGGACTCGTCGGTGAAAGGGGAGGTGGAGCCCGTGATGCACCAGGCACCACCGCCGGTGCAGGCTGCTAATCCAGGGTTGGTGGTGGCCGGTGGGGTTCCGAATGGTGTTCCTAATGGTGTTCCGAATGGTGTGCCGAATGGGATCACGCATCCGGTGGTGAGTAATGGTCAGATGGTGGAGCCTGTGGTTGGTGATATGATGGTTCAGGACAGAGCTCCAGTGTTGCAGCCGCACGGGATGATGCCACTCAACAGTAAGTGGTAGGCCGCTAAGAGGGAAGTGGCAGTGGTCGTAGCAGTGGTGTCTGGGTCTGGGCTCAGTGTTTAATGTTTTGTGATAGATGTTGTGGTTTACCAGTATACAATAGTAATGGAATGTTTAATGGGGGGTAGTAGATTGGGAGGGAGAGCCTTAGTTTTGGGAAAGTCGGCTGGCGAGCTTTTTTACTAGCTGGTGAGTGAGAAGGAGTGAGTGAGTGGGAGTGGGAGTGTCAATGTCAGTGTCAGTGTGAAGATGTTACTGTTAGTTAACGAGTGGTTGAAGGAGGAGTGTCACAGTTCGTGTTCTGACAAGTAAAAAGATGGAATGAGAATGGTCAGTGAGTTGTACAGTGGACTGTATTTTAAATGCAGGAACAACGAAGTCATAAGAACAGTGAAGGCAGACCATGTTGGAACTGGCTGACAGTGCATAGAGATAAATGCAGAATGAAGTAATTAATGGTAATAAAATGTGGAACCAGGAACTAGACATGAGAGACGACCCATTTCTGTGGGGGTCAGGGAAAGAACGAGGTTTAACGGAACAGGAAGTTCTAATACTACAAGAAAGTATAGAGTGGAATGCGAATGATGGAAGAAACACTGCGCAACTTATCAGCAACTGCAGTCTACGCGTTTTCGTTCCACTGTTCCTGTGGTTCTATCTACACAAATTACATGGTCGTCACTCAAGTCAATGACTGCAAAGCTCTCTGTAATATTCTTCTTAAACTGCTGTTTCTATCTGTAGTAGGCACAAGTGATTTCAAACCACCTAATCCCAGTAATTCATGCTGACTCTCACTTACGCTCGCTTAATCCTCAAAGCAATCTCGCATAATCTGCTGTACTATCCCAGAGTGTCCCTACAGTCTTCTACAGGATTCATAGAGAATATCATTGGCTCAGTTCTTCACAATGGATTCTGAGGCCTCAGAGTAGTCACGACAGTCTCTAAGACCTCTGCATTCCGATGTCTAACCTCAATCTTCTGTTTCTCTCTTACTCTTCTCCTCTCCTATTCTCCTACTCCACTGTTCTCTTTCACTCCTACCTGCAACTTCAGTCTGCTACCTCACACTCTCCTAATCTCCAACATCTCTCCAACATCTCTCCAACATCTCTCCAACATCTCTCCAACATCTCTCCAACAACACCCTCCTAGTACGTCCACCTCACAAAACGTGATCCAAACCATATTCTCCACTGCTCCAACTGTGGAGATACTCCACATTCTACATTGCCTATTACGGACCCGCTCACTTATGCACAGTGACTAGTTGCGATCCTCCAAAGTTACTTGGTTTACCTCGGGGAATTTCTTAAACTCTCGGACTGAATCTGACAGGATACCGAAAATACTACTGACATTGATATTTGACTTAGGAGACGACTGGTATTCAATCAAGGTACTAGTTAAAAACTAAAGATTTCAATAATACTCAACAATCAGTCTGTGCTAGAAAATAGGCAGTTCCAATTACTTAGTCTATTAGTATACAGTTTCGGCTAGAATATTGCAATTGCTAGTACTGCTAACCTCTTGCTACACCAGTTGAATTTGTTCTATTTATTTCAATTCGCTCGAACTACCCAGCAATTCCAACTACCACCGCTTCTCCATGAGTTACAAATATCTTAGCAAGGCTAGCAAGATCGTTTGCATCGGCCGTAATTATGTTGCTCATATCAAAGAGTTGAACAACCAAGGCACTGCCGAGCCGTTCTTCTTCCTTAAACCTCCTTCATCGTTACTTATTGCCGGCGAAGGTGCCATCCAAATCCCAAAGAAAACAATTGTCCATCATGAGATCGAGTTGGCTGCTGTGTTGAACAAAGACTTGAAGAACTTGACCATGGACGAATTCAATGCCCAGGACACTTTGGACGCTATTGAAGGCTACGCCTTGGCATTGGACCTTACTGCCAGAAACGTCCAGGACGTTGCCAAAGCAAAGGGGCTTCCTTGGACCATCGGCAAAGGGTTTGACACTTTCTGTCCTATCTCTGGATTCATTCCAAAAGAACAGATCCCAGATCCTTATAAGGTTACGTTGTCGTGTGAGGTCAACGGTGAGGTGAAACAGAACGACTTGACTTCGTTGATGATCTTCGATATTAGAAAGATCTTGGTGTACATGAGTGGGATCATGACTTTGAAGAAGGGTGACATTATTTTGACAGGAACTCCAAAGGGAGTGGGGAAGATAGTTCCAGGAGATGTTATTCTGGGCAGTATTGCTGTCGATGGAAAAGTCATTGAAGACAGCAAGATCAAGTTTGATGTTGAACAAAGTCAGAGTCCATGGGTTTTTGAGGCGTAGGGATAGACTGGGTGATTTGTAACGGCGTGTGGTCTGCAACTGATTATGGTCCTTAAAGGAGTGATCAAATCATATGGACTGTACTTAGAATGTCCACCTCTCACTTTGTTAGTCAACTAGACAAGTACTTTGGTTTATTACCATCATATATATAGACACTGCCAATCTTTGAGGTAGATCAGTATAATATGAAGAATGACTTGATGGTGTAGGAGTTGTTTGAATCGACCATTGACTGGATTATATAGTAGAATCCACAGTAGACTTTAGGGTGTGGCAGTCTTCAGTAACAACGGCGTGATCCTAAGAGCACTAGATCTGAAGCAGGCTAGATTGAAGGCTGAACCGACGAATACGAGATCCAATGGAGACGATATCTAATGAAGACTACATCGGATGGAGATCAGTAACCAGGCAACAGTTCTACTACTTCTGCAGCTCTGTTGCTATTCTCTAGCCAACCAATGCGCTTGCACTAGCCAACCAGTTTGAACAATTTACTATAGATCAATCACTATGAATGAGCCATCTACTATTAATCAAGTTTATCAATTATCAACCAGTGTCCTATCAGAATGCAGCCTCCTCTACAACTCTGCGCATCGACTCTCCTCCTCGACCCTCCTCCTCAACTCTCCTGGTGAGTGGAAACATGCATGTCTGACCTCCGCATAAAATATAGCTGCCAGAGTACTCTTCATTTTGACCTGTTTTAAACACAACACAAGATTCTCCAATCAACACTCCGATCAGGACGAGTGAATTACTTGCCAAAGGATCTTACGAGACAATTTAACAAGAGTTAACATCTTAACAGATCACGACAATTATTGACCTACTGTCTCAATTGATCTACTCTAGCAATTACGATTCTGTTATCTTTTAGACCGACAATCCTGCCAACTTTCAATATAGCAAACAACAATCAGTCCATACTGCTCTGATCCAAGTTTCAACTTGAATGATTAATTTAGTCAGACACTGAGTTTATTATTGATAGCTTCGAGTGTTTCTAATCAATACTGAATCAAGCTGTTCACACAATACTCTTCTTACACAGTGATTCTTACCAGACATATTGTTGAACACCTGTTCAAGTCCATCAATAAATACAGATCAGGTCTGTTTGGTATACGTTCTACTAGATACTTGTTCTCTATCAGTCAATATAGAAGAATCAATATACCTCTCCCCTCATTTAATCGAACACAATCCAAAGCTCTATCCGACCCAATCACAATGACTACTTTCAGTGACCTTCCTTTCGAAGTGACACTCCGTCTTTGCAAATTCTTAGACTACGAACTGCTCAAGAGACTAGCCCTGTGCTTGCCACCAGAGTCACCTGGCAAACCGTCTCACCCAATACGTGTGGCCATATCCATGATCCTCTTCAACAAGATCACTCTTCGATTCCGTTCCTCAGTCACCAATTACTACCTTGGAGATAAGGTGTACGAGATATTTGGGTTCAACGTGTACGAAATCGATGGTGGCACAGACTGTATATGTGTGTTGGACCCTGAACATTACGACCATTTCTTGGACTCTGGAGTAGCACAGTACGTGAAACACTTACGGTGTTCGACTTGTGAAGAATCGTTTCTTTCTCAGCCATGGCGTTTCAATGACAGCTTCGATATAGAAGTTGAGGACAGCGAGACGTTGGCCAAGGTCATCAACAGTTGCCAGAACCTTACAAAGTTGGAGATAGAAAACGTCAGGGTTGCACAGGCGTTGGACCAGCAACCACAACCTCTAACTTTGAAACGGTTGGTGGAAGTTGACGCATTCTGGTCGGATCCGTTTATACGGTCGTTGACTGAAAACCCTGATTTGTTCAAATTGACGGTTAAACAATTGTGGGCCGACGAAGAAAAAGTGCTGTATCCTATTGAGCCGTTCAATTTCAACAATTTGAAGTCGTTGCATTTCAAGGTCCATGACTTGAACTTGGTTCTAAGCAGAACCATACGGATCAATGCTCCTTCGTTGACTGAGTTGCAATTCCAGAACATGTCAGATATCCCTGACGAAGATATTGCGATTGCCAACCTCAAAATCTGCGACGTGTTTCACACTCCCAAGCTTGAAACCTTGGAAATGAAAGGGTACAATTTCGGACCGAACCTAGAGCATCTCAGCGCTTTCAAAACCGCCAGAAACGTGAACTTCAGTTCCTGCAATATTCAGCATGTGTCTCCAGACTGTTTCGAAGGATTCGATCATCTTGTAACCCTTGGGCTTTCTTATAACCAGTTGAAGTCCGATGTATTTCAGTCTTTGAAACATTTAAAGACTCTTCAGACAATCGACTTGAGCTCAAACAAAATCTCGTCAATTGAAGAGTTGCCAGACTGTCCGTTACTCGAAACGTTGAATCTCGGGTCCAACTATTTCACTACTGTTCCTGCATTGCATGGACGACCCTTGAACCAGTTGTGTCTTATGTACAACAGTATCAGCCGAGTAGGGGATTTCCAAGGGTATCAAAACGTGAAGGAACTTGATTTGTCAGGTAACGAAGGCATGGTTGTTGACAATTTCAAAGGGTTGGAAAAAATAGAGATCTTGAACATTTCAGACTGTGGGTTTAAGAGAATCCCAGTTGTTCGTGATTTGAAGTCAGTGACTTGCTTGTCTATTGAAGGCAATAACCATCCATTGAAAATAGAGAACTTGGAAGGGTTGGACAGTATAGAGGAGATCCGGTTCTATTATTCTGAAGTTCCAAGGCTTAGAGGTATAGAGGAGTACTTTGAGATGTATCCTGAGGTGACGATTGGGATTGACATAGATTACTTGGAAGACTCTTCTGAGAACAATGAGATTATGGAGAATTGTGATCGGATTGGTATTACTCCGTGAGGGGGGAGTCGTATTCTTGAGAATTTACTTGAGAGAGTTTCATAGAGGGCTATGCCTAGATCTGACAATGGATGTATATTATGAGTGGATTGGTAGGAGTAGAGAGAGTGATGATATGTGTTGAGACTTGTACAAAGAGTATGGCATGAATGTATTGTGGCTATCACAGCAGTGAATTGACACTAGCACATAGAGTAGTGCATATATGTATTGTGACTAACCCAAAGAGTATGGCATGAATGTATTGTGACCAGAACATAGAGTAGTGCATACATGTATTGACACTAACACAGAGTAGTGCATGTGTAAATTAAGACTACCACAAACACTAGTCTCTTGAGACTAACACAAACAGCAGCTTAAGAAACCAACATAAGTAGCTCGCTACGAAACCAACACCTCCTTTGGTGGAGAAAACTGTCGCACTTTGATCCCAGCCTGTCTCAAGATCTTATGGCTATCTTCATCCATACTGTATTTCTGATTGTATACCACTTCTTTCAATCCACTCTGGATAATCTTGATCGAACATGTAAGACAAGGACATGTGTTGCAGTACAAAATACAGTCTTCACTATTTCTGTCTCTGCCACTTTCCAACAATGCGTTCTCTTCTGCGTGCAAACACAAACAAGTATGAAGTGCCTTGGTGTTACTATTACATCTTGGACATCCTCCCTGGTTGCAATTCGGCAAGTTTCTAGGTGTGCCGTTGTACCCTGTGGCTATCACTCTGTTGTTTTTCGCAATGACACAACCGACTCTGCGTTTCATACAGTTACTTCTGAGCGATGCAAGGTTGGCTAGTTTCATGAAATAGGTGTCCCAGTCAGGTCTGAGCCGTGACTTGTCAAGAATGTTAAGGTTCAGAAGTTGGATGTAGAGGTCTTTGATGGTGGTTGCTCTGTTGATGATACGAATAGTTGGAGTGTTGTTAGTAGACAATGCAAACACTGTGGATTGCAGTTCAGACTGGTCAACGAACTGTTCAAAACTGAGTTTGGAGTCTGGGTTTTTGGTGGTGTATCTTTCAAAACGGATCCTCGTTGGTGCATCAATATTCAAATGGAGAAAGAACGGTCTTACTGAGAACTGTTCAAGTAGTGACTGATCTATTGGATAGAGAACGATGTTCTTCTGCCAGTTTTCAGTGGCATAGTTCAATAACTCAGCCAGAGTCTCAAATGTCAATTCGGGAGTCATTCCTGTTTCTTGGTTGGAAAGACTGACATATTGACAACCATGATACACTAAGTATCTAGCGATTTGTTCTTTACCAGAACACACTGTACCAGATATGCCAATTAACATGGGGAGGTTGAAGATCGTCTGTAAAGATTCTATTTGCCAATGTTTAAAAAGTTGAAGTTCAACAAAGGATTATTGATGTTTTGATTATGATCGTGACTTAAGAATTTGCTAAACTCTATGATTGTATTGGATTGTTCAGTACTAATGCCTCCAGAATCTGTGCGCGTGAAAATCAAGTACTAAAAACCAGGACGCGAAAAATAATATGCAGCATATCTGTGGAGCTTAGAGTGTATGGTAAGAGTTCAAGGATGTTGTGAATAGGAGAAATATGTTTTACAGTTTGCTTGGTATGTTTATATGCTGAATGTCGTGGAAATAATAAGTTTTCCCCTTTCAAACTGTCGACTGTAGAACACTGTACCCCTTTCGGTCCGGTATTATTGGAAGACCACACCCCCAGACACCCCATTCCACACTCTTGGGTCGGTTTGCAAAAATTGGAAGTGGAGGCTGTAACATAATAGAACGGGGTAGGTTTTAGATGGGAAGTCTCAGATTTGACAGGGCTATTGGTCACACAAATGTGTTGATTGCACGTAGACAGGAAATGGTTATAGATCAGAGAGAGTTGTAAATTGGATGGAAATTGGAGAAGTCGTAGACTGGGAAAAGCCATTGACTGGGGTGTCTTGGTGTGAGTCTTAAGGAAGCCATTGACTGGAGAGAGACATTGACTGAAGAGAGACATTGACTGGACCAGTATTAAGTGCAAGTCGAATCACTTCTATTTCTTCTATTTACTAGTCCTCTATTTCCAGACTACAATGTTAATGCTCTCCCTTTTATTCCCTCGGCACACGCTTACCGTGGCATACCGTGGATATCTACAGCGAACAATTTTGTGGGGTCAGTTTTATGGTGGTGCAACTAGTGGAGGAAAGAGTGCATTATTGTAAGACATAGGCATGTCAAACTTCGCTGGCTGCTTTCCTGTTTTCCTCCTTTTGTTTCTGCTTCTTAGTACTTCTTGCCCTCCTGTATTTGACCTTCCTCTTGGATGTTCCTCCTCCTCTCCTTGTACACCATTGGCCAATTACTAGATCGGTCACATAATTAGTGGTGACTTAGTACTTGGCCCAATGCAGACAATCTGTCGCGTGCATAGTGATAATTGTAGATGACATTGCAATACAATAGGAGAGACTTCTCAAAATAATACTGTTCTTAATATGGATTTCCTGTTCTAATCCGGTCTTCGTTTTTCTTAGTGCTCTCTTCTTCTCTTCGTGTTCTCTTCTGCTCTGTCTATGCATTCTCCCACTGTAAGCCTCTCAACCTACGTCTCTTGCACTTACCTTCCAACTCACACCTACTCAACACTACAAACCAATTTATTCCAACCAACCACGATATCAACCCACCACATTACTAACTCCTCTAAAATCAAAACACCAACTCCTAGACATCCCTTCATCCAACAACAACCAACCAATACCCAACCAAAATCTGCATGTGATTCTCTGCAGGTATAAATCCAAAAACAACAGATTTGCATCCAGGTTTTCCACTGACCAACCACAACCAACTCTAAACATGGTCGTCAGATACTCCTCGGCCAACGTCGGGTTGTCCCGTATGATCGTGGGCCCCAACCAGCGAATCGACTTTGCTCAGATCAAGGTCCGCAACTCGGGGTACCTCCGGTTCAATAAACGGATAGTGTTCAACAGACGTCTTGTGAGCTACCCAGGCAACCTCAAACGGATCCTGAGTTTCCGCCAGCTGATCCAGATCAGTCTCAAACAGAAACGGCTGTATGCGAGCACTCAGATTAGAACCCAGGGTGAAAGGAACAAGAAATTCATCAAGTGGTGGACTGTGACTTCGATCTCACTTGTGTTTGGTGGGGTGTTTGCAAGAATCCAGTACCGACGCCAACAAGAAACAGAGATCGAACAAGGAGTACAGCCTGTGTCGTGGAAGTTTTTCTGCTACCAGACGTTACCATTGAACGCTATTTCAAGACTCTGGGGCCGGTTCAATGACATTGAGCTTCCGGTATGGGCCAGGGCTCCAGGGTATAAGTTCTACTCGTACTTGTTTGGAGTGAACCTTGACGAGATGAAAGAACAGGATTTGACTAAGTACAGGAACCTCGGAGAATTTTTTTACCGGGAACTAAAATCGAATGCCCGTGCAATTGACGGTGCCAGTGAAGTGGTGTGTCCTAGTGACGGGAAGGTGTTAAGTATAGGAACCATTACTGAAGACGGTAAGATCGAGCAGGTGAAAGGCATGGATTATTCTGTAAGCAAGTTCTTGGGAGTCAACACTGCTACTCCATATAAAGAAATCGACAATGGAGTAAGTGACGAGAAACTGCACAGAGAGTTTGCTTCGATCAATGGGATCTCTTACACTGTGGACGACTTGATCGGTACTAATCGTGACAAGAAAATCCACCATTTCTTAAAAGATATCAATTACCAACAGAGCGGAGAACAGGCCAGAACTCCAGATACCCAGGACGTGATGGAAGTAGTCAAAGACTTGAACCAGCATGCGTCGTCTGGTAACAAGTTGTTCTACTGTGTGATCTATCTAGCTCCCGGTGACTACCATCGGTTCCATAGTCCTGCCAACTGGGTTGCCCAAGTACGTAGATATTTTACTGGTGAGCTTTTCAGTGTGGCCCCGTACTTCCAGCGTTCGCTTGCTAACTTGTTTATTTTGAACGAACGTGTGTCGTTGTTGGGCTACTGGAAGCATGGGTTCTTCTCAATGACTCCAGTGGGAGCCACCAACGTGGGAAGTATCAAGATCAACTTCGACAAAGAGCTCCGCACCAACCAGGTGTACGACGAGAACGGCAAGCGGTACAAGAAAAACACTTGCTACCAGGCTACGTACTACAAGTCGTCCAAGGTCTTGGCAGGGCATCCGTTGACCAAAGGTGCAGAGGTGGGCGGGTTCCAGCTCGGCAGCACCGTGGTGCTTGTGTTTGAAGCACCGACGAGTTTCAAGTTCGAGGTGGATGCGGGTACGTCTGTGAAGATGGGGGAGGCATTGGGGAGTTGTGATTAGGCGATTGTGATTAGGCAATTGCTATTAGAGGGGTGTTGAGGTGTGTCGTTTAAATGAGATATAAGTCAATGAGTGTAGACAGGGAACAGATGTATGCAGAGTGGAAAAAGAGTGTAGAACATGCGTAGAGCGAGTCATATTCAGTGTCTTGATTGTGTTTTGGTTGTAACTGGTTTAGTCATATTCCAATTGGATTTCGGATTATGACTCTAATTATATTTTTTATTGTCCAATTAATATTACCAAATAATCAGAACACTCGGCTTATATCCAATGTCTTGTGATCATGTGATAGACCACTAGTACCACACATCCCATCTACTACTCAATTACAAACAACAAGAAAACAAACAAAACAAACAGAAACAAAGCCTCTTTTCTTAAATAGCTCGTCTCCTAAAAAAACCCTCCTCTCGAACTAACTCGTCTCTAAACACTCGTCTCCATGAACAGGCTCTCCATACTACATGCAGATCCCAAGGTTACCCGCCCTTACCCCCATGTCATAGTGGCAATCATAAATCGTCAGGAAAAAAACTGACCTTTTTGCAGACCTTCGATTTTATTCTTTCCTTAACTCGGTTGGTGGATCTCGAACAAGACGACTATCTTTCACGGTTTTTCTCATCTTCCCTTTGCCCATTCTCCGCCTGCTTGAAATTGCAGGCTTTTTTTTTTCTCCAGCGATTATGGCACAATGAGTTCCAATAATCCAACCCCCACAGACCAGAACTTGAGTCCCAACTATGAGCCCAAAGGAGCAGGCAAGAAGAAGAAGCAATTGTATATTGCCCACCGCCGCTCGCCTTCCGAGATGACCAGCTTGATGAGTGAGTATTTTTCTTTTCGTATAGTGGTGCTGCGACGGTGCTACGTTGACTGATGGCAATTGGAGGGTTTCTCCTTTTGAGGACGGGTAGGCGGGGCATGGTCTAGACCTGGCCGATCATCGTTGGTGATCAACCGGTTGCGACCCGATCTCGCTTGCATCTGTGCTTCATTGGGGCGTCGCTGCTGCAATTACCATTGGTTTTATTTTAAAGCTGTTGTCAATGAGTGTGTTGGTGTGTAGCTAAGATGTAGCTTAGGTCCATTTGCTTGGGTCGATCTTGCACTATTCAACCGATGACTATGCCTCTGTCCACATCAACTGCCATACCATTCAACAACAACGACAGCAACCATTCAACAGCAACAACCACTTAATAAACACCCTCCCCCTCCCATACTAAC
The DNA here is from genome assembly GCA_030578595.1 of Saccharomycopsis guyanensis. Taxonomy (NCBI): domain Eukaryota; kingdom Fungi; phylum Ascomycota; class Saccharomycetes; order Ascoideales; family Saccharomycopsidaceae; genus Saccharomycopsis; species Saccharomycopsis guyanensis. The sequence goes on from JAJMSQ010000014.1 coordinate 173,808, forward strand.
TTCAGTCGAACAACTTAACCTCCAAAGACAAGTGGAAATCCAACGTCAATTGGAAATCGTCGAACAACAGAAGCAGCAACTCTTGGCGCAGCAGCAGATGCAACAACAGTTCCAGCCTCCGCCGGTTCCTTCTTCCAACCCCACTTCCTCGCCTTCCAAAAACAATAAAAACAGAGCTCACCGTCGTCTGCAGTCTCTGATTGCTTCAATGGGTTCCATGGGCTCGTTCTCCATGCCCACCACTTTACCCGTTCCTCCGCCGCCAACCACTCATCAGCCCCAGGGCTCCTACGGTGTCCAGTACGGCGGCGCAGGCACCAATTTCACTTACGGCTCGCTGTCGACTCCTCCGCAACCCAAATATTCTCACAACCGATCGTCGTCGGGTTCACAGAACGCATTGGGCCACGTCAGAAGACACTCTCTTGGACTCCAGGAGGCCAAGAAAGCCGCTGCCCTTGCCCAGAGCCAACGGACGACCGGCTCCACTTCTTCCAACAACGACTCGTTGGCTTCTCCTGTGAAATCCAACAACGATTCCACTCCGTCTACTCCTCCAGAAGCCAACAAGACTCCTGAGTTCGAGGTGCCAAAACTGTTTGTTCCTTCGTCCACGTACAGTCCTACGCCTCTGAAACTCGGTCTGTCTCCTAACAACTTCCAGTTCCCTCCTCCTCCGGCTGCCGACACTATGTTGATGCCTCCACAACCGTACTATGGAGGCAGTCAACCAGGACCTTCCGGCTCGCCTGCTAAGAAACACGAACGTAACAATTCAGGCAATTTCAAGTCGCCTGGTCGTGGCCACGACAGAAAATCGTCGGGTCATTACCGGACTAATTCCAGAAACGGTGACATCAATTCCAACTGGAGAAGCCAGCAGCTGAACAACAAACTCCAGCAGCAACGCTCGTTCAGTAACTTGAAAGAACCCCAGGGAAACAACAGTAACAACAACAATAACGGCAACAACAACAATGCTTTTACTGTTGCGTATGACATGGGGCTCGCTCCTCCTGCTGCGTTCACTCCTTCGCATCGTCCTCGTGGGTCTTATGGTGGCTCGATCTCTTCCATCAACACCATTGCTTCCTACAGTGGGTACCAGACCGGGTACTCGCCTCAGCAGAACTCTCAGAACTCGCAGCAACGGAAGTCGTTGTTTGCTCCGTACTTGCCTCAGGCATCGTTGCCGGGGTTGATTGCTGAAGGACGATTGGTCACCGGTACCTTGAGAGTCAACAAGAAGAACCGGTCCGACGCATACATCTCCACCGACGGGTTGTTGGACGCCGATATCTTCATCTGTGGGTCGAAGGACCGGAACAGAGCGTTGGAGGGCGACTTGGTGGCCGTGGAGTTGTTGGTGGTCGACGAGGTCTGGAACTCCAAGAAAGAGAAGGAAGAAAAGAAAAGAAGAAAGGATGTCGAGAGCGGGCCCAAGGGAAGCTCGGAGATCAACACCGTCGACGACAATAATAACGACGCCAGTATCAACAGTGACAAGAAGCTGGACTCGGGAATCCGCAGACGAGGTTCGTTGAAGCAACGGCCTACCCAGAAGAAGAACGACGACTTGGAGGTCGAGGGCCAGTCGTTGTTGTTGGTGGAAGAGGAAGAGATCAACGACGAGTACAAGCCGTTGTATGCCGGTCATGTTGTTGCGGTGATTGACAGAATCCCAGGCCAGTTGTTTGCTGGAACCCTTGGATTGGTTCGTCCTTCGCAACAGAAGAAAGACAACTCTCCAAACTTCAAACCTAAGATTGTGTGGTTCAAGCCTAATGACAAGAAGGTGCCTTTGATTGCCATTCCAACTGAGCAGGCTCCAAAGGACTTTGTTGAGAACCATGAGGCCTACGCTAACAAATTGTTCATTGCATCTATCAAGCGTTGGCCAATCACTTCGTTGCATCCGTTTGGAACCTTGGTCAGCCAATTGGGAGTCATTGACGACCCTCAACTGGAGATCGATTCGATCTTGCGCGACAACAATTTCGCCTGTGACGAGTTCCCTGACGATGTCAACAGTTTGTTGGAGGGTGCTGGTGATGACGTTCCTAAAGAGTTGCAGCATTTGGCTGAGATCAACTCAGAGTTGGACTTGGACACCAGAAGAGACATTTCTTCTGAGTATGTCATTGGAGTGTCTCCTACCGGAACCAGCTGCGACTCTGCGGTGCACATCAAACGGTTGTCCGATGCCAAGATCGAGATCGGAGTGCATATTGCTGATGTGACCCATTTTGTCAGAGCTGGATCGTTGTTGGACAAGAAGTTGAAGAAGAGAAGTATTTCTGTGGACTTGGCCCAAGGAGTGCACAAACCGTTGTTGCCAAACAACTTGGAGGACCTTTCGTCGTTCAAGGCTGGCGAAACAAGTGTTTCCATCTCGACTATTTTCCAGATCGACACCGAGAGTTTTGAGATCGATGATGTTTGGATTGGCGAGAGTTTCATTCGTCCAAAACAGATTATCACTTTTGATGAGATCGATTTAGTTCTTGGCAAACCAGCAGACTTTGATTTCACCTCGAGTTATCCAAACATTGCGTCTGCTACTGCCGACTACGTTCGCACGTTGGCTTTGATTTCCAAGCAGTTCCACCGTCAAAGATTAAGCAACAGCGACTTGGAACGCGAGCCTAGATTGACGTTGTTGAACCAGTTCGACGATGAGCGGGTCAGACTCAACTTGAACATCTACAAAGACAATGTCGCTTACTCGGTCATTGAGGAGTTGTTCCACAAGGTCAACTCGACCATTGCTCAACGGATCTTTGCTAAGTTGGGTTCCAAAGCGTTCTTGCGTCGCCAGCAGTTGCCTACTCTCTCTAAATTCGAGACCTTCATTCGTAAGGTGTCTAATTACAACTTGAGTATTGACAGCACCGACGCAGCATCGTTGCAGAACTCGATGTTGGCAATTGAAGACCCGGTGAAGAGAATGGCAGTCGAGACTTTGCTCAGCAAGTGCATGAACAGAGGCAAGTATTACGTTGCTGGCAAAGTCGACCCAGAAAACTACGGCCACTGGTACTACAACTTGCCTTTGTACACGCATTTCACTGCTCCTACTCGCAGATACGCCGACTTGATTGTTCACCGACAATTGAAATCGATCTTGCACGAGCAGGAGTACAAGGAGGACCAAGAAAACTTGAAGATGATTGCAGAGTACTGCAATTTCAAGAAGGACAACTCTTTGTCTGCCCAGCAACAATCGATCCATTTGTTGTTGTGCCAGACCGTCAATGCCATGTCTGAGACCACTGGACAAATCCTCACTATGGGTACGGTGATTCAGGTTTACGAGTCATCGTTTGATGTGTTGTTGCCAGAGTTTGGTATTGAGAAGCGTGTCCATGGTGACCAGTTGCCATTGGTGAAGGCTGAATTTGACAAATCTAACAAAGTGTTGGAGTTGTACTGGGAGAAGGGAGTGGACTCGGCCACTTACATTCCTCCAGATGAAAAACAACCATTGTCTTACAGATCTTCCATCAAGAACAAGTTCAGAACTTCGTCCATTGATGCAGCCAAGTACCAGGTGACTACTCGCAAGAGTAAGAAACTTATTGAGTCGGAAGAGCTTTTGAATAAGCTTGAGTCGCTCAGTTTGTCGGTGCCTAAGGTGGCTACCCCGACGTCGGACAACTCGAATGACCCTCTTGAACCATATTTCAAGGATGTTGTCACCAGACAGGAGGGAGGCCACTATATCCAGGAGATCACCGAGTTGCAACAAGTTCCTATTTTGCTCCGTTCGGAGATTGGAATGGCGTTGCCATGTTTGACGGTTCGTACCTTGAATCCATTTGCCAGTGTTTAAGATGGCGATGGATTGTTGCTACTGATGTTATGAAACGGTACGAAGTGTGGTGAGAGGGAGTGAGATTGTGCCCAGACTATTTGAGCTTTGGAAGTGGTACACATGAGATGGTCTGGGCGATGGTGAGGAATGATGAAAGGTAGATGAGTAGCTAGTGGAAGGTGAATGAATACCTAGTGGATGCGACATTTGGGAGACTGACTTCCTGGTGGTTGAGCAACCAACTTATTTTTTGCCTTTACTTTTCTCTAACCAAATTTATATTTGTTTTTTCTATAATCCTTTAATTGATAAATACTTTAAGTCGTTAGTTGAGTAGGGGTTGTTGAGATATGGTAGATGACTGTTGAGAGATGGTTTATACTGATAATAATGTTGTTGGTAGGCTCTTGACAAGCTGAGGATTGGTTGAGGATTATTATGGTTTGGTGTAATGTAATATCTAGTGATGAATTGGGGTGAATATTGAGACTTGCATGAGTTGTTTGACCGCTGTGTTTAGTGTGAATTAGTTTGTGATTTGTGGCTGTTACAAGGACTGTTCTAGTTTAGATGAATTATGACTTAAGAGCGTCAAATTTACTAGAATCAGTTGTCTGCAAATGACAGCCGGCAATAATTGACCGTTCCATTCAGTAATTTTTCAATCCTTGGCAGTCCTCTAAGTGACTATTCCATTTAGTGGCTACCCCAATTAATAGAACATTCCAAAGAATATTCCTCTCAATTTCAACCGCTTCCTTACACCCTAATTATCCTCAAACCAGTTTCACCTGGAATGTGACAATTGTCATTCACTCAAGTTTGACAGGTGAAATACGCAGTCTAATGTCTGGCGGTGGTCTAGTGAACTGTCAAACTACGCACTACCAACCTACTCGCTCACAATACTATGCACTCATTTTCTACATGAAATGTGTACAGCAGGTTGCTGTTATTGGAGAATGTCATGGCTTGGACAATCAATTTTCCGGACATTGGGAATGTGACATTTAGAGAGAGTGACAATTATTTGAATGTAATCGTTGGAAAATGTCCATATTGAGTGAATTGAGGTTTTTGTGTGGTGTAGTGGTGTAGCGGTGTGTTCTGCTGGAGATGTGTGCGTATGTGTAAGCGTAGTAATGGATGTATGCTGAACTGAGTAGTTACTGTGAGACAACGAAGATTATTGTGCCGTAGCTTAACAAGAAACTTTCGAGTAATATTGAAGAATCTAGTTTGAGAAATATTTTGTGAAGCTCTAAAATTAATTCTTTAAAAGAATTCTATCTGTTTGAACAGTGTTGGAACCGATCAGTCGAACAGTACGAGCGCATACTGGAAAGTTGCAGAAAGAGCATTTCAAACCACAAGTTGCAAACTACAACGCCAGCATTACAAGCATCAAAAATACAAACAGACATGCACTGTCTGTTAATAATAATAAACAATGAATTTTATTACACGTTGAAATGTACATGGCTCATGTTGATTCCCATTCATTTGCTCCTAGTTGTACCACCGAGTTTCTATGATCAGTTCATCGTCTATGAACACAATCTACCCTATCATCCCATTTACTCTAGCTCCCAATATAATCATCTCCTTCTCTGTTACACTCCGCTCCCCGCTCCTCCTACTGCTCCAACTCTCGTTTCTTCTGCTTCAACTCTTCCAACTGCTGCCTCTTCTCTTTCAACAAATCCTTCCCCGACTTAAACTTGAATATCTCCTCGTCATTAATCTCATTATTATAATGTTGTAACTGCTCTTCAAAATCCTTGCTCAACTCCTTCAACTTTGTAATATCCAGACTCAACGCTATATTCTTCTGCTTCAAATTGTCCAAGTACTCGTTCAAACTACTTATAGGATAACTTGTGTTCAACTTCTTCAAGACCGCCACCAACTCATCAATCAACTCGCTTGGATCCTCTGCTGTCTGTAACTTCTCGTTTATTATATCGAGTTTGTGTAGGTAATAATTGTTGTTCCCCATTGATATCTCGTCCTGCACTGGTAAACGCGGCACCTTAATTGTCACCTCGTCATTATTGTAATCTCCTGAGTAATAGCTTATATCTTCTTTAAACACTGCAGCATCAAATCTGTTTAAAGTATTGTTAGAATATGTTAGAAACCGACTGTTGTTGGGTAGATCAATGTTGAGATCTGTGATAAGGTTGGTTATTTCTTGGTTCTTCACAACTGAGTTGGCAAAGATTCCACCGGGATGGAAATACAATGACGATATCAGGCTGCATTTCTTGTTCGATACATCTAGAAGTTCTTCAAGGGACATTGTATGTATTTAGACCTGTAGGTGATGTTGTTTGAATAACACTGTTTTTGTTTATACGCGATGTTTATTTTGATCTAGGTCATGTGATGTAAACTAGAGGTGCCACCTAAGGCTGGGCGGAGCGTGGTGGAAGCTAGGCGGATAGCCGCCTGGGATTTTCCAGGTGATTGGCTCAGCAAATGTGGTGCTGTAGTTCAAGCATTCTACAACAGCGAAGTAATGAACTATTGACATTTATTCCCCACCTGTCCCGCCTCTTCCATTCTCTTTGAGTCTCGTATACAGATCAGAATGTGAAACATAATACTCAGATTCATAAGTCTCACAGATCCATACATTATATAATTCTATTCAGCAGTCAACATTCCAACTCACTCAAGTTAGACTCTATCAAGCCATTCGACGACACCATCAACTCTCTTCAATATTCGGAATCTGTCTCTCTTCCAAATCAGTAATCCCATCATCCGGTGCTCTCTTAGCCAACAACAACTCGTTCAACAAAAACTTCGACACATGCTCGTTTTCAAAGTACGTGGTATGTGACTTTAAAGTATTGATCACCGCCAAATCATACACTTCCTGAGGAATCGAGTAATCCACTCGCCCATTAGAATTACAACTCAACATATCGATTTCCAGCTCCACATGGTTCTTGATATTGTAGAAGTCTTTGTTGTAATTCAAATGTGCAGACGTAGGCTCATCTGTCTCGTTCACTTTCGTAGGCTCAGGTTCTTCCTTGGACGCATTATTGATGAAGTTCTCCACCTGTTTCAATATTCCAAGAACCGTGGTGTTGGTGATATAGTTCTTGGAGTTATTGAAAAACTCGTCACTGAGACTCAACCCTCCGGCAAGTTTCTGGTTGTATTGGAACTTCTGTGCTGGTTTATTGGCATAGTTGTTGTTGATTAAAGGCTCCATTCTGTAAGCCACAGGATCACACACATCGTAAATATTGTATAGCTTGTTACAGCTAGGAAACGAATGCGTCTCATAGAGATCTTGATACTCTTCTGGGTCCATGTAAGACAAAAGCTTTCTGGACATGATCTTCTTCTTCTTCAAAAGATTGAAGAGACCAAACGGTGACCCTATAGCAAAGAAATTGTCTGTGTTGAAATCAAGCTGCAAGTCTTCGAATTTATAATGGTTGAATATTTCTTGAGTCTTAAGAGCTTTGTTCAATATCGTAGCGTTCTTCTCAGACCCTGCAAACTTCTGAAGCGATAACACATCAAGACATATGGCACTTCCTAACGAATGGCCAACAAGACTAACCTTACCTTTGAAGTTAGGGTTATAAAGTTTGAACTTGCGGAATGCATGGTTGATTTCTTGCACGATTTTCAACAAGATCTCGTCTTTGTACTGCTGTTCATAATAAAGAAGAATATCAAGTAAAGTGTTGTTGATCAAGTACCTCACTGGTTTGATCTCGTCAATGGTGATATTGGAAAGTGTAGGAAACGATTTGTCGTCAGGGAAATCTTCTCTGTGATTATTGAAATGAATCAAGTTTCTCCAAACAATAGGCACGACCTGGACCTTACATCGAGGGTCATCAAGAAGCTCGCTGGATTGTGATTTCAAGTTTCGTCGAAGCAAGTTCACAGTATGGATGAAATTCACGTTCTCGTATTTAGAACCGAGAATCTGGCCTATCCCATGCACACAAAACACTAAATGGTCGACATTAGAAGACGCGCTGAGATTCTTATAATCGTTTTCCATCTGACTGGTAAGAAAATCAGTCACACTCGAAGCATTGTCAGTGAACACACTTTTGATCTCGTCGACAATCGAGGTCTCTTTCTTTTGAGTCTCTTGTTCTTGTACCACTACTTCTTCTTCGTCCTCATACCCTCTACGAACATATTTAACTCCTGGAAGAATATCAACACCTTTGGGGATTGTTTGAAGCAAAAACAATTTCACCTTGTTGAACAGCTTGAGGTCTTCAATCAAATAAGCATTCTTGCTATCAGCATACAACACTTTCTTCTCCACTCCTCCATCATTGACAGTATAATAATCCTCAGTCTTCTTCTTCAAAGCATTGGACCGGCTTCTGTTGTCTGGCTGCTCGTCTCTGTCAAACCTCCAAGCTCTAACTTCCTTGTACCCATTCTCTAAGTCTATTGCCAAATCAGTAGCAACTGCAACGTTATCGCTGTCAAACCATACCCCACGTCGTATTCTATAAACCGGGCCATTCCAATAGATAGGGAGCAACGTTCTGTTGGACAAATCCACTTCAAACAAGTTGTCTTCGTTCACAGGGATTTTGAAGTTCGGAAGCAATGTTCCGGCACTCTTCTTCGAGGCAGCCTCCAAATCCTTGTAGAACTCACCAATACTGTTACGGCTGTTCACAAGATTCTCAAGTTTTTTCTCGGTCAGTCTGTCGATCCCCGACTCTGCTATTTTCTCATACGCAGCCTCAATCTTGTCACTGTCTGTGTCGGTGAACAACTGCCATTTAGTCCCGGACTCATGCTCGTCAATCTTCTGTTGCGTAAGGTCTTGCGAAGACTTGACTATCGGAGTCTCAATTGAGTACAACCAATGGACTTTAGGCTTGACATACGAGTGCGACCAGCGTCCGAACACCAAGCATTTGTTTGCTGGAAGCCAGCAACGTGTGGTTCGAAGCATTTGATGTGCACTGTCTGGGGACCTATTCTAGAAGTTTGGATTCACTCAGCTTGTAATGACGCGGGTGGACGCACAATATGCGGGTGGATGCATGTCCCATGGGGAGTGGTGTAGCTTGAGTGGTGATTGAAGTGGATACTGGTTTCTTATCTCGGTATTTAATTGTTTCTAGAAACAGTCTAATAGAGGGGTGCTTATCAAGTAGAAGATTTGCGGTAGTGGTGAAAATTCATTGGTATGAGGGGACGTGGTGTTTTTTGTGATGAGTGATCTGAGATTAGACAGGACGTTTAGACAGGACGTTTTGCAGTTTTTCAGCTTTTCAGCTTGAAATGATGAATCCAAGCACAGTCAAGAACTGAGGTCAGAAAAATTGAAATGGATTCAAGAACTGATATTGCTGTAAAATTTTGTAATGATTGCTAAAACCAAACTGTAAGTCAAGTCAGTGGCTTATTCTTGTGTTGCTGTAAGTCAGAATATACGCTAGTGAGCTTGCAGTTTACGAAAAACCATCTCACAATCACAAACCGACTAACACTTTCTGTGCCAGCTCTCCTCATTTAATCAAAACAAACTCAATCGTCTGATAACCGTTGCTAACAAAGCAACCGGTTCCTCATTGGCTGCCACTCTCTATCTCTTATCGCCTGCAGACACTCCAGGATCTACACTAAATAATATCATTGAATGTTCAAACAAACTGAATATAAAACTAATAATATGAAGCCACCTGTCACCCAACAAAGCAACCCTTCTATCCCCATCTATCAAGAAAGATCCACGGACCCTCCATTGGCTCCTGCCTTAGCGTCTTCCTCTTTTCCGAACTAAACTCAAGTCCTCTACCAACCTCAATATTCTCCCATATGCTAAACAAAACAACCCCATCGTACTCCCTCCATTAGACAATCTTCTCTGAATCAACTTGTTTATCAATCTTAGCACCCTCCTTCTCACTAATTGCACCCTCCTTCTTATCCACTAACCCACTCGTACCCTTCTCCTTCCCCTTCTCTACAGAATCCAATTCGTCTAACCTCCCATCAGCCATCTCCACAGACTCTTCACGAGGCTCAAGTCCTCCCCAACGACATCTCATCATCCAGATTAAATGACTGGCAAAGATTCCTATTTCCATTGCTGCACAAATAGCATAGAGGATCATGCCCATGACGTCCATGTTACCCACAATGACACTAGCCATCGAGAATAGCGCACCCGACAAGTCCACTGCCAAGAAGATGAAATTAAGACCAACCACTCGTCCCTGACGTTTGGCAAGCTCAAAGTACGGTGGGATCAACCCAGCAGCCAACATGATCGACGCCAACACTCCAAATATAAGCAAACGCCAGTTCCCTGTGGAGTAGCCGTTGCTCTTGAAGTAAATGATCAAACCTGTCTGTAGACCTATGGCAACAGCATAGGTGCTCAACACCACTGCTGCTATCTTCCATAGAGGGTACGATTTAGGAGGATAGTACAAAGACTGAGCCCAGCTGATCGAGCAGAACACAAAGAAGATCTCCGGCTGGATCTGGACAGGAATGGTGGCATCAGTAGATATAAAGTAGATTCCAAAAGGGATACCGCAAGCACACCAAAGAAACATCATGAGTGGTGGGAGCCCTTCACAGTTCTTTCTTCTGTAGTTGTGGATAATCTGAGGGATCAACTGAACGCACCATAGCACCGTGCCGATTGTGCCAAGCACATTGGAAGCAACTTCAGAAATAACCATGTTGTCATGAATATGTAGGCCAAGTATCAGCAGGCAACTGTCCTTTTATACTCAAACAAAACGAATTTGTCACAAGACATCGAAAATAATTTTTCCCGCGCAATCACACAGGTTCGAACCCCCGAGGATTCACTCGATGGACTGGGCCCTCGGAAACTGCCTGTTCCGTAAAGGGTTGACGATCGGCGAGCCGGCAAACGCGGGTAACGACGGTTTGACATGAGCACCGGGGGCCGGTTTGACGCACTGGGGTGCGACACCCGTACACCGATTTGTTGTCTGTGGTGCATACTCCGGCTGCATGGGTCTGAGTCTCATCTGGCGCCTTAGGGGTGCGGGCACCCCGTTTTCCAGAATAGACCATCGCTACGGGTCGGGGCATGCCAGGGTGCCTGCGAGGGTAAAGGCGTGTGATCCTGCATAGAACAGACTGAGACATTTGTATGTAAGTCATATTACCATTGCAGCAATACAAAAACACATTGGGCCCACCGCAAAACCATGAGTGTCATTTCTCAGCAACGACCATTAACGGATCGACAAGTTCCAGCAAGTGGCTGAGTGGAGCATGGATTAGAGTTGTTTGGAATTGCCAGGTTCTGTCGGTGGGCGTGCACTGGCCAATGTATATAGATGACAAGCAGGAAAGTTTGAAATGAAATTGCCAGTACTGGAATAAGGTTGGAGACAAAAACTATGGTAAAATCGGCACATTTATAAATATAAGGTCTCAGCGGTGGAGCTCGGACCTTGTTGTTGGGTTGTCATTTTCGTTTCCAGCACCTGAACAATCTACACCACTCTGAACATGTGCCTCGAGAGATATGGTTGGGGAAAGAGCAAGCATACAGGTGAAGAGCTGCGAGGCTTGATAGGTGGAATCGTCGGGAAAAATCTAAGGGGATTGGTCGGAGGCCAATCTCGAGGAACTGGCAAAGATGGATTGTCCAGCAATAACCCTGGGTTAAATGGAAAGGTGAGATTGAGTCCAGTGAATTCAAAAGAGAGCGAGACGACGTTCGCTTATCGAAAAAGTGAGATTGGTGGTAGTCTTGACCAGCTCGCCAGCTCGAAAGGAAACCGAAAGCGATTCAGTAGTTTGAGTCCTACCACCAGTCCTTCGAGTCCTACGAATAGTCGACATGGTCCATTGGGCAGTGGAGGTCAGAGCATCGAAACCAATGGTACCAGTATCTTTGATGATTACGACAAGCGAGGTAGCATGAAGTCCCAATATGTAAAACTCGACGACAAAACTGACGAAGTTCCGAGCTCTAGCGACACAGAATATGACTGGGATGCCGTCAAGAATTACACGTTTCCATTGAAAGTTGAGAATGGCACAACTGGTAATGTATCCAGTCCAATGTCTACGACGTACGAGGAATCCAGCCATGATGTTGACAACGATGACCTCAAGGAGAACTTTGTCCAAACGTCAGTTGAATCCGCTGCTCAGCAGACTCCTCGTGAAGAGAACATTCCAATAATTGATCTAAGTATTGCTGACTACAGCATTGCCTTGGGAGAGTATGGATGCTGTGGCAATCTCGACAAGCTATATACATGGATTGGCCAGAGTAAGTTGGCAGATGAGTTTGGAGGCTACTGGAACGACAGTAACTGGATGAATGAAGAGAGTACGCATGACAGCTTGTCATTTGATGGGGTTCTCTAGAATTGTGGTTTGGTGTTGCGGGTTTGTAATTGGTTTGCGGTTTGTTGAGAAGTCATTCACAAGTAGTTTACTACTAGTTGTTCATTGTTAGAAATTAAGAGGTACAAAATGAAATTGTAAGCAGTACGATACGAGAAACATTCAGTAGGATTCTTAGCAGTTTAGTGGCAGTAATGATTGTGTAACAGAGTAGTTGTTGGTCAAGTGGTTGTTGATGAACTGCTGGCGACTGCTGGCAATTCACATCTCGCCAACCAACCAGAAGTCGAGAAAAGCTGCAGAAAATTTGCGGAATTGGTGCAAGCGAACTTTGAGGTAATAGATTGGTTCATGTGCGTTACCAGACATTTATTGATGCTGGGAACAAGCTTGGCAATTGGCTGGCTAGGAAGCAAGTTTGGTCTTGCTTTTCAAATTACTCACCTCCCCACCAGTCAACCGCCGATCAACCACTCAAATAACAAATTATACCATTGTAACTGTTATAAAATTTTTAAAGTTGTCCAGTCTGAACAAGCCCCGAGATTGTGCAAGTTGGGTTTGTGTGACGATGGCACTACAGTGTGTCTTATGAGGTGATACAGAAATAAGCATACGAGTGCTTAGTTGGCACACCCACCGGGAAAAACACTCTTGTGAGGTTGGGGATGTATGGATACAAACTCAATCCTGTTTTCGATCGTGTTTTTGATGTTGACGTTGACGTGAGCCGTCTGTCAGTTGAGGACTGGTGGCCTGATACTTGCAATGTCTGATGTTTGACACCTCCGGCTCCATGCGTGAGACTGTTGGGTTCCACCGTCGGAGCAGCTGGGTGGGGCCCTCCACCTGAAACGACCAGGGCACTGTCTTGGAATTCACACCTTGTAATGTCTTACCCAGTCACAGCCCTGGTGCCTGACATGGGTAAGAGTTCCTCGGCAAACCCTGCGACGAAACAAGCCCATCAGTCAAAAGTAAAACACTGTACGGCCCGAATTGGCGAGAGCTTCGTCGACGGTTTAGGTTTTGGATTTACGCAGTGTGATCGCTGGTGGGTATGATTGTGGCCATGTCTGACAATCAGACACTCGTACATTCCGAGCATCTAGGCGTGCCCACGATCTTTTAGGGTTGCCAGGGTAGTTATCGAAGAGTTTCAGCAAGTGATTTCGGCATGTCTATAACTAAGATCGAGATTTCCGAGAGCAATTGGCAATTGGATGCGAAACACTCATTCTTGGAGGACCTAAACATCGAGCCGAGAGTGTCAGTTTCAACTTGGAGCACAATCCAATGAACCCTTCTAGGTCACAATTTGCCTCAAAACAGTCGCTAATACATCTAACCTCTCGCCTGAAGATACTTGAGAATTCCTTCAAATCGAACCATATTCCATTTCCTCTATATTGACAGATATGGTGCATAGAGATTGTCCATGAGCCACGCAGCTCGATACATGCTGATGCATAGATGACTAACTGGAAAATCGACCAGTAAATTTGCAAACGATAAGCAAGTGCTTGAACACTGACACTCAACTCAATCGGAAAGGATTTGCTAGGATAGAGAACAAGATGGACAAACCTGTAAGAAGCGCATTGATCAACCGTGTCACCAATGAGACCAAGGTGCAAATCTCGTTGAACTTGGACAGTGGACCTTTGGAGTTTGAAACTTCTATAGTCGGTCAGTCCTACGACACAAAAGAGCATAACAGCAGCAAAGAGTATCACCAGTTTATTGAGGTCCATACCGGGATTGGATTCCTCGATCATATGATCACTGCATTGGCTAAGCATGGTGGTATGTCGATAATCTGTGAGGCATCTGGTGATCTCTGGATCGATGACCATCACACAGCAGAAGACGTTGGGATCACTCTTGGAGAAGCATTCTACAAGGCCATTGGTCACATTAAGGGGGTGAAAAGATACGGAACTGGGTTTGCACCATTGGACGAGGCATTGTCGAGAGCAGTGGTGGACTTGTCCAACAGACCTTTTGCAGTAGTGGAGCTTGGGTTGAAACGTGAGAAGATCGGGGACTTGAGCTGTGAAATGATTCCCCACTTCTTGGAAAGTTTTGCCCAGGCGGCACATATCACCATGCACGTAGACTGTTTGAGAGGGTTCAATGACCATCACCGTGCCGAGAGTGCGTTCAAGAGTTTGGCCTTGGCACTCAAGGAAGCTATTCTGTTCACTGGTAAGAACGATATTCCTAGCACCAAGGGAGTTCTTTTCTAGGTGCCGGGCTGCCGATGTGGAAGGTGTTCTGTTGAGTTTGAGGTGAAATCTGCTCATCTATGAAAGGAATCTTAATGTATAAGTTACGCCCTGTTTAGGATACTTACTAGTTCCACTGGAGACTCGCACCATTGACAATCCGTTCGACCGTTATTGTTTGACCGAGTTCAAGCCCTGTTACTGGTTTGCAAACGACTGAATTAGGTTATCATTGGTGCAGGATGTGGTGAGGAAAGTTGGTGCAGCACTCAGGTTTGAGGTTAGGTGTGCACAAGTTCCAGATCAAGAGTGACAGGTTTGGTCGAAGAGGGGCCGGCATTAGTAGGCTGGTCTAGATTGAATAGTGGGGATATTGGATAATCAACATTCTTGGTCCAGCCAAAGTTTGTAGTGATTGGAGCCGATCTGAATATGTAAGAGCTGGCTAGGCTCTAGACTCTACGAATGAAAGAGACTTTGACTAGATCTCTGATGATTGATATTGTAATTTTGCTGGTACTGAACTAGTGCCTATTGTCTAGCCGTTTTTTGTGATTGTTCAACTGTGATATTCAGTGCTAATTTTCAGTGCTGATGTATTCTGACCAAATTCTAGCCCCATACATTAATAGTCATTGGCACTAATAAGTTCCTACTTTCTTAATATAGCTCTATTGTGTTCCAAATTAATTAAGCACATGTGAATTTAACATGCCAATACGACATAGTCAAGACTGTGTTACTCCACAGTCCAGCATCACAAACACTCTTCACGAATACGCACTTCACAAACATATGCTTCACAAACACGCACCTCACAGATTCAAGCTCTCTCACAAACAAATAAGTATGTCATTGCCAATTCAAGCACCAGCACAAAAGTACAAACACCACCACCTACTACCCTGTTGTATGTGCAATGTATATTTTCACAATGCCTTGTAAACTATTTTATATGTACAGATATTGAATATGCTTTAAGCTAAGACGATTCACACTGTAAACCACAAGCTCTAACCTCTATATCCAACAAACATCCACCATCTGTCAATTAACATGCCTCACAGTCGACAAACAAGCAATCAAAACGCTCTGGAACGTTCCACAGAGCTTCTGACTATCTTTGTATGTCCAAATTAAAGAGGACTGAACTAAGAGTACAGAACTGGTAATCACCTCCACCTCCTACGCATCTAGAAAAACCCCTCACTTAAATCTCGTTTACCAGTCCAAGTACTTCATAAGATCGTTCATCTCGATCTTGTCTCCTCCACGGTTTCTTCTGGTACTCTTACCGAAACTCTTGTCGTTAAACTTTCTAATATCACTGTCCTTAGTGAACATCTCGTTCTTTCTGCTCAACCCTGTAGTCTTCAACAGCACCGAACCGTCGTTTTTAATGTATGCACCTCTGACTCCACACGCAAGCATCACTTCTTTGTAGTGTTTGTCCTTAGATCCTCTGGCAGCAGTAGCTTGAGACAATGACCCGTTTGGTAAATTGGTGATGAATCCACCAATACCTACCATGTCACTGGCTCCCACCAACCGTGCTGGAGCAACATACACGTTGTCAATACCAAACTTGGAGTTGCTGAGACGTCCAGCTTGCAAATACGACAATCCTCCAGTGCCGGCAATCGATTTCTGAGACTTGGCTTGTCTAAGGAACGTAGCATTCTTAGCAGCACTTGCTTTTTCACGCAAAAACTCAATCAATTCTGCTGACAACGAGTCCTTGTTGAAATTACGCACATTGAGTTTCTCAGGATACTTGTTCAACACCCATTGCTGGAACTGTTGACGAGACCCTTTCAAGCTATTGAACACTGCTTCCAACTGAGCTCTCGAGGTCGATTTATCCACGCCGAGCATCTCGGTCAATTTCACAATCTTGGTATTCTTTCCTGATACTCCTCCCTGCTGTTTCCCTGGGAACAAAGAGTTCTTGACCACTCCTACTCTGCTGTGGTGTTCCACTGGGATTCCAAACTCTTGGAACCGAAGTTTTGTCCAGTACAAACCAGAAATAGGTTCGAAATTCGTCATCCGCTCAAGCGTGTCTAAATCGTCCAAAATAATGTATCTGGAAGTGATCTTTGAAGGCAAAGCTGCTTTCAAACCATAGTCATGTCTGTACAAAGAAGCAGACGTCGTCTGGATAGTCTGATGAGTAGGTGCGACTTTCGAATCGAAAACCGCATATTTCTTCACAGGTTTAGCCAAACTAGCAAGCTTGGAATTACCCACAAGACCTGCAAATCTCTGACTCATCGAGAAATATTTGTCTGTGATTGAATATGTCTGATCTCAATTGAGTTCTTGGAGCTTGAGTTCACTCGACTTTTCATGAAAAATTGGAGACCTGGTTGTATGCCGGGTAACACCTGCATATCTACAATTTTTTAACATTAGGTGAGAGTGCAAGTGATGATCCAGATTCGAGGGTATGCCAAAAAGGTGTTTACCAAGCGGCCTGTTAAAGTTCTGGGGTTTGCTAAACGGTTACCTGAACGGCCATTAAAAGCTTGGGAAAGAGATGGTGAGAATAAAGATGACTGGTTCCGAAGAAAGTATGCCCATGTTCATGTGAAGCAGAAGCAGTTCATAGAGAGACAGAAACAAAAAGAGTTTGAGAGAGAGATTAAAAAAGAGAGGGTTTCGAATTCTGTTGGGGCCGATACACATAAAGGCAACGGAATGACCACACAGACAAGCGCTCCAAGACCTCCTCCTAATCCTAATGGACCATTGACAGAGTTTGTGTATGGAACTTCTGCAGTCATTGCAGCATTGAAGTCTCAGAAAAGACATTCTTTCAATCGATTGATGGTTCAAGATTCAGGCGATGTCAATTTGTCGGTTTTGAAATTGGCTAAGCAAACTGGAACGTTTGTAGACAGAGTTGCCAAGTACCGATTGAACACTTTAAGTATGAACAATCCACATAATGGATTAGTGCTTGAGACGAGGCCAATATCTTTAGAGACATCTGATGGATTAGGAGCAGTGGAGGAGAGTGAAAGTGTTGATGCAGAGTCTAGTAGTGACGTTAATGAAACAGCTAAGACAAACCAGTTCGATGTCACACCAACCACCACTCTTAGTGCCAGTTCTATGCCTTTTGGAGTATTTATCGATGAGGTTACTGACCCGTATAATATTGGAGCGATCATTCGATCAGCGTACTTTTTAGGGGCAGATTTTGTGTTGATGACCAGCAAGAACTGTGCTCCATTATCACCAGTTGTTGCCAAATCTTCAAGTGGAGCACTTGAGTTTATGCCGATTTTCTCAGTGGACAACCCACATCTGTTCATGGCTCATAGTATTGCTAATAACTGGAAGTTTATAAGTTCTGGAGCTGGTCAGCTGTCGAAAACCATTGCAGCAAACAGACTAAGCGAATTATCACAAGAGTATCCTTGTGTTTTGATTCTAGGTTCTGAAGGGAAAGGAATAAGGAAAAGTATTGTTGACCGAAGTCAGTACGTGGTGGCATTGGAGGCTAGAAGAGATACCGACATAGTTGACTCATTGAATGTGAGTGTTGCAGGAGCACTTCTTATTGAGAAGTTTAAGAGTTGAGGTGGTGGGAGTTAGAAGTGAAAAGTATGGCAATGTCGACCTGCTGTCAACTCAAATCATTTGTAAATAGAAAGAGTGATGGTTACTGGCCAGAGCGCAGCAGAAAAGTTTGATTGTCTTTAATAATGCATGTAATATAGTCAATAGCACTGTGAATATGAACGTCTAACCGTTTTCATAATTTGAATGTAGAAGTATGAAGCGCGTTTCCAAGGGGTAAGTAATTAGGTAGTAATGATTAGGTGAAATTGGTTAGTGCTTGGTTCTGTTAGCGGCAATGTTAATTGCACCGGTGAACGCACCACACACTACTACAATGTGAAATATTGAGCTGCATGTTAATTGAATGCTTCGAGAATCAGAACCTTGGAAACGATAATGCACATCAGTGGAGGTTACATTATTCGAGTGATTAACCAGATTCCAAAATCCATCGCTTTGAATGATTCCATTAGTCCCGTTTAATTTTCTAAGGTAAGCAGGACGTATGTAACACTCATTGCAAGTTACATTTTGACTAGACATATTGGATGCCTACCTACATCCTAACATCCAAACAACCCGAACACCACGTCCTAACATACAATCATAGTACAACATCCAAACCTCACCACATCCTCACATCGACCTCCACCACCAATCACGAATAAATTCAAACAACAAAAGAAAGCAATCAAAACCAATCTAAGATAACCGAACGCCAAGAGGCACCCTAAATGTTCCCCTCAATGATCATCGTTTCATTCCCACTGGTTCACATAACTCATTTCCGTTCGGCCTTCATTGAGGTCAGCGAATCCGTTCTAGTTTACCGTTCGCCGATAAGCCGAGACATGTCGTGCATGAGCAGGTTCCGTCTAATTGAGCCGCCCAGAGTCTCTGTCGATTGCCGCCCAGACATTAAATCCAACCACCCATTCACTGACTTTCTTGGACGAAGAAAAACCTGCAACCATCCCGCCCGAAGTCCTAAACCTTAGCCCACTAGGTCAACCAGCCGAAGCAAACTTCCGGCGGCTTTGTCTGCCTAACTCCACTGCTACTCGCCCATGCCATGCACCAACAGCCCACCACGATAGTTCGATGCCGATTCGCAATTCCTAGTGACATGCACAAGTGGTGAGGGTGCATTATATTTCCAACCAACTTTCTTCCCCAGACTCTTCCTCAGCACCACAGATATATATCTGCGCATCTCGAATTATAAGCCCGGGGTTTATTAGCGGTCATCTCTGGCCATCGTTTGTGGAATGATATTGAGAAACGGGTTTAAATTCGGCCATATCATTGGGTCTCCGACACTTGTGTCCGGTAGATCTAGATTAGTCCGGTCTTACCATGATAGTTCCATTGGTGCTTGCCTTGGTTCTTTGAATATCAGATTCTTTGGTTGGAACGCTGCATCGTTGTCATCTAAGAAGGTTACAAAGAGTTCGAAGTCGTTGGCATTCAACGTTCTGTCTCGGAACTTGTCATCGACTTCTAAGACACATCTACATTCTCGGAGACTCATCACGACTTCTAGTACAAATATCCACAACAAAACGGTCAGTAATGGACTTATCCAACGAGGATCAAAACAATTCTCACACCAGGGTAAATCTTTTGGTATTCGTTACTTCCATTCTTCCAGAACTACTCGGATGCCTACACCTAGTGGTCCTTGGAAGCCACAGTTCTCGGTGCCTCAATTACGAATCATGAAAGAATTGCTCATGAAATTATGGCCAAAAGGAAACTTGAACGCCAAGGCCAGAGTCGTAATTGCCTTGACTTTACTTATTGTTTCCAAACTTCTTAATGTCCAGGTGCCAATCTTTTTCAAGTCGATCATTGATTCGATGAATATTGATTGGAGCACCGAAGTAGGTACCGTTGCTACGGTTATAGGAGCATTGATCCTTGCTTATGGAGGTGCCAGATTCGGTGCTGTGTTGCTCGGAGAGTTAAGAAACGCAATCTTTGCAAGAGTGTCGCAGACAGCCATCAAGAAAATTGCAAACGATACATTCACCCATCTCTTGAACTTGGATCTAACGTTCCATTTGTCCAAGCAAACTGGTGGTCTTACAAGAGCTATTGACAGAGGTACTAAAGGTATTTCCTACGTGTTGAATGCAATGGTGTTTCATATTATCCCTATAACGTTTGAAATCTCTATGGTGTGTGGGATCCTCACCTATAATTATGGGTTCAATTTCGCCTCGGTGACTTTCGCTACCATGCTTGCGTACTCAGTCTTCACTATCAAAACAACAACCTGGAGAACCACTTTCAGAAGAAAAGCTAACAAAGCAGACAATGACGCTGCCAGTGTTGCGTTAGACTCGCTTATCAACTATGAAGCCGTCAAGTATTTCAACAATGAGCCTTATCAAATATCCAAATACAACGGAGCGCTCCAGAAGTACCAGGATGCCCAGATCAAAGTAGCCACTTCTTTGGCATTCTTGAACTCGGGCCAGAGTTTTATCTTCACCTCAGCTCTTACTGGTATGATGTACATGGCATGCAGTGGAGTGGCTGACGGTTCGCTCACTGTTGGTGACTTGGTGCTTATCAACCAGTTAGTGTTCCAGCTCTCGGTGCCTCTCAATTTCTTGGGTTCGGTTTACAGAGAATTGAAACAGTCGTTGCTTGATATGGAGACGTTGTTTGATTTGAACAGTTACAAAGTTCTTATTAAGAACCTGCCTGATGCCAAACCATTAGTGCTTGACCGACCAGCTGAGATCACGTTTGAAAACGTCACTTTCAGCTACGTCAAGGGCCGAAAGATTCTTGACAATGTGTCGTTCACTATTCCTGCTGGTGAGAAAGTTGCAGTTGTCGGACCTTCAGGTAGCGGAAAGTCCACTATTCTCAAACTTATTTTCCGTTTCTATGACGTTGACAGCGGCCGTATTCTTATCAATGGACAAGATATCAAAAATGTGACACTTGAATCGTTGAGAGAAGCCATTGGAGTTGTTCCTCAAGAAACCCCACTTTTCAACGACACCATCATGGAAAATATCCGTTACGGACGTCTTGATGCCAGCGACGAAGAAGTGAAACAGATCATTTCCAAAGTCAAATTGAACAATCTTATTGAAGACTCTCCAAAGGGATTGGACACGGTTGTTGGAGAGAGAGGAATGATGATCTCTGGAGGTGAGAAGCAACGGTTGGCTATTGCTAGATTGTTGTTGAAGAAAGCACCAATCTCGTTCTTTGACGAGGCCACCAGTGCTCTTGATACACATACTGAACAAGCTCTTTTGAGAGAAATCAAGACGTTGTTTGCCGAGGAAGAGAAGATCACCACCAGTGTTTCGATTGCTCATCGATTGAGAACCATCGCCGACTCGGACCGGATCTTGGTGTTGGAGCGAGGACATTTGAAGGAGTCGGGCACTCACTTTGGGTTGTTGGCTCAGGAACACTCGTTGTATAAGGAATTGTGGGATATCCAAGAGAACTTGGATCTTGAAGAGGAGTTGTTGGAGAAAGAAAAGAAACGGATTGAGAAGATGAAGGAGGAGTTGAGAAACCGCTAGGGCCATTGACTGGACCTGCTAGTAAAAAAGGTCGACGCTATTATTCTTATTGACTTGGAACAAGTACTCTGTCTCAAGCACCTCGTCCTGGTCCATTGGACCTTTTGCTACTCTCAAGTTCCCACTGATATCTGCTGCACCTCCGGTATCTAAGGGTTTAATATTCACCACCAAGTTTGATCTGTGTAGAAGAAGCGAGTAGAACCGAGTGATTTTGAACTCAATTGAACTGGCGTTGTTCAATGGGTTGAAATCTATCCACAGTTGATCAAGATCATTGATCAGAAATGTGGCTTGTACTTTCTTCTGTAAACCATGAATTAATTTAGTCAATGCTTGAGGAGTGATCTCTGTTGATGAAAGTAAGAATTCTGGATTTTCAATGAAAAGAACTGTTGGTTGGGATGTCAGAGCTTGCACTATCTGGTTCTCGATATGCTTGAACAAACTTTCAACTGAACTTGCAGACAAATCTTTAAGTAACTCAGTGAACAACCCATCGCAACAATTCACAAACTTGAGCCTCTGATTAGTCGATATATCGACTCCTGCTGTTTTACGGAGATACGAAGAATAATGGGCAGGTCCATTGGTGAACGACACAAACACAACATTGACATCTTCTTGAAGAACCGAAGAGCTATTGAGTCTTGGTTTATGAACTAACAATTGTTCAAGAATGGACGTCACAAGCCAGATCGGATTGGTTCCTGGAACAGCAGTGATCAACCCTAGAAACCCTGAGTCACCAACCAACAATTTCAGAGAAAAAACCGTTCTGTCTTTGAAGAAAACTAGATCCTGTTTTTGTCGAGACATGATTAATACTGGATCACACTCACGGGAGTGGATATTTTTCTAGGACTTTTTCCCGGCACGTGACCCAGAGCGGCATAATGTGGGGTGCGGCTGAGCAGGGTCCAAAACTTGAAATTTTTGAAACGAGGTTCAAACTGGCGTCGCAATGATTGGTGCTAGAAGGTTACAAATAGGGGCCAGGAGATGGGTGTTTGGTATTTCTCACGGCTCGAAACAAACTAGGAGCTCTGTAGTGAGAATGGGTGGAATGGACAGAGATCCAGTGGAGAACCGTGGCTTGAAGATTGGCAGTGTTCGAACGTTTCACCTGTCAAGAGCAAGTCAAATCAATCCACTTATTCCGTTCGACATAGCTGAGGGAATGGAAAATGAGGACTTGAAAGAAGAAAAGCGGGTGCTTAAACAGCAGAAGAAACGTTTGAAGAAGAAAATAAAAGAGTCAGGCGATGTGGTCAAGACAGAAACCACCGAGACCGGAAGCATTTATTATGGGCCGCAAGGAAGTCCAGGAGGACCAACTAATGGACAGCAAGGAAGTCAGAACAACAAGAAACAGGAGGAAGATGAGTATGAGGAGGAAGAGGAAGACGAGGAGCCTAAGCGAAGCGAGACCCGACAGAAATTGTTCTCGTTTTTCTTGAAGGTTCTTGAGACTGGAGGTATTACTTTTGTGTCTGTTGCTATTTTAGCAGCAGCAGGATTGACGTACCATAGAGTGTATGAACAGCATGTGCTTGACAAGATGGAGAAATCGTTTGATGTGGGTGACGCGTCGTTTGATTTGGCAATCCATGAACGTAATCATCATGAAGACGATTGGGTGCAACGTCCTGAGCAACAGTTGATGGACGATATTGTTGCAGGCAAGATCACCGGTCGGTATTTCTTGCTTATTGGTGAGAAGGGAACTGGAAAGACCTCGATGGTGCTTGAGAGTTTCAGCAAGGTCGATGGGTACAATTGTACTGCTTTGGAAGCCCATGCTGATCCTGAGATATTCCGGATTCGGTTAGGTAAAGCGTTGAATTTCGAGTTTTTTGAGGATTATATTGGATCGTTGTTCTCTATTAGAGGTCCTCGTGATACCACTGCGATATTAGACATTGAAAGAGCGTTCATTAAATTGGAAGAGGTGGCTATCAGTAGAGTCAAGAAGACCAAGAAACCGGTGGTGCTTTTCATCAACGCAGCACATTTGATCAGAAACAATGAAGAAGGAGTGAACTTGATTGAGTTGTTGCAGCAGAAAGCTGAGGAATTGTGTGGGGCAGGACTTGCCACGATTATTTTCAACTCGGACGATTACTGGTTGTACGAACGATTCAAACGGTTGGGCACCAAACTTGAGGTGATCAGTATCACTGATTTGAACCGTAACGAGGCAATCAAGGCATTGAAAATGTCACGGAGCAAGTATTTTGGTGAAGAGTTAGACGATAAGTTGGCTAACAGAGTGTATGATTTGGTGGGAGGTCGGCCTCAACATTTGGCCCATGTCACAAAACACAAGAACATGATCATTGCGTGCCATGAGATTATTGACCGTGAAAAGACATGGTTCCTCAACCAATGTGGATTGCTTGGTGCAGGGATGGACGACGATGTCATGGAGAGTGGAAAGTTCTCGACCTCAGCAATGTTGTTGGCTAAAGAATTGGTTCAAATGGACAAGATTCGGTTGGAGGATCCACACGCCAAGGATTTCAAGCACAGGGTTCCTTCTCTTCCACTTTGGAGAGCTCGTCAAGTGATGACTCGTCCTGATTATATTCAAGAGTACGACAATTTGAACATCTTTACCATTGACCACAACTCGAACGTGAAACCAGATTCTGTTCCTATGATGCGTGCGTTCCACGAGATCTGTTCCCAGCCAGGATTCGACAAATTGTTGGACGAGACTTGTGACAGAGTTAGTGCTATCGAGAGTTTGGGACGTACCAGAGAATTGGTGGCTAAAGATTTGGTGCTTGGAGGACATTATAAATTCAGTTCTCATGGCAGAGGCCACAAACCTCAGGAGACGTCCAAGTACCATGATTTGTTGGAGCAAGAGTATAAGAAACATTTGAGAGATGAAACCGTTACCAAATTGACTTTGCATGGAGGCACAAGAGAAGAAGATGATGATGATGACGATGACGATGGAGGCAGTGAGTTGAATGATACCATTCCGTTGCAAGATTTCAGCAAAGGTGCGTATAAGCAATGGTGGGAGAAACGGATGCACAGTGATTATGTGACCAATTTCCTGGAACCAGATTCTATCCACCAGGAAGTTGAGTTGGCTGATAAGATTGGAGGCGTGAGACCTCAGGAGAGTGCTGAGGGTGGTGAGAAAGAGAAAGAGAAAGAGAAAGAGAGTAGTGAGGGAGAGTCAAAAAATAACGACAAGTTCAATGAGAAGTGAGGGGGTGAATTTGAGGTTTGATAGAATACCAGCCTGATAATCTCAAGTTGAAATAAGAAGCCAAGTTTAAGATTGAGGAAATGGTGACGGATTTCAAATGGAGTTGACAAAAAGTGAAGATAGAAATAGAAGCTTTCAAGGTTGATGCTGCACTATACCAGAACAGCAGCCGAGAAAAAGCACAGTGCATATAATGCCATAAGCAGCTACTATAAACCATCTTAGAATTAAAAGCATTTTGTTTAGTTTTGTTAAGTGTAGAAGACGGTTGAGTTGTGTAGTATTCTTTGGTACTAATATTGACGGTGTAGTAATGTGTTTGTGGATGAGAGTGCTAATGTTGAGATTCTCATGGTTTGTGTCTGTGGATGGGAGTACTAAGACTGATAGTGTTTGTGAACTAGGGCATTGATAATTGGAGACAACATCTGCAATTGAAAATTCAAGATGTAACACAAAAAGAAATATATTACCACAGAACTCCGCCTTGTGACTATCAGTATTAGAGCTCACCTCCCATGAAATTCACGGGCTCCAAAACTGTCAATGCCTTAACATTCAACCCACATGTTCAACAACGTGCTACTACACGGACAGTCCTCCTTGAAATTCCCACGCAAATCCAAGCGAGTCCACACAAATCCCACGTTTTATTATATTTCATACTAGGATTAACATGTGGCCCACGTTGATGGATAGTTCGCATTCCGGTCTAATGAGTTTTCACACCATCTGTCAAATAATATCAAATCTACAATGAGGCCCTGCCTTCGACAAATCAATGTTACTTCAATATCCACTCCTCATTCACCCTCCACCAAGATACTGTCACACAGCCCATTTCTTATCTAGCATCTCCTTTTGCTTCCCCTGGTCTTATCTTTAGTACTCCTGACAAGGCCCATTTCATGTTCTCCATACGGCACGGCCAATGTTCGGTGCTTCTGCTAGTGAGATTCTGTGCATGAACCAGCTTGGACGATCCATTTCTGCAACTGTCTAGCTAACTCCCGTACACCACTCCGCCAACAGATGATCCGTCGATCTATAATTAAAAGAAAATATTACGTAGTGTGCTGGTAAGATTGAACGTTTTGGGCTTTAATTAATTGATAATAACAGTTTGCGAGATGACCTCCGTGCGTTGAGGAGACTCCTAAGTACGTCCGTGTGGAATGTCACTCTCTTATTATGCAGGGCTCACTTTTAGTCCAGTACAGCACTGGACTTAAGTCACAATCAATGCTCCCTCGACTCAGTCTTAGAAAATATCCAAGCAATCAATTATCTAATACTTATTTATCCGGACTTTCGTTTCCACCCCTTGACACCCCTAACCTCAATGATTCTCTACTGTTCTCCTGATGTGCTCGTAGTGATTATTTAGTATGTCCGCTCAACATGATAATATTCTACTTCGCCAGACTTTTGATCAACCGCATGCCATTTGGTACTACCTGTTTGCTTACCTCGCCACCATTTGGTAAGACACTACTAGCCTCTTGTCTAGCCTCTCGTCTGCTACCACCCAATTGTCGTCTTGAAACGTTGCGCTCCAACAATCAACCGAGTCTATTGTCGTAAGTACCAACTGCCCTGCATGACATCTTCACGGCACCAGCCAGGGCTCCAGCGTAGGCCCTCGTTTTGTGCTGACAATCAGGGCCGCCGATATTGTCAGCACGGCGCAAAACCTGACAATGGTCATTGGTCAGACACAATCGCAGTTAGCCACGCATGGGGAAGGCGTTGGCTCTTGAAACTATGGATATGCCAAGCAGCGTGGTCGACGTGCCTCTGTATATGCTTGAGGAATAGGAGTAACTGGAATAGCCTCTGCTGTATATAACTGAAGTCCTTGCCATGTACTTAGTTCGTTATAGATATAAGCATCTACTTTGTTGTTAAACCTTGCTTTAATTGCACTTCAGTTCTTTCATTGAGTCCATACTGGTTAACATACTTGACCTTCATAATACTCAACCCTACAAATAATACCCATACATTTCTCCACCATGCAACTTTCTATCTTCTCTGTGTCTGCACTCACTGTGTTGCTTGCTATTTGTGAGGCTTCTCCAATCAAGAAAAGAGGAATTGACTTTTCTCTCAGCAAATCTCAATGTGGTGGTGCTGAAGTTGAAACCTCTTGTGGAAACGACAGTTCTTCTTCTGCTATCTTCGGTAGAAAGAAGGGTCATGGAAGCAACGGAGGAAACAGCGGAAGCGGTTCTAAGGACCCACAATCGTGTTGTTTGGAAACCGAAGGTTTGATCTTGCAAACCCAGTTCTGGGACTACGACGTTCCAGGTCCATCTGACTCTTGGACCATCCACGGTTTGTGGCCAGACAAGTGTGACGGATCTTACGACGCCAACTGTGGATTCTCCGACTCTGTTCAAGACGTTAAGCTGATCTTGACTGAGGCAGGTGAGACTGAATTGCTTAGTTACATGAGCCAATACTGGAAGAACCAAGGAAGCAGCGACGAGTCGTTGTGGTTGCACGAGTTCAACAAACACGGTACTTGTATGTCGACTTTGGCCAAGAGCTGCTACGGGTCTGACGCCAAGGAGAACCAGAACGTCATTGACTGGGCCAAGTTGACCGTCAAGCACTTCCAAGGCTTGCCAACCTACAAATACTTGGCTGATGCTGGTATCACTCCTTCCAGTAGCAAGACCTACAGTGCCGCAGACGTCACTGCTGCTATCAAGAAGGGTTTCGGTAACGAGGTCTACATTGGATGCAAGAACAGTCAGTTGACTGAGGTCTGGTACTTCCACAAAGTCAAGGGTTCGTTGTTGGACGACGACTTGATCAAGATCGACTCTGTTTCCAAGAGCACCTGTTCTGGACAAATCAAGTACTTGCCAAAGGAGTCTTCCAAATAGGTTTGGTCACTTAAGCAACCAAACGATGTCTTCGGTGACTAACTGGTTCAGTGACACAATTGCTTGCACTTGTGCACTACTTCACTTCTATACTGTTTTAGCTATTGATTATTGGACATGGTAATTGTCCATCTTGATTCATTTCTCAAACTTATCAAATATAAGAATTATTTAAGGGAGTAGAGAGTATAATGATAGTCATTAGCAAGATATACTTTGCAGCTCAGAACAGACCAGATTTTAAAAGAAGACGTCAAAGAATACCGTCGTCTGTCATTGATCATCGATAATGAGCTACAAGTGAAAAGATTCCTCCTCACATCCCCACACATATTCGAACTACGCATCATCATTATACTGACACTCCCACCGCTCTATATATCACCTGATATCGACAAGTTCACAGTCTAGTTTACTCCACTACACATTACTCTACTTACACCTCTCATGTTAAATCTCGAGTTAGGACATGATGCAGATGCGATGTCCACGTGACCATTATATCGAATGTCATAAGTTGCCACAACTCAAGTGGACCAAGAAGGTCTCGAACGATTTTTTCGTTCCGACAATCTTGGCACCAGATGATCTTTCTACTAAAAATAAATAATGGTCAGGATATTTACGGGCGGGGTCATTATTGGGACTAATACAGAAAACTCCAATTGTCACTGACCACTCACCTGATTTAATGAACTGGTCGTTGCTTTTTGAGGAGTGGTGTAGTCACGTGTGAAACCAACTTGGCGAATATCGATGACCGATCGGTCATTTGTGAAAAAGAAAAGACTAGAGGCTCAGGAAGCATCGGTTCTGTCACGTGACAAAGTCCATCATGTCACGTGCTTAAAGCTTCATCTCATCAAATCAGACCCCCGAAACTTTGAAGAATCTTGTAGTGCCAACAATGAGAACCAATATTATACGATCTGTTAGAATCGTGGTGCCTAGATTACGGTATTCGACCAAGTTTCCTGCAAGAACCAGTCCTTCACCTCCTCGGTTACCTGATGAAGATCAAGCTGAGTTTGAGAGATTGCAGAAGATTGCCAGTTCTCAAGCAGCTATTGAAGAGTATAATAACCGGTTGATGGGTGAAGGTAAGAAACCAGTAGAGCCTTTGACCACCGACATTGGGAATTTTCCTTCGTATTTTGCAACGATTCCTGAGTTTGAGGGAGACGTTAACCCTGAATCGGGGGAGGTTGGTGGACCTAAACAGGATCCGTTGAGACATGGTGATTATTCATTCAACGGTAAGGTGACGGATTTTTGAGTGGTGAATGGAGGATTGAGGTGGTTGGTATTGGTGTGGGGTTTGATTTATAGAGAAAAAAGTATATTCGACGGACATTTCGGATGATGAGGAGATGATTGGAGTGAGATTTGCAGGTGGTGTGAATCACTTTGGTGAAAAGTTAGTGTCATGATGATTCTTGGATCTTAGATCTAAGTGGATGATTTGTATGAAGGTTTCTTAGATGAAATCATTAATTATTGCCATGTGCAGGTTAGCTAATAGTGTTACTTTGAATATTAGTTGCTTGGATGCCTTTTTTACCCGTGGCTCATTGTCATGATTGAGTTCCTGGTACTAATCGTTATTCACCGAGTACTATTCATCGACTACTACCCGTGATCCACTGGGTGACATCCACCAATTGCTAGCTCTTCAAAATCAAGTCACCTGTCGTCAACCGTTTATTACTGGTCATTATCCACTGAGTGCTTGTCATTACTCAGTACTTGTCATTACCCACAGACTACTGGTCATTTTTCACTAATGACAATACATCTAGCCACTGAATAAGTGACTTCTCTACAACTTAACTTCACGACTCCACAACTTCACAACTTCACAACTCAAGAACTCAACAACTTTACAACCCAATACGAACACCTCCCCATTGCTCCAATCTTCTTCATTCCCTTTGTGATTGGCATATAATAGAACTTACTACATAGACTATACCAGACAAACCTGTCTCACAACCTCCATGTAATTTACTGTACTTCCAAGCTTTTGGGCCTGTCATCAGGCTTCGGTTGTCCATCATTTGTTTCGATTCTCCACTTTTTTCTGCTGCCGATTGTTCTATGGGGCAAAACTATATACTTGAGCTGGTGATTAAACTTAATTCATTCCATCCATTTCCAGCGGCGGAATTCAACTTTGAGACAGAAACTTGATCTGGTTCCTGGCCGTGAATAGACGAACTACTATCTTTCAAATACGAAAAGGTTGTTGGTTGAGTTGCCTCATAATATCAATTGGCTGCTTGTCGTTTATGTAGTTGTAACTGGTAAGTTAATTTTGAGTACTTGGATTCGTCCTGACTCCTAATACGATTGCCATGCTAAGCCTCTATGTATCTTCTACAACAGTCAAGTTGAAAGTATGCTATTCCGCTTAGAGCCATGTATATAGTATAAAATAGAAAAATAATGCAAAAGATGAGAACAAGTGAGGGTTGTTCTGGGTCATTATCTTGTGTCACCATGTGTCACCATCGTTACCATGTGATCGCAGTCAGCCAAGAATCACACATTCTCGTCATTCAATCGTGGGAAGTTGTTTTGTAGCGGGCTGTTGGAGTCGGGTCTTCCCGCGTAGTCCTTGAACA
Organism: Saccharomycopsis guyanensis; assembly: GCA_030578595.1. Taxonomy (NCBI): domain Eukaryota; kingdom Fungi; phylum Ascomycota; class Saccharomycetes; order Ascoideales; family Saccharomycopsidaceae; genus Saccharomycopsis; species Saccharomycopsis guyanensis. The sequence goes on from JAJMSQ010000014.1 coordinate 204,088, forward strand.
ACGACACCGGGATCGGCTTGTTGGCAAAACACTGCGGGGTCAAGCTATTGTTGGCAGCCACCGGAATCGAGTAGTAGAAATCGTTTCTGTGGCAGATGATCGATTTCGACAGATCCACCTCTGAGTCGAGACTGTCGCTCTCGATGCTGCTTGAATAGTTGGACTGGACATCCTGTCTGTACCGATGGATTGAGTCTGACAAGCTGTAGCCATGTTTCAATTCATTGAGGGTTCCAGTTGGTTTCTCGGCAGCCACTTTCTTGGTAGAGTAGAGCTGATGCTGTCTGATAGGAGAATCATAAGTACGCTTTTCCTTCAAGGACGAAGTTCTGGAAGTGCAGTTTTCGTAAGACATTGTGGACAATTGGTTAGCCGATTTCTTGAGGAGCCCGGTCTTTTGTTTCAATGATTTTCTCCAAGTCTCGTTTTTGATCGAGGTAGGACTGAGTTTCGAGGCGTAGCTGGAATGTGTAGACAGGTTGGACGATGGTGATGGGATAGACGTAGGAGATTGCACTGGCGATGGGTACACCGAGGTGTCGCAAATAGCAACTTGTTCCACCACGGTGTCGTAGAAGTAAGGCATGCGAGCCAATTCGTCAACCGTGCTTCTAAGACTAGGGTCCCAAGCAAGACAGCTCTTGATCACTGGCATGAGCTGGTGTAACTCTGGACGTTTGATCAAGGTCTCGAGTTTAGCACCGGTGGTGTAAGGCAATCTGAAGCCAAGGTTGGAAGCAAGCGATTTAGCCTCGGGCCAGTGGCCTCCCAAGGGAATATGTTTTGAGTTCTCCGTTGGGAAAGGCGTACCCAAGATCTCCAAGATTTTCCAGGTCTGGTCAAGCTCGTTGTTACCTGGGAACAACGGTCTGAAAGTAGCAACCTCGGCAGCAACAGCACCAAACGCCCACACGTCAATAGGACATGAGTACCGTTTCTTACGGAGAAGGATCTCTGGAGGTCTGTACCATCTGGTGGAGACGTATGCGGTGTAAGGTCTTGGGTTGTGGACGCTTCTTGCAAGTCCGTAGTCGGCAAGCTTGACAACGTACGCCTGGCTAGGGTGTGCAAGGTACGTGTGGCCGTTGAAGCTTGTGTTGGGGCTGATGAGGATGTTTTCTGGCTTGACGTCACGGTGGAAGTAGCCGTGTTTGTGGATGTGCTGGATTCCAGCAAGGATCTGGGCCAAGATACATTTCACCGAGCTGGGCGAGAAGAGCTGGCCTTTTCTGGCCTTCATGAGCTGGTACAAGTTCTGGTTCATGGTCTCCATGACGATGTGGAGCCGGAACTCGATGTTGTCAATGAACATCTCGTGGATGAACACAAGGTTCGGGTGCGACGGCATCGCCATGATGAAGCGGACCTCCTTGACCTTGGTGTAGTCCTGGAGGTACGGGAGCCGTTTGTTCATGGTCTTGATGGCCACGAGCGGGCTCGCCACGTCGGAGACCCCAGGAATCGGGTTCATCAAGGTATGCTGTTTCACCGGGTTGTATTGGTACGAGTCACGACGCTTGGCAAGAGCCACGGAACCGAAGCTGCCGTTTCCGAGACTCGACACCACATGGTACCGCTGGTTGAGAGGTTTCACCGGGATGTATGACGGCGGAGTGTTCAAGTCGGCCTGGGTAGGCTGGCTAGTGAGATGATGGGTCTGGTTGATGCTCTGCATTATTCATAAGAGGCAGTTGCCAATAACTAAAACCAAGTATAATATAAACGGGACGGATGAGAGGGCCGAGACGGTGGCAGGGCGGTCAGAGAGCAGGGTCGCAAACGCTGGGGGTTTTGTGGTTTGTGGTATGGGGATGGCCTTGGATTCACGGTGTGGATGACCCTGGGCAGCAGGCTGCTTGTAGACAGTAACAGAGAGGCGGTGGTTGAAGGAAGCAGAAGCAAGCGCTAGGTAGGAGGGCGGTTGCTGGGAGCAGTGGAGAGTCGCGGTAGAGAGCCTGGGTGGAGAGGATGTGAGAAATAATGGGAAGGAACTGCAGAAAAAAAAGGTGAGGACCCCAGAATATATTTGTAGAACGAAAAAATTGGCTTGTGTAAATCCAGGTTGGAAAATCTCAAAGAACATTAGCACAGGCGCTGCTGCGTTGACTTGCAGGGGGAAAGTTTCGCTCACTTGAACTGTGAATGTCATCCCAAACCTTAATTATTTTTTTTCGCGCAGCAGCCCGCGCCGGGCTGCGGCGGGGGTTGCACGACGGATCGTTGTTGGAAAGTTGGGTTTAAGGGAGGTTAGGCTGCGGGTGCAGCAGGGTGCCGGCATGGAACTGGCGGTGCTATACCGCAGAATACAATGCAAATGCAATTATTAATGATTAGAAATGAGACTTGGACTTGGTATATACGAATTTGAGCAACGGTGAGAGTGGGGTGGTGATAGTACGACTGCTGGGAATAGGAGAGGGGGAGGCCGTGAAGGGGCAGTGAGAAGTGGCAGTGGAGAGGAGCAGTGAGACAGCAAGAATTGGGCAGCGTAAGGTATGAGATATGAGCAACGAAAGGGGAGAGAACAGAAAGTAAGAGTCATGAACGACAATGGCTAAGGCGACAGTAGCTATGAAAGACCGTGTAAGAAATACTTGAAAGCTTTAATATCAACCAGGTTGGGAAGTTGACAGTGCAGACAAATGAGGCTGGGATTCCAGAGAAATTAGCCAGACTGGGTTGGGAAATGTTTGAGATAAATTGACTTGTGGAGACACAGAGCCATATGTGTTCCGTTTGTAGTGGATCTAAATTAGTTAGATTCATATTGGTTTCAGGGGTTGGCTGAACATGACCTACCGCTAAATTGTACGCTCGACAGATTTCATGTCTGGTTGAGATCCAGCATGTCAGCCGACATCGGAGGGACGAGGTTTACAAGATTGAGCGATTATGATGACTATTGTTCAGTAGTATTGAAAGTTCTTTAAGAAACAGTGCAGGCATTTTACCTAGGCCACAGTGATTCATTAAATTTTGGCACTCAATTTAGGGCTCCTTGCAGTTCTGGAATGTGAACGGATCCTACACACTAGTATACGCTAGACAGATTCTTCGACAGTTTAGTTGGTTTAGGTCCACGTACCAGGATAATCTTCCTTGACAGTTTTGTTTTGTTGAATGTTCCATGAACTAGGATATTCCCCAGTTCGTGATCGTCGACCGTTCTGAGTCACAACATGTTCGACTGTTTCTGGAACAACCAACATCCCAGAACACCATCTGTCATCCTTCAATAGCACTCTAGCACCTTGAAACAATCTCTCGGTTTTCACTGGTCCAGAGTATTTCCAATATCGTCAATTCACTTGGTTGTCACTGTTGTCGTCACTTTTGCTGATGCCGCTTTTTGGTATCCACCTCTCAACGTGCCTGCCCATTCTTAATCTCCGCTCAACATGTCCAGCCTTCAAGCTCAGCCATCGGCATATTCACAATTGTGTCTACACTTTGTGTCCAGCTGTTTAGGTGCATCTCTATTGTTCCATACACTGTAGACCCTGGTCAAAGGATGACCTTCGACAAGTACACCACAACAGAGATCGGCGTCTTAATCCCGTCCTTGTCAATTATATGAGTACCTTGACATCAGCCAACCTGGCACTTGTCAACAGCCACACAGTTACAAGGTCAGGCATTCTCTAACGGTGCTTCCCGAGAGTCCTCTGGGTTATTCTCTAATCCGTCGCCGGATATCCGCCCAACCACGTCTTCAAAGTGGCCCCAACCCACGCTGGAATACGCCGGCGTAAGCCGCTTTCCCCAAAGATCCACGCCCCCGCGCCCCAACCCATCGACCGTTGGAGCTGCCGGGATCTGTGGGAGGGGTGTGTGACTGGAGGCTGGGTTGTCGAAGGCACGCGTGGAATAAGTGTTTGGAATTGAAGAGAACGGGTCAAAACGACTTGGGTAGGCACTAGAGTAGTGGCCGAAAGATAGGCGGACAGGTTAGGTGCATCTGCCAGTACGGATGTAGGAGTACGGATGTTGGTGTATGGATTTTAGAGTATTGAAGGATGGAGTGTAGAATACGAACTTTGCGTATCGATATTATTTTCCAAGGGTAGAATACTGAATAAGGAATACTTTTGTGCGGAATTGTAATGCGGAAGAATTGTGTGTGGAAGAAGTGTGTGCGAAATAGTCGAGTGTGAACATTTGTGCATCAAGTCGTACGCCTAGAAAGTTCCATGAAAACTCTGCTTAGAAATTGTGTTAAAGCTTTCCACGGAAAAGCGTTCCTGGAAAAATATTTGGACGGCGAAAGTAGAGTTAGGTGGATCTAGACTATGGATGGTGTGGCTATGATCTGGTGGGCTAATAAACTAGTGGAGAGGTGGTGTGGTCTGCGCAAAGCAGATGTCGCCTTGCTTTGACTAGCGGTTGCTGACTGTAGGCGACCTTTGGCTACCGGCAATGACGTCCTATGACTGATTTTTATTAGTAACAACTATCAATGGCAGTACTTGACTGTTCGGTTCTTGTTGTTTGCAATGGTTGTAGTTTATTGTCATCTACATGCACTACAGTGATTCACAGTAGATCTTTTCAGAAACACCCTTCTCTAAACACAAGTACGAATTATGACGTTATAATATCCTCCTTCCAGATTCTTGCTATTTTGAATTGCGGTCTAGGCTTGCGCACCGTTTTTTACTTGGCAACTTCGTTCCTCTTCATTACATGTCTTCTCCACTCTCTCAAGACTTTCATTACACTCTCGGTTCCAACTCACCCCACACGCCCTGTTCCTGAAATTTTTTCTTCCAATTCTCCTCCTTCTTTAACCCTTCTATCTACCCACCTTCAGAGTACGTCGGCACTTCAATTCTCCAGCTGACGTGTGGAATACAGCCCGCTGCGTATACAGCACTGCGCCAAAGTTGAGCTCATAGTTTGATTCTGGCGTGGAACTCACAGAATGATGCAGATCGAGGTTGCCATTTGCGTAAGGTCATGGCACACTAGTAGAAGCATAAGCACCGCCTAGCCGACGCCGTTAGATGAGGGGTTCCTCCAGGGCAGTCTTTCCGAGAGTTTATATGGATTGAACACTTTGGTTGAGTACTCCGGATACAACGAGTGCAAACGGTTGAGTACACAGACCACAGATACAACACAACTTACAACAGACAACTTGCAACACTCACTTACCACGTCTTACATCCAACAAACAATTACCACGCGACACATAAGACTACCACATATATCAGCCAATGACTCCTGCAACTCTCACCTATCACCTTACAGCAGCCAGTGATAATAAAGAAACGACAAGACGCATCAATCATTTCACCACATCAAAAATAAGTCAACTGATAAGTTGCTAAAACCAAGCCGCCAGTACCTAAAATGATTCATGCAGCCACCTCCTATAATGCACTTTCATTTCATCACCGTTGACTAATTCACACACATTCTCTTTGCGTATTGGCTTTTCACACCTTCTCTTTTTTTGTATCGTCTAATCAATCAGTACCTGCCAACTTCCTTCAATCTTCTGCCATCCTCCAGTCACCACCACCACTAACCAACCTCCACTGGCCAACCTCCACTAACCAACCTCCTACTTATCATTACCGACCACCTACCAACCACTTCTTATCTTACACCTGGTCCTACCTGCTCCGACATCTATTCTGATTCCCTTAAACCCATGTCTCACTTGCTAATTGTTTTCGATACATCTCTCTGCATACTTCTGCGCGATCAGATTGCAGCAGATGGTGTGTCTGCCTAACTTGCCACCCCAAGCTTGTGCTCATCTAATTGTCATGCATTAGCCCAGCGACCAATGTGGCTTGGTCATTGGCAACACTGAGTCATGTCAACACCATTACCCATCCATCCGTCCTCATCCATTACTCCAACTAGTCTCTTCTACTCGTCATTCTGCTCTTCTATCACCAGTTTTCTCCTCACCAACCAGCCTCGAAGAATCCCTGTCATTATACATACATGTGCCACCCTCAACCAACCACCTCAGCCCCACAACAGCCTCCTTCCTCCTTCGGCAATATAACCCCCTTTACACCCCCGCGCCCCGTCGCGGTCACGTGTGCATGCGCCGTTTACCTTCAACTTAATTCAAGCCTTCCCGCATTGTTGCTAACCTTCCCTATCCTAATCTTCCGCCCGCCTGCATATCTCAGCCGTTGGACCCAGTTGCTGACTATTGACCTTCCTAATAAAAATACGATTGCAGAGTGTTGATTCGCCGGTCGGGGTCCTGTCTGTGTACTTCACCTTGTTATCCGCGGTGTTTCTTCCATCCGCTATCTGTTCAAGGTTTCGATCTGCCGGTGCCGTGTCTGTCATTGCGGCAACACAAACAGTTCTGGAAGGTACAGAGATCGAAGACTTCGTAACGTCGCCGGACTCTTTATCGGAACTAGTGGTCTGTCTGCTGATAAGCAGCCACACCGGAACGTTGCCAATGGATGCGGTATTCTCATAATTTCATTGACACTGCGCTATTCATAGAAGAACTGAGTTTGATTAGGTACTGAGACCGCGTGGCATAGGGTTTCTCAGAGTCTCACCCAGTAGCTGAAAACCTGAAGCAGTCGGAACTCAGTTTTCAATTCGTAGTTGTATTTGCCCCGGGATTTTGTTGTTGTAATTATTTGACTTGATCTGGTTTAGGTTGGCTTGTCTGCTGTGCGGTGGAGTGGGCGCACTTAGCAACTATGTGTTCACTGAACAGAGTTCGCTGCAACTGGATGGAAACAGAGTTCAGCCTGGGTTCAACAGTCTGTATTCAAACTCAGCTGCAATTTGATTTCCTATTAGGTGTGGCAACACGCCGAGGCGGTGTTGTGATTGGTGCTGGGTGTCCTGTGATTGGCCTGGCGGTTTTGCGACCGGCCTCTGGTTGGAGTTGTACTCGCACGTCCGCCGCGTCTGTTGCTCTATGATTGGTTGCTAGCTGGTACTTGGATTTTGGCACTAGCGAGTTGCGGTTGCACTACAGTGGGGCCTAGATACACCAGATTTGTCCTAGATGCTCTGCATTGTGCCTGTAACATATCTGTACAGTACTTGTTTGTTCAACGTCGTTGCCAAAGCTGTCCAATCAATTATACCATACTTTAGAACCCCCGCTTAGGTCTCCGACCACCACCACTAGTTGTTCCACATCCCACGGCTTCCGTCTCTAGTGATATTTTTTCTACTACTCCGGTCTGTTCATCACTCTGACGTCTCACACTTGCCTATGACGTTACTGCTCCGTGCACCGTTTGTTTCATTCATGCATTGCATTTCATCTATTATTTTTCACCGGCTCAACATCGCCAGAACTTAGTTGAGCGGTTGTCAGCATCCGGCTGTGCATCTCCCCCTTCAACCTTAACCATCTAAGTCTCCTCCTTTCAACTTACCAACGTTTGTAAGACGACCCCGTGTTCACAGCCAGCTTCAGCCCGGCAGTCGCCCACCTTCCAAAAGAGATCGCCGTTACCAACGTCGACGCACTCGGGGTAAAATCCGTGGTCGTCACTGTTAAAGTTTGAAATTGTCTAGCAATGGATCTTAGTAGCCTACCACGTTGCAATTACGTAACTCTTGCAACTCGTCCCACATACTATTCGTACCTGGTTATTTGAAAAATTTTGCCGGCTTGGAATTCGTCGTACTATGGCGGAGATTCGTACTTGACAACGCTCGGGCGACATGTCTTATTCGTCATCCGTCGTGCGTCATTCGTACTTTATAGTTTGTGACTCTGTTTTTTGGTTGTTGGCTGGGTGGTGGATATTGAAGATTGGTTCTGCAGAAGTAGCATGTGAAGCTTGATTTAAAGATTTGACTCGGTTCCGTTTGGTGGTTCGACTTTGGTGGTTGGATTCTGAGTGAATGGCCGACTCTCATTGATGAGTCGACGGGTTGTAATTGTAACTTGAGTCGAGATTTTTGTGTGATTGGCTGATGTTTGTGGTATTTGGGAACAGTACTTTGATTCGATCTAAGATTCAAACGTCCCCTGATCTGAGATTCGGTAACGATTTTTGATCTGAGGTAGTGTATGTAGTGTTTGGATCGTACGTTGTGGTCGGGTACTACAGACACTCTTCATTTATTTAGCCTAAACCCATCTAACTTCCCTGACCCACTAAATTGATACTTACCCTTAATTTCTACCATTCTTTATTTGTCTTAATTACTGAGCTCGCTCACCAATCATGACGATTGGTCCTAATCCTTGACCCTCAAATACTGGACTAATTGTTGGTCCAAATCATTGGAAATCAAATACTGACTTAATTATCGACCATAATTTTCTCCTCTCGACTAGTTTGGCCTGTACTTCTCCTCTTCATTAATCACCATCCTCCTACTCCACTATCGATTCTAACTTGCCATTCGTACTTCGTGTTCCCTCTGGCTCTTCGATATTCGTATTGGCCTTCGCTTAGTTGCTGCACCTTCCTACATGTACACCCACTTGCTGCTTATTCATGTTTCACTGCTCACACGCTCTCGCTTATCTTATTCTCGGTTAACCGACAAGTGGGGTAATTGCTGATTTTCGTACTTCATGTTGTCGTTGCACCGCTTCTCGGCTTTGGGTCTGGTACATATTCTTCTGAACACTCTTCAGGTCTCGACCATTCTACGCCGGGCCCGGGGCCACTCTATACTGCTATGCAGTGGCAGTTGCTGATCCACTCTATGCTTCACGAATTAGTAACTCTAAGGTAAAACATTCGTAACTCACAGCTCATCTTTATTTCAAACAGAGGGCTGAATAGACATCTCTATGTTGCAATCAATCTGTTTTCTGTATCCAGTTATTGTGTGTCTCACAATTATGACCTTTCTCAGAATCCTCTGAGTAGTCCAGCGACTTTGTCTGCCACTGTCTGTGACTTTCTGCATTACTGATTCCGGCTATTCATCCACGCACTCTTTATTTCTGTCCACTATCATGAAAGAACAGTACTCTCCAAGCCCACATGCATTATCGTCCACTTCGACATCATCACCTTGATGCTCGCCTATTCAGTATACAGTCTGATAAAGCGCCAACGCATCTTTATTTTTTTGGTCTAGCTACATCCCATTTCAGCTTTTTCTCTCAACATCTTTCTACCGCTCATCTTTTCCACTCTACTACTTACATCACAACTCACCTTCCATCACGCCTATCTTCATTTAATAATGACTCCAGCCTCCCGCCAACCTGCAACTTCCAGCCTCCCAACCTCCTAACCTCCTAATACCTACAACTCCCAACTTCTCGTCAATCTCTGCCAATCTCTGCCAATCTTGTCTATCTTGTCAATCATCTGCCACCGTCAATCCTTCCCTCCTGCCTCGCCCCATCTCATTGACTACCTACTGATGCCTCCATCGGGTGCCACTAACGGTTTTAATCCCTTTTTCAACCCTTCCCAATAACCCCATTTCCCAATCATTACTATTTTGATCCGTTTCTATGGTTTAGCCTTTCCCCTTTGAAACATTCACGCGCTTGGTTTCGACACAGTTGGCCTTTCCTTTTTGCAAATCTCTTTTCTCACTTACTCTCGTTTGCCAGATTCTTTACTCTTCCTGAACTTTCATACACACTTAAGTTGTTCACTTACTCGGTCACGCCCACTTAATCACGCCTAATGGATACGACCCTCTGCTACCAATTTTGGTGTTGCTGATCCTCACTGCTTAAGGTCGTACTGCTCACAGCTCACTTCTCAGCTCTCACATTCTGCCTCTGACACAATCTCACCTAACATCCACACACCCTTTATGCATCCTCACACCCTTCATACATCCACACATCTTTTATACATCCACACATCATATCTCATCTACATCCTATCCTCCACCCATCCTGACATCCTACATGCATCACATCCACATCCTAACCTCTTTACATCCACATCCTAACCTCTTCACATACACATCCTAACCTCTTCACATCCTGACATCCTATGTCTCATGCACATCCCTTCATCTTACCACCCAGACATCTCACATCTCATGCTAGCGACTTCTTAAACACGCGAATCTCTCAACTTGTCGGTCACTGATGTCTTTCTCTAACACTTGCCGTTGGCGTCTGCTGTTGTCACCACCATCACTTGCGTTGCTTCCTACTGTCTCATGTCCTACTGTCTCATGCTATCTATTTTCGTTCTATTGTCTCGTTGTCTCATTTCATCTTCGCCTTACAGTACTCCGATCATCCATATTGGGCTACTATTCCGATCATCTACTGAAGATCTATTGAAAATCTATTCAACATCGACGGTCCCATCGACACACCTTCACCAAATACAACCTTGTTCCTTGTCTTCCTGTTCTTTCTTCTCTCTTCCTTCTCTCTTCCACATTCTATTCTCTTCTGCGGGTGTTTCATGCCTCCCACTTCCTACTCAAACATCATACCATTCCGCCGCAAGCCCATTTTCTATCGCCGTCCATTTCTTGTTCCATTCATCTCGCATCCTCTTTCAGTTCATCTTCTTTTCATCTACCATGCATCGTCTAACTTCGATCCATCTTCGATTCATCTTGCATGATACTCAGTCTTCCGTCTTGCATTTTCGACTCCTTCCGTCTTTTCATTCTGCGTCTATCTTCCCATCACCTTAGTCCATCTTGTTCTTTTTCCTTGGTTTCTCACCGATCTACATTTCCTCTTCCTGTGCACATCTCCAATCCTAGACAATACCAACTAGCGCAATACCAACGCAACCACTAATGCACCATTATATGCCCTCCCATTATATGTCTTCTCATTGATCACCATACACACACCTCACAAATAGCCACAAATCTCTTGCCCTCTTTTAATGGGGACTTGTGACCCGTACAAATAATCCAAAAATGGATCCTAGAATTGACATCGTAAATTATAACTCTCGTTCTAAAAACCGTTAATTGAAAATCGTCCAGTCATTAAATTCACGAAGGTGACTCAAAGAGTTTACATGAAAAATAGAGGTTGTTAATGTTAATCAGGCCTTGTGAATAATTCTAATCATCTGCTCTCTTCCATCCGTGAACGTTCATTCAAATTGAGATTTCATCTGACAACAGCATCTCGCATCTCACCTTTCAAGTCTGCGTCGTACATTTCATGTCAACATCTCACTCTTTTACTGCACAGCTTTGTACAACTAAAACAGGTTAACTTACAACTCCCTGGTCGAAATCGCATTTCTCAACCTGCTACTTTCTTTCCAATCTTCATCTCTTACTTAAATTGCGCCATTCCAATTCCTACATGTTGCGGTTCAACATCTACTAAATACCTTTTATCAAAACTTATTTACATAATCTCACTACCTAATCTATCCATCCATCTAGTAACATCACACATGCATACTGCTTGCTCTCTCTGGATAATCTCTTTGAGTCATCTTTTGATGATCTCACTGGATACATTGTCCACCACTAACACCACAGTCTCTCGACTTTCATTACTGTTCCTTCGGCTCCTCTTTCACCTCACCTGCTTTCTCTCCTTCTCGTTCTTTAATCAATTCTTTTCGATAATTTATCTCATTCATAAGTCTCTCCTTTGCATAGTACACTTTCGACTGGAGGTAGAAACTTCCGTTGTTCTCTTTGGAATTCACGTTGAACAAGTAATTGTACCGTTCCATGATCTTGTCTTCAGCCACGTCTTTCAGGCCCAAATCAACGTCGAGAATTTTACAAGCCTCGTCTAATTGGATTCCTCCATTAGCGGCTGCTGCAGCTGCTTTAGCTGATGCTGAAGCTTGTTGATGTGTGGATGCGCTAGCAGCTTGTTTGTAAGCTTGTGAGAATGCGGTACCAAACACTTTGGCTCCCGTGAAAAACACTCGTACAAGTATTCTGTGTGCCTGTTTGTTAGTAATTGTTCTTTTGACTGATTCAAAGTTGCAGGTGATTTATGTCTCGTTTCTGATGTGTGATCCATAACATAATAGAGTATGATGGGGCTTCTTGTCGTCTCCAATTTATAAACTAACAATACTCCATGGATCAATTCAGACTTCCAGTGATAAGACAACCACTAATGAATAATATAGAAGGAGGAAAATGGGCGCGTGCAGTGCATGCTTCAAATGTGAAATAGTCATGATCCATAATCAGACATTGATTATCAAGCAAACTGTGATGATCTACTGTAAAACACTTGATTTCCATAGTCCTCATCCGTTCTTGTAACTGAATTTCGTAACATCAGGTGTAAACCATATGTCCTTCCATCAAAATCTTGCGAGCACCAAATTAAAGCACACTGAAGAATCATGATTATGTCTATCACACACTCAACTGAATAAACGAACCACAGAATGAAACTCAATAACCAAACAATACGAACATCACTTTTCAAAATATATCCCTCTCCCAGTATGCTACCATCTCTTACCATAACTTTTGTATTGCCACCTTCCACTCATCCAGCTCATGTTCTATTCAGTTCCATTCAATGCCGTTTCTACCCTTCCTCCTATTTTTTATCTTTCAACATCAAAAATTCCATCCACCGACACCCAATACACAAATCATCACCTTGATCAAACCCAATCATTAAACTGAGCAAAACTACTTACCATTTTATCAGTTAAATCAGAAAATAAATCTGTTCCTAAACTCCAAATCTACAAGTCGATCGTGAAAAAATTACGCTCTATGAAAAACTACCGCTCGCCGGGATTACCCGGCGTTTCCACCCAAGATCGGTAGGAATTGACCCACGATGAGCATCGGGATATCAAACATATCTTTCTTGATTGTCAAGATACTGGCTGCAGGAATGTATTGCTGCTGCAGTTCGACTTCCTCGTTGATCTCCTGCGAGTAAGGTTTGTGGAACCCGTTCTCAAACGCATGGAACGTGTCGTGGCTCGTTGGTTGTGGGTCGTGTCCTGGACCTAATGGGTCTGATCTGTTGTGATAATTTTGGTTGACAAAGTTGCAGATGAATCTGATGACCTCTCCATTGACAATGCCACTGCCGTTGTTGATCCGTTCGTCGCTCAATTCGTTCTCAAGATCATCGATTTCTTCTGGATTGAATCGGTTCTTCAACTTGTTGAACCGGTTGTGGACGTTATGGTAATTGCCAATCTCTTTATTTTTTAGCACCACAGTGTTGAACAACTTGAAATAGTTCAACACACTCATATCGTCGATGATCTCACATAAGAACCGCCGCCGGCTGAGAAACTTTGCCTTGTTTTTTATTCCAATGAGAGTGCAGAGCTCGTCACTGATATATGCGATCTCGGTAGATCTACGCCAGATGATGGCTGGAGTCGAAGTCAAGTTGATGATCAAGTTCTCGAAATTGAGAAGCTGTCGCTGGGTAATCAACTCGGTAAGCAAGCTGTCGTTGAAGTTGGTGAGGTTTGTCTGGTCGCTCTGTACTAAAGCACTCTGGATTCGGAAATAGTTGTGCAGCACCCAGATCATCTCGAGAATTTTGAAGAAAAGTTTACGCTTTGAGTTGCGGGCTCGTTCAGTCACACTGCTGGGCTGGTATATCTGGACATAGAGCCGGTCGTAAAAGTATTTGATGAGTTCCTGGTACGATTTCATGTAGCTGAAACTGAGGATGCTGATGATGTACTTCAAGTCGGCCTGGGTGGCTTTCTTCTCGTAGTCGCTGTAGTTGTCTTCTACGACATTGTACAACTTCTGCACCTGGAACACGGGAAATTTCAGGTAGATGTCGCCCACCTCCTGGAACACCTTTTTCCGGATGGCTAGTGGCGATTTGTATGTGTGGTTTCGTTTGAAAGAATTGACAAACTCGTGGGATGCCACTTTCCGAGGATCTCCAGAATCGTTGAATTGAACAAGTCCTGCGTGGCTCTGATGTCCCTGGTCGTTGTTTCCAAGTTTGCTCTGACCTGATCCTGGTACTCCACCCAGGCTCGGAGCTCCTCTTGGAGTTCTTGGCACAGGGCTGTCAGATCCAGTGCGCATCATCAAGAGACCTGTATCTTCCTTCGGAGTTTCCGAGACCACACTGAAGTCGCTCTGCTCTCGTTCCCTGACCTCATTGCCCAATTTCATGAAAGGCCGGAACATCATCTGGTTGTTCAACCCGTCGTAGAACAAGTTGTTGAAATCTAGCTCGGTGTTCTGTGCTGCGCCATTATCTGTGGGCTGCTCGTTCACCACCGGGAAATTGTTGGTGATACTGGCATCAAAGAACGTGAAATCGGTGTCGAAGTTGTTCACCACTCCGCTGTTGATATTTTCATGACTATCATCAGCATGGCTTGCTTGCGAATCCAGGGCTGTCAACTCGATCCCTCCAATCATACTCTCTTTGTCATTCCCTATAGGAGAGGTCAAACTGCCGTGTCCTCCGCGTTTCCCGAGATCTCCTACACCTCGGCCACCAAGCCCTGGTGACTGTCCCATGAAATAACTCGAGGAAGCTGGTGAGGTACTGGCACTCTCCTCCAAGTCTTTCATCTTGGAGTCTGCAGGTAGAATACTAGAGTACTTGTTCAAAAACACCTGGTTTGCATCACTGGCTCCCGAGTCGTTGAATATCGGCTCGCCCATCATCGCCTTGTCCTTGCTCTTTTGTTTTGTCTTTGTTCGCTTTCGCTGCACATCAGTACAGCCATCACCAACGTTACGTTTGACACAATTCTTACACGGCCGAGTCGGATCACACTGGAGGTGCTTGGTATGACATAGCACACATGCCCGTGATATCGGCTTCCGCTGAAGCTTCACGTGCAACGGCAATTTCTTTGTCATCGACTTCGAGGCTGTTGGTGGTTGTCAAGCTTTCGATTCTTGCCTAGACGCAAAAATATGGGGACCGTTCCTGGGGCACGTGACCCGTCTCTCTCGGAGAAGGGGGTGTCAAGCTGGTTTGTGGGGTGGCAGTGTGGGGAGGCCCGTGCTGTTGGGGTATGCGTCAACCCATAAACACTCGTGTCGAGGTTCTGGTGATTAATGATATTCCGGAGTGGTGCTCCAACCAGAGACATAAACCGTCGATCTACTAAAATCGCGACTCAGATATAAGCCTTTGATTAAATAGTTTTTAGTTCTCTAGCCGGGATTGCAGTTGAGACATTGGCAAGTTAGGCAAAGTGTCTAAATTCCAAGGACGAGTGTCAATGTCTCTAAGCAATTTGTACTGCAGGTGAGACAGCACCTCTGAAATGTTGGATGTCCTAAATGATGTAGATAAAAACATATGAAGTGATGCGACTGATCAGTGACGTGAGCTGGGCATCATCGAAGGTTGGACTTGCCGATTTGGGATTCGAGTGTAGTTACGCCGGTTTGAGGCAGGTGCTGTTTCTGAGGAAGTGAATCACCAGTTTCAGTCTATGCCTCCCAACAAAAGGAATTCTGTTTATCTGAGCAGCTTTTCTTTATGGATCTTCATTCTTTGATATATGATAGGCAGAGAGAGTAGGACGGATTAGACTGGAAGAATAACCGTTTGATCAACTACGATTCATGAAACTCTTGATTACAACACTGAGTATTAAGAAGCTTACCTAGGTTTACTTCTGTTTAAGGTACGCCCCTTAGCCACAAAAGTTGTGCGACTCAATGCCGTGTGTACACTATAACTTTCTCATGATTCACTATTGTTCTAGGGGATTGTGAACTCGACTCACTTTGGCGTCTGCATTTTGTCTAGTATCTTGTTTTGATGTTACGTGATTAGCAGATCAGACAAGAGATGTGAGCAAACGCCTAGGCGTATCCCTCGAGTTGCCTTATTTGTTCTGTTTGATAGACACAGATCCAGCAGATGATCTGACGTTTGTATAGTAGCGTATTCCCTGTAGACATCAATCTGAAGACTATCCTTATGCGCCTCCCCAGCCATGCTCTAAATATATCTAGACAACTTAGGAACGATAAACATCCAAGCGATTTATAAAAGAATTTAATTTATTTGATTCTAGGCCTCCGTCACTGAGAAATGTGTCCGCGGCGTGAGATTCGAATCCTGCTGCAACCTGTAGGAGGCAAAAACCACGACCCACGGTCGATCTCAATCAATTACGCGAATGAGTTCTTAAAAAACAATAAATTATATTGGAAAAGATTTATTAAAGACACTATCAAAAATTTGTAGAGTTTTCTGGTCCAAGCATTGTGATATCAGAGTAATAATTTTTGAGTTTGCAGCGGATCAATCACGAAATCCTACAATTAACTTGTAAGTGTTGTTGTTCACACAAACACAAAAATATTGCTTTCAGAATCAGTCAATATGAAGAAAATAATAAACTCAATCATTAATCACTAGAAATATTATTCTCGTAAGATCGTAGTCCTTCGTAGCCGACAGCGAAAAGTCATCTCGACTATCACTAATACAAAGCTCCTCCTACACTGCATAACTACTGCTCATAATTAAAATTGCATTCCCAAACCATTTCAAGCGTATCGTACAAACTAAACAAAACAAAATAAAACAATCTCGGGAGGAAACAAACCCAAGAAGCCAAAAACCAATCCCTACCAACCGTTCCATCACCTGCCTTTGTGACACATCCTATTGCCATTACTAAGCTCCACCCTCGCTCCGCGCACTCAACTTCCCTGTTTTATAACTGGTGAAGCTGTTGTTGTCGTTACCAAACCGGTTAGTGTTGTTGGTGGAGTAATATGTCCGAAGACTATTATTCAAGCTGTAGAGATCATCAGTCTCTCCAGACTCTACCTCGGGGTTCCCCGGGGTATTAGTAGTACTAGCTTGAACACTGCCACTGGTAACGGCCACTGGGTTATGATTGAGTCTCTCAAAAATACTGCTTGGAGGAATTCCTATAGTACTGGAGTTGAAAGTCTCGACCGAACGGCGGGCACTCTTAGACCGGTTCAAGAAATTCCGGGTGCTGGAAGCAAGAGTGATCACCGACGAAGAGTCGTTGTTGTTTAACGTCGACGTCGCTATCGATCGAGAATACTGAGGCCCAGCACCTTGGTAAGAGTTGGCCACCGGGTTGCTGTATGTATAGTTAGAGGCACTGACCCCTACGCTGTTACTGTACATGCTAGCTGGGAACAACGACACCGATGCAATCGACGTCTCTGGAGTGCCTGAGAAAGAGACGTTGGTCGAATCAAACACCGACACCTGCACTCCGGATTTAGTAGAATATCTCATAGCTTCCTCGTTCTCTCCATACCACTGACTTTCTAGATCAACTTCCGATTCGTCGTCTACTTGAATGCTCCCCACATGGTGTCCGCTACCGGTTCCACCAAGGGTTTCTAAGCTGGCGGTGCTGCGCACGCCTCGCGGTGCCAGCATCACTGAATTTGCACGTGAAACTAGTGGTTTGGTCGATACATTGTCGTTGGTACTATCCCAAGTATAAAGACTGTCCATGCTATCGAAACTCACCAGATAATCTTCCATATCGATTTCTTCTTGTTTTGGCTGCGGGCGATACTTCTGGGTACGTGCCTGGCCGCTCTTGTTAGACTGTATGAACCGTCGCACCCAGCCGAATCGGCTGAGCTTGTGTTGACTTTGGTGCGCCGCTAACCCGAGCGAAGACCTTGTGCCGGCCTTTGGCGGCATTCTGTTGCCGGGAGTCGCCGACGCCGAGTACGACCGTACTCGCTGCTGTCGCTTATCACTACTAGACATCAAGATACAACAATAAATAAAAAGATGGAACAAAACTCAGGACCATTTGGATCACGATGGGCGGGCTAAGGTTACCCGGCTGTGCACAGCGCTCACAAAAAATATCCACAGAGCGTACTGATTAGGAATCCCCCATCAATGGACTCTGAAGCACAAGTGGACCAGTTATTGGCCAAGATCGAAGCACTTCGTGATAGTTTGCGGGCCAAATACAAGACACTGAATGGAAGCAATGAGAATTCCAGCGAGAACGTAGCTCCTGCTGCAGTTCTAGGACAGTATACTTCAAGCATTCCTTACAACAGTGTTGAACATTTCAGCCATGGCATTAGTAAGACAAAAACAAAGAAGCGTAGACCTCGGAAACCTGCCGTGGTGAGAAATATGAGTTTGGTGAATAGCAATGGGACAGCCACTGAGAATGAAGATGGGTCTGGAATGTATGTTACGACAGTACGGAAAAGCTCAATGCTGATGGTGAGTAAGACAGTATTCAAAGAACGACAAAAAGAGCATCGGTTACAGAGTTTGAAGAATCGTATAAAGAACAACGAGGCTGCTAGAAAGGCCAAGGACGCTCAGATCATCAAGTACAGGCTGCTGTATGGACATTGTGAATGGGTGAATTTGTACAGCAGTAATCTGAAACTAGGCAACTACGCAGTGATCAAAGGTGGCAATGTGCTAGTGCCAGTGAGCGCAGATTATCCGAACGTCAGCCCGGGAGATGTGGTGATGTTCAAAAACGTAAAGTATAAACGAATGAACAATAGATTGAAGAGACAGAGACCCGTGCAGGTTGAGCCTGAGGACTGTCATTTCTACACAAGTACAGGCAAGTATTATTTTATATAGGGAGCCACTGCGGTGATATTTACTAACAACCAGGAACCTGCTTGAACATGGCCGGTTGCAAGTACAAGCACGATATCGGCCATCGGTCATTGTGTCGTCGTTACATTGCCAACAAGTGCCCGTTTCAAGCACACAAATGTCCATTATCGCATAACCCGAACCCTCACAATGCCCCTCAATGTTTGTTTTTTCTCAAAGGGGCCTGTGACAAGCAGGATTGTAGGTTTTCACACATGAGAGTTTCTCCAGATGCCAAGATCTGTCGGCCGTTTTCAGTTGGTGGTTGGTGTCCACGAGGACTTAAGTGTACTTACCGTCATGTTTACGAGTGTCCTGATTTTGAGGAGTTTACGGTTTGTCCAAGAGGTATGAGCTGTAGATTGACTCATAAGCAGAAGCAAGAAGACGAAGATAAGGTAAGGATTGATTTCGAGGAGAGTAGTGATGAGAGTGAGGTCAGTAGTGGAGAAGACATTGATGATGAGGAAGAATTGGATGAGGAAGAGTCGGTTGACGACAAGGAGAATATAGCCACTACTAAGAATGATGAGCAATGGACTGAAACAGGTGGGCTGGAAGATGGGGATGGATTGAATTCGAATCAGGATTTTGTCCGGCTTTGAAATCAAGGCAATGACGATTTTAGTTTATGATTAGATCTTTATAGATTGGACTGCTCAGATTGCATTTCTGCGTTGTTTGACAGGAACCATTCCACAGAGAAACGAACAAACAAAAGAACATAAATACGAAATAAAAGAAAAGAAAAATGGATTGTAGAATGTATAGCTTTGACTACCGGAGATGAGAGGAAGTGTAATCTGTGAATGTTCAACTGAAGCTGACATGTACAATCGAACATGGCTTGCCGACTCTATGTAACCAGTCCATTCTCCACAAACCCATGAAACTATTCTTGCGCAAACGAACCAAGGAATCTAGCTACGCATAACTAACTAAGTCAAACAAAATAGATACGTCTCTTAAATGCAAAGCTTGGAACGTAGTATCTGCTCCATATTACAATCTGCTCTACACTACAATCACCCCCGCAAAATGTACACTCTTGCATGGATCAATCGGACATAATCTATTTGTCTATAATTAAGTAAGAAGGACAGAATATGTCCTTACTGTACTCGAATGTATTTAAATTTTTCAGCGTCTGGACCACCCTCCAATTGAATGGCCAGACCATTTGAATTATTCATTGATCGACATTGCACCTGTTTCTTGGATCGACCTTGAATCTCAAATCAGCACTCTACTTCAGAGCCAAGTATCTTAAGTAAGACACCTGCGACATAGCCTTTGTTCAGTGCATTTATTGAGGCACAATCCTTTCTTCATTCAGCCTCTAAGTTCTATAATTAACCGAGTTCTTTGTTGCATCGATTTATTCAATGCACAGTGTAAGATTCTCTGACTTGATCTGCAGTCTATTTATAGGTGTATTGGTGAATCACTGTGGAAGTACATCAATACATACAGCAATCCAGCAATACAGTAATCCAATCAACAATCCCGCCAACTTTCAATAATAGTACAATTCCAAACAATCAATTAAAACCATACTCAATTCCTACTAGCCTACCAATTTCTTATCAGTTCACAGCTATGTCTCACTGTTCTTCCACCTTCAAACACCTGCAGAAAACTACCTCAAAGCTACATTCCGTTCAATCGTCAAAGCCCCAGTCATAAGCCAGGTGCCAGGATTTCCTAAAACGACAGTGTTTTACATCGAAGCAAAGTCTCAGATGGAGAGAGCAACCTTTGAGAGCCACAGTGTTTACATTCTGAAACCTCCAGTAAAATAAACAAACCAAGATTCTGGGTTCTCGGATCCCCATAGCAACTTCCACGTACGTCTCCTATTCTTGTCCAACGTAGTCACCACATGTCCGCTTCTCCGATCAACTCATAATATATTGAAGTATTCTAAAATATCCACGGGACTTGTAGATCATTAGACCTTTTGATTTCTAAGACTTGAGTTTAAAAATTAATGAATGACTGGAGATGAAAGACTTGACTTGTGAATTGGTACGAATTCAGAACTGACTTGAGAAGAAGTGCCATCCGGTAAATTGACTTGGGAACCATAATGCCAAGAGTTGAACTCCAAGAACACTGCTCTTCCTACCTCACTTTCTTGCCCAGTTTTCTATCATCACAATCAAAAAACATGCTCTCTGAAATGTAAAACACATCAATCCAAACCACTAATCCTAAAACTTCCAGCAACTACTGCCTCCTACAAAATCCTCCACTTCCATTCATTATATCTTATATAGCACCTTATTTAGTACTCAACAACTGGGTAAACTCATTTATGTCGATTTCTCCATCGTTATTGGAATCGGCCTCTTTGATCATTTGGTCGATCTCGGCATCGCTCAACTTCTCGCCAATTGACGTCAACACATGTCTCAACTCGGCGGCGGAAATCTTGCCGTCTCCGTTACGGTCAAACACCTTGAACGCCTCAATTATTTCCAATTCCGAGTCGTTGTCCTTCAACTTTCTGGCCATCATGGTCAAGAACTCTGGGAAGTCGATCGACCCGTCGCTATTGATGTCCACCTCGTTGATCATGTCGTTCAATTCGGACTCTGATGGGTTTTGTCCCAACGATCTCATCACCGTGCCCAACTCCCGGGTGGTTATTTTCCCGTCATTATTCTTGTCAAACAACGAAAACGCCTCCTTGAACTCAGTGATCTGTTCTTCTGTCAACTTATCAGCCTTTGATTTGTTAGTAAGGGGTGGTCCAATGGCTCACGAGCATCGTCCAGTTTTCTTCAGCACTTTCAAGAAAACGTCTGCAGCACTCGTAATGCTAAATTCCAGCTTTCCGCAAAGAAAACTCTTGCTTAATGTTCACCTACCATCTTGTTTATATATCCAGGATATGACACGAAACTCAAAACAACCAAGTTTTCGATTCCCAGATCCTCAACCCTGGTGTCCGGGTGTGGTACCAGTTCCATGGGTCGCCATTTTCAACTCCGCAGCGTAGCACCGGCCTAGGAAACGCGTAATTTAGGCGGCTCGAGGGCCCTGCTTTGGGCGGCAGACAATGGCCTAGGAGGTAATCAAAGTAAGGTAGACTACAAATAGAATGTTGTTACAATTAATGGTCTAGAAAGGCCTGATTATAATAATGCATTTATTTTGGATTGTCATTGCTGACAAAGGTTTGTGTTGGGAAGTCATAGCATTGTGGTCAGTGTATGTAACTCAAATACATTGTACTTCTTCACAGCACAAAGTACGAAGCTGTCACTAAAGAGTTAAATAGTTTTGAAGCCTAGCTGTCAAATTAAACCAATTGCACAAACTCCTAAATGTTGAAGCAAAAATGTAATCCCCGTTTCAGTTCACCAGAAACATGCATATTCCATATGTGCCTACCACACTCCCTCTGGTCTATACCTAATACTTGCAACCCCCACCTAATCACCCGACAACGGAATGTACATCAACCGATTCTGATTGTAATGATCCGCAACATTCTGTTCAACAAACTTCTCATCAATACTCGTGACCAATTCTTTGCCTGCCAAACTGTTGAGCACTGCTTTGATTTTCTCAGACTCCGCACCAAACTTTCCACTAGTCTCACCAGTGAAATGGTTCATATAAACCAAATCTGCAAGAGTCAAAAGAAGTTTCTGTGCTGTAATATCAGGTTTCACTGTGTTCTTCCACTCTTCTTCCAAGTAGATCTTCTCGACACGTTCCAATGTCACTCTAAAACATTCGACAAACGCCTCGACCATCTGGTTTCTTAATGCCTTGAAATCAACGCATCTAAACAAGTCCAAATTGTTCTGTACTTTCAGTTTCCCATGAACAAGTTTCTGACAGAATCTCGAAAGAAGCAAGTCTATGTCAATGGATGGAGACACAGGTAACTCATTCTCCCAAATCTCAACTTCATCAGGAGATCTAAGAGACGAACAGAGCGACGGAACAAGAGAATCGTCCAATAAACTATCTTCAAGCGACAGGAAATTAACATCTAATAAACTGTCACCAGTGTCACCTTCCACAATTTCTTTAAGACTCACTTTCACTATGGCACTACCACCTTCTTCTTTATCGACTCCCAAGAATCGATTCAATATTAATGAACTCCATTCTTGACACAATTCATTAGAAGCATCGGCAGACACGCTAGCAAACCGACTCTTGATCAAAGATTCAGTTGTTTCTAGCGTTTTAGTCAAATCCAAAGCTTCTCCACCGCTAGCTCCTTCCACCATTTTAGTGAACGCACCACTTGCAAGAGTTTGCTTGAGAACCACCAAAACCCGAAGAACACCAAAACTTTGCTCGTACTTCAAGTCTCCGTTCTTCAACTCAATCGCCAGTAATCTGTCTAAGAAACTATTCAACTGCTCAAACAATTTGTCATGAAAGAACAGTTTCAATAACTCTTGATAAAGTCCGTCCAAATGCGATTTGTAGAAACTAATAAATTCTTCAAGAGACTCAGAATACGCCTCATAATCGTTCTTCATGTCCGAGTCAATCTCCGACTCGTAACTGTCTATATCGTCGTTAACAAAGCTTGAAAACTTGTTGCTTCGAAGTATTCCTACGATTTTCTTGAGACTCATGAAGTATCCGATCAACCCAGAAACAAGCAGTTTGACAGTGTTCAAACTATTCAACTTGCTCTGGCCGTCAACAGAGACTCCACAGCTTGACAAACTAGACATTTTTACCAAGTACCGGTTCAAATCAGTGATCTGAATGTCGTTCTCTGAAAATGACCATAATCCATCGCTGTTAGTCCTGCTAGCATCTAGCGTGCCAGTTTCAAGGTACTGGCCAACACCATCCAGGATCATTCCAAGTTCGGCTAATTGTGATTGTAGCACCAAACCTGCACTCTGTTGCCATTTGGCAATAAGAGTCTTGACCAAATCCTCACCGTTGTACTTCATTATCGTCAATTCATTAGAATGAAACCGTCGGAACGAGGTTATTATAAGCTTCAAAAGAGCCACAAGCTGGTTCAAAAGTCCTGAACGGTCGATCTCCAAATTAGAATGATCTTTGGTCAATTTCTGGATTCCACCTTCGAATTTCGTGACAAACTCACCAGCAATTTCTTCTTTCCACTCATTAACTTTAGCTTCCAATGAAGAATTAGCAAATTCTGTCTTTAAATTAGTAAGACTGTACATGAATTCACATTTTTGTAAGGTTTCTTCAACCACGGTGTTTGTCAAAACCATCGAATATTTCTGATTGAACTGTGTCTCAAACACAGTGCCAGCAAACCCACGGTTGCGTATCAATTCATTCATGAGTCCCCTGCTACCTTTGTCAACATTGAACAATCTGGCGTAGCTGAGTGTCAAGTACAAATAGTTCAAGCCAGACTCAAAGTTGGCCAATTTCAGTAACACAAGGAAACTCAGCGACCCCGCCAAACGATCAAGAACTTTGCCTCTAAGTCTAAGAACATGTTCAAGAGCTTGTAAAGGACTGTAGCGATGCAAATACATCAATGCTACTGTCACCAAACTGAACTGTGACATACTTAAGCATCGTAATTTCATCCGACTCTGAACAACCAATCTATCTAAGAACTGTCCGTAGGTATACTTGACCCCCTCAAACTTACTACTAAGCAGTTTGTCGTCTTTGAAATTCTCAAGAACCGCAGCAAACAAGTATATTTCTTTTGCAGTCTGCACCACAGTATCATCAATCACTACAGACAGGCTCTTCTCTGCAAGCTCAGCAGCTCGATTCACGATTGCATCGACACTCGATTGAAGAATCACAAGCATTATCCTCACAGAAACGTCACTTGCTTGGTCAATTCCACCAGTGTCTTGTTCATGGAATCGACGGTAATTTTTCATCAATTTCTCAGCAGCTGCGTCTTGACCATCGTTCAAATCACACAAATACGACAATTCTCGATCCTGGTCTTGCACAATGGCATTCATAAGAATGATATTGTCGGCTGTGGAAAGTAAGGATCTATACTTTGTAGCTACAAGCTTGCGTAATTGTGCTGTTTTGTCGTTGGCTTGCACTAACAAACTGTCATTAATCTCTTTGATTTGCACCAAATTCACCGATTTGAAAAGCTCTTCCGCCTTACTGGCGGTATCTGTAGGCATTTTCAATTAACCACCTTTAAATATCTAAGACCGTGACACAAAAACAACGGTCGTAAATCAGACCTCAAATAGTGTTGTGCTGCTCTCTTCTATGCATACCTCAGGTTTACGTGGAAATCTAACCTCTTGTGCACGTGATCTCTTCAATCCGATGGGATGAAAAAAAAATTTATGAGGAAAAGACCAAAAGATAGAATAGACAGACGTCATGGCCAAGAGAAAAAATGAGAGTAAAGGAGCAGCCAAATTGAAGAAACAACGTTTGGAAGAGGATAATGTTTTGGCTGCTGGGTTTTCTGGAGGGATTGATCTTGACAATATTGAGAACGTGCTGGCAGAAGAAGGGTCTGAAAGTGATTGGGAGAATGAAGAACAGGAGTATGAGACTCAGCCTAGAAGTTTAGGTGCCGGTAAGAAACTAGTGGAAGGGTTACCTATTAAGACGGCTGAAGGTAGATTGCAGAGGACTGTTCGAGAAGAAGCTGAAGAAAAGCTGGACGAAGAAGATGCAGCAGAAGAATCTGATGGAGAGTTCAGTGATAATGAGCCCCAAGATCAAAAGTCTGAAGACCAAGACGACCAGGAGGAGCCAGAAGTGTATGTGATGTCAGAGAATTTGACTGATTCGCAGAAAATCGTGAAATTACAAGAAGATATAGCTGAAATGGTTGAGCATCTTATAGAGCAGCCAGAAGAGACCATGGCTTCATTGACAAGATTGAGAAAGATGGCAGAGTCCAAGAACCCTAACACTGCGAGATTCTCGTTGCTTGCTTTGGTGGTTACGTTTAAAAGTATTATTCCTGGCTACAGAATCCGTGCGTTGACGGAGATCGAGAAGAAAGAGCGAGTGACTAAAGATGTGGCACGGTTACGTACGTTTGAACAGTCGTTGCTTGCCAACTACAAAGCTTATATCAATATCTTGGCTAGAAACGGCCGGAATATTGGCAATCAGCCAGATATTGCTAGAGCATCTATTGTGGCTGCTTGTGAGCTTGTGACTGCAGCTTCAAGTTTCAATTTCTGTGAAGATTTATTGGAGATCATTGTGCGGTTTGTGTGTCGGTACAAAGGAGCTTTGCCTAAGAATCCAGACCCAGAAAAAGTGGCCAATATCGAGTTGTTCCATCGGTGTATTGAGACTTTGAAGTCGTTATTAGAAGAGGATGTTACTTATGGTAGAGTGTCGTTTGATACTTGTCGGATCATCTCCAAAGCTTTAAAACAGCGGAAGTTTGTCATGAACAAAGAAGTGTTGAGCGTGTATCTTTCGTTAGCGATTTTAGAAGATTATGATCCACAGAACACAGAGCAGGAAGAGAAACCTAAATTGAAGAAGAAGGACAGAGTGCATCGTTCCAAGAAGGAGAAGAAAGCTGCCAAAGAACGGAAAGCTATTGAAGAGGAAATGAGACAAGCCGAGTCGCAGGTTTCTGCTCAAGAACGTGACAAGAACCAAGCTGAGATTCTTAGAATCTTGCTTGCCAACTACCTTCAAATCTTGAGAACAAGAAACGACCATTTGATGGCCACGGTTCTTGAGGGATTGGCAAAGTATGGGTTTATGGCAAATGTTGAGTTGATAGGTGATTTCTTGCAAATTTTGAGAGAGTTGATTGTGGATATTTCTGGAGAACAGAATCTCAATGACCATCGTGTGAAACAGATCTTGTTCTGTATCATTACTTCGTTTACTTTGATGTCATCGTACAAATTGAAGGTCGACATGTCACGATTCATAGATGTGTTGTATGCCATTCTTCTTGACTTGTCGATGGATGAAGAGATCAACAAGTCTATCAAATTGCTTGCTCGTACTTTGGAAGCAATCTTCATCAAATCAAAGACAAGTCCTCGTGCACGAAACTTGGCGTTCACAAAGAGAATTTACATGTTGATGCTTAATACTAGTGAGAAACCAGCCGTGGTTCTCTTGAATTTCTTGGGTCGGTTCATGGACAAGCTGCCAGAAATTGCAGGATTGTATTCGATCGATGACAGAGTTGGAAACGGAAACTTTGTTATGGAGGCAGATCATCCAAATAGAAGTAATCCAGAAGCAGCTACGATCTGGGAGAACTGTTTGTTGGTGAACCATTATTGTCCGGCTATCAAGAAACAAGCCAAGCTGGTGTTTGCCAAGAGTAAACTGGCATAGTGGTAGTTGCTCATGTAATAAAGACTAATGCATATCGATAGGAAGAACGTTGTAGTTGGGGAAAGCATATTAGATGTAAAACTTTTGGTAGGAGCGATTATACATTCAAAAAAGTCATAAATTCTAGATATGTTTCATTTTGGGCACACAAGTTTAACATGATTGAACTAGACAATCGTAGACGACATAGAAATCTTCTATAGGAATGAATCACCATTAGCTTTTCAAATGGAGCTCTATAAAGCAATCAACTCTGAACCTATTTCCATGCTAATCAAGAGCCAGTAGAAAAGAATCTTAGCTCTTGATAAAAGCTCATCCTCATCAATTCAATGACTCCTCCTCGTGCAATATGTCATAGAAAGCTTTAATCCTTCACAATCCCCGAACTATCTGCTCTTTGAGCATACTCCGTCCATGATCCATCATAAATTTTGATTCCTTTCTTCCCTAACCCCGTAATATCCAAAGCTGTCTTGACAATACAAGCAGTAACTCCAGTACCACACATCACCACAATCGGTTTGGAATCATCAACATTCTTAGCAGCAAAGTACTCAGACAATCGCTCAGGATCAAGGAATGCTTTGTCAGTGTTCAAAACATCAGAGGCAGGAGTACTAATAGCAGAAGGAACATGGCCAGAAGACAACCCTGGACGAGGTTCTGGGTCAATACCAGAGAATCGACCACCAGGTCTTGCGTCAAGCAAATGGTACTTAGCAGCTTCATCAGGGTCAGCAGCTATTTTAGCAATCTCTTCAAACAGAACCACTTGTCCCAAATCACTATTTCCAACCTTGTATTCCGAAGGAGACAAATGGCTAGGCTTTGTCACTGGAGACTGATCCAATTCTCCTCCACCAGCCAAATACAGAGCAAAGTTATCCAACAAGTACACTTTAGGATGCTTGAATATATCAAACATCCAAGCAGCTCTTGGTGCGGAAAAGTTTCCAATCTGATCATAGAACACTAACGAATCACTGTTACGGATACCCAATAAGCTCACTTGTTTCTCAAACTCTTTTGGTCCAGGCAACATATGAGGATAGATTGATTTCTCGTCCTTGACTTTATCTATGTCAAGGAAAATCGAGCCTGGGATCCGGCCGGCTTTGAAAGTGTCAAAACCCAGTTTCCCAACATTTGGCAAGTACCAAGTCGAGTCTACTCCAATCAACCTTGAGCTGGTGCTGCCTCCTTTCAGAAATAGATTCTTCAATCCATTATACCCAATGACTTTTATTCCCGGTTTGTACATTGTGCTTTTGTTTTGTCTTTTTCTTTGTTTCTGGATTTAAGTGGTTTCTATTTTATTCTGTACTTTTAAATGAGCTCTTCAACTTATCACAATTGGTCAGACTTCTATACAGTAATGTCCCACAGTATAATTATTCACTAGATCAGTAGTCTTAGAGTATCAACGATTCACAATCGACTCTCACAATAAAAAAGCGAACTCTAATTTATTATCAAACAAAATCAATAATCCAATTCAACCACAAAAACTAATCTTCAAATACCAATTCCTATATTGCAAACCAGTAATAATAGAATCGCCAAACCACCACAGTACTCGAAGTCGTCATTTCGTCCTTGCCCACTCCTGCACTGCGCTGCAGCCGTGCACCATCCACCCCCTATACCGCCAGACCTTAACACCCCCAGTTTACCCGGCCCTCACTGGCCCACCACAACATAAACAATTTATTCAAGCATGAATTTCCAGATGTGCTAACTCAGTATTTAGGTAGCCCAAACATCAAGCCACACAAATCCCACAAAGAGCTATAATGTTTGGTGGCAACTCGTCTGGAGCCAATGCCAACCAAGGGTCCAAATTGTCTTTATTTGGCAAGGAAAAACCTAAGACTCAGTTCTCATTGTTTGGCAATAAGTTGGATTCCCAGCCAGTGAAACCTGGGTTTGATTTCAACCGCAGTGTAAGTTATAATGACACTCTGCAGAACGTGGTGGCGAAATCTGCCACTCTAGACGACTCTCCTTTTGGAATCAACCTCAGTTTCGAACAGGTCAAAGAAATGCCCCAGTCTATCACCAGTAGTTTGGACACCGAGAACATTCTTGGAGATATGTCCAAACAAGGCAAGAGAATAAAGAAGAAACCGTCAGTGTCGGCACTCCAGCCGCAGCTGGCCAGTCGGTACCAGAGCAACATTTTAAACGGGATTCGCAACTCGAAATTGAACAGAGTTCTTGGTTCGAGGGACGCGCCAAAAGCGTACCTGGGACTTTTCTCAGGGTCCAAAGACTCTTTGCCGATGAACTTGACTCCCGAGGTAGACTCGCAGTACAGCTCGACCTTGTTGCTGCGGTTCTCTAAACCTACTTTTGACGTGAGTCAGACTTTACAATACAGTCCATTCCAGCCAGACCAGTCCAAACTCATTCTAGATACCTCTCAGAAAGCAGGCATAAAACAGCTCATTATAGACCCCGAAGTGTCTGCCGCTAAACGAAGACGGCTCATCAGCGGAGCACTTCCTATTCCAAAGGCAGAACTTGAACGAGAAATCAAACGGAAACCCCAAGACTCAAAAATCGACAATCCTTCAACATTGAGTTTGGGCACAAGAAGACTCTTTTTCTTGAGAAAACAGACCCCAAGCGACATTGAAACTAAACCAGAAGAGTCTCCAAAAGAAAAAGAGAAAACAGCACAGACTCAGAAACTCGAGTTGTTGGCAGACTCAAACAAGTCTCCTAAAGGGTACTGGTGTTCGCCAACGATCCGTACGTTGTCACTGTACTCATTGGCAGAGTTGTCGTCGGTGCCAAACTTCATTATTGGTCGTAAAAACTATGGTCAGATTGCGTTTGAAGACCCTGTGGATTTGACTCTGTTTGTGTCAGCCACACCTCTGCTCTCTCGTAAACTCAACCTCTACAACTGTCTTTTGACCGAGCAATACGTAATTTTCCAGAACAGCAAAGTCGAGGTGTACCCTGAAGAGTATCAAAAACCTCCTGTGGGTCAAGGCATGAACGTTCCGTCAGTCATTACTCTCGATAACATGTACCCTAAAAACTATGACAGCACCGATGCCAGAGCCCCAGACATGATCAACAAGTACGTGGCCAAGCTCAAGAAACAAAAGGAGATGGAGTTCTTAAACTACGTGGCAACCACCGGTAGTTGGGCATTCAAAGTCAAGCATTTCAGTATTTGGGGATTAATCGATGAGGATAGTGATGATGAAGGAGAGGAGGCAGATATGGAACAAGATGTCAGCAAACCAGAAGTAAAGGAGACTGAGAAACCAAATGTGGTTGAAATAAAGACCACTACTACTACCACTGTTGAACCAATCGTTCAACCAGCTGCAGCTAATGTTACTGCCAGTGTTACTACTACTGAAACCACCACAGTGACTCCTAATACCTCTTACTTTACCGGCAAAAAAGTGAACACCAGTCGAGTTCCTGGAGGTTGGGGGTTTGTTGACGAATCGGAAGATGAAGAAGAAGTTCCAGAAAAGCCTGTTGCAGAAGTACCAGTAGAAATCGCTGTTGAGAAGACTGTCATAGTGAAAACTGACCCAGAACCTGTAGCTACAGAGTCTCAAACAGAGTCCTTGAAGGAAGATATGAGTTCTGACAGTCACTTGGAACCTTCCTTGAACCAAGACTTGTTCAATGATGACGACGAAATGTTAGAGAACGATTTGGTGGTTATGAAACAGTATGAGCCTCAAGCAGTCGACGAGGAAGATTTCAAGATCCTCGAGACCCAGTCAGACGCAGTGTTCAACACTGAAGATGTCACCAAGACAGATTCGACATGGGGAGGAGCTTTCAAAGCTGCAGATTCAGAGTTCTCTGTTTTCAATCCAAAGGTTCAAGCTATGGTTGCTGAGAAAGTTCCTCGTTTGCCTTACAGCAAGCCTAGTGAGCCAGCAGAGATTTATGGTGTCAATGCTTTGGACCACATACTTTTCAAAGGTGTCAACAAAATCATCATGGACAACGAGAGAGCAGCTCAAGAATTGCGTTTGAAGGGGAGAGTGTTTGCTAAATGGGACACTGTGAGCGGGCAGATCTTCACCAATATCGGCACAGATTCTTTGAAAGCTGTGAGTTTGAACAAATTGTACGGGATCACAGCAGAGAATTCTGCAGCAGTTGCAACTGGGTTCCAGAAACATATTGGAAGTTCGAAAGTAGAACCCCGAGCAAACGGGATCCTGAAAGTAGTAGCTAAAGGTAATCTTCATTTTGATTTCCTTGCCGAATCGTTCAAAGGATTACAGGAAGAACAGCTTTGGGAATTGGCGTCGATTTTGTTCGATGAGTCAAGAGTCATTGACGATCCAGAGTTCCATGAAATCTCTGATGTGAGTGACGAGAAAGTCAGACACCATTTGATGAATGTGTCACAAATTGAGTTGCTTCAGAAATGGTTACACAGAGACGTGACTCACTACGTTAGCTCTGTGGGAACCGGCGATTCATTTGAGGAAATTTTCAGATTGCTATGTGCCAACAAGTTGATAGAAGCTTCGAAGGTTGCTCAATCCTCCAAGAATTATCACTTGGCAGTATTGATCAGTCTTTTGGGTTCTAATGATTCCAATGTCAGAGAAGGTGCAGTGAAACAGTTGGAATACTGGAGAACTTCTTCTTCCACCACGTTCATTACTCCAAAAATCCTTAAAGTATACCTGTTGCTTACTGGGGACTTCCTCAGTTCCGAAGTGGTGAGTGGACTTGACTGGAAAACAGTTTACAATCTCTTGTTACTGTATGGAGACACCAACAAGACTGTGGCACAGCTTACGGCAGAATTCTTCAAACAGTATGTTGAGCCTTGCAAGATCGCAATGACTGATGAATTGTCGGTTTTGAAAGTGTTCAGTTGCTTGGGAAGTGGTCAACCAATTGATCATTGTCTTGAAGCATTGACCCATGACCTTGATGTCAGATACGCCTGGTACGTGTATGAGATTGCGGTCCGGTCGATGGGAGTTCTTACAGTATCGCGACCAGAATTGGGCGACAAGTTGACTCTTCGGTTTGCCGAGCAGCTTATTGGGTGCAAGAAATGGGAGGAAGCATTATTTGTGTTGCTTCATTTGGAGCGAGACGACGTTGCTGAACAGTATGTGTTCAAGGTCGTGAGTGAGAATATCGAGCGGATTGCTGAGTTTCCTAGCGACGGACGACTTGTGCAGCTGACTGAAAGTCTCCGATTCTTAGTTGAGGAGATGAAGTTGTCAGACAAGTTCTTGGCAAGAGCCGTTGGACTCAAGTACCACTACATGGGAGACTATTTCAACGAAGCTTATGCGCTCGTCACTGCTGAAAACTGGGTTGATGCTCACCGGATCATGGTGGATAAGGTTGCACCATTGTCGGTGATTAAAGGTGGTAAGTTAATACCGAAATTGCTTGCACTTATCAACAAATTCCCTACTCAATTGGACAGTACAATCGCTGTCAGTTGGGCGAAGGATTTGGGTGTCTACAAGAACTACCTGCTTTTGAAACTTCACAGCCAAGCTGCGCCAGATCTTGCAGGGTCGCTCATTAACAATTTACTGATCCATCTTGGGTTGGTTGCCCAGCAGAACCCGTCGATCAAGGCTGCAGTCCAGATCATGGCCAAGGAGGTGGCCGCTGCCAGCTACAGACTGGCGGCTCCAAACTCCAGGCTTGACCAGTTGCCTCTTGGTGAAGGATATAACTATGTATAGAGTAATTATAGGCAATAACGAAACTTGTACGCCGAGTCGCTCGGGGCCAACAGCCGACCCAATGCCTCGATTGGGAATTCCATAGCCTACGTTAGATATGGGGCTCGGCAGAAGGCCGGGGCGTGGTATTGAGGGGCAGCGTAGAGGATCGCCGCCACGACCCTGAAACCGATGTTGGATAAATAACCGGTGGTGGAGACAATTGTGGGGGCAGCCAAGGACAATGGGGTGCAAGCAATCAATTGGAGAAGGAAAGTGTGGGTTAGTGGGGCTAATTGGAGACACGGGTTGGACACACCGAGAACAGCCAGTTGAATTGTGGAGACACAGTACGAGGTCCCGGCAAGTAGAAGCACAACGGGTGTGACCTATACCCGCTCCATGGCGGCTAGAGAGATATGTGGTAACGTAGAGGTAGACTATGGTGATAAGGTAGGATTGGTGTAAGGGTGGTTAGAGGTTAGGGTTTACGACAGTATGACATGATGTACGGATGTATGTATGGATGTATTTTGAGTGGTTGGTGTATGGAAGTGTTGACATACTCGGAGTTGCAACCTGAAAAGTTTATGCCGTGATATTTATCAATGAGGTCATAGAATTAGACAAAATTTGACTAACTGAGACTCAAATAACGGAAAACGAGATCTTAGAGGAAGCTTGTCGAGGTTGTTCCGATGTCATTTTGGATTAACACTAGGAGAAACGCATCAAGCTGTAAAGTGGCTCGTCGCACTTCCATGCACCAACCTGCCTCAATTCTAACCGTCAGTGGGTTGGCAAAACCACTCATTGAGAACTTCAACCGTTCAAAACAATCCCACGAATTCACACCAGATTGAGTAGCAATGTGGGTTTTTGACGTGACACCGTTTACCTCGTA
The DNA here is from genome assembly GCA_030578595.1 of Saccharomycopsis guyanensis. Taxonomy (NCBI): domain Eukaryota; kingdom Fungi; phylum Ascomycota; class Saccharomycetes; order Ascoideales; family Saccharomycopsidaceae; genus Saccharomycopsis; species Saccharomycopsis guyanensis. The sequence continues at coordinate 237,455 of JAJMSQ010000014.1, forward strand.
ACTTAGTCCAACCCCCAGCGAATAGCTCGGTTCTCCGGGGCTAGTCCAAAACTTGTGGGGCTCCCCACATTAGTAGCCGAGGCAAGCTGTGCACTCACTGACAATTCTTGCTCTGAAATCGCTCTACACGACCACCAACAACAGGGGGATACCAGCCGTCATCTGAGACCGCCCGGGACTGGACGCAAGATCGTTCCTAAACCCAATTGCAACCGAGACCCAAGCTAGCTCGGCAGCAATGGTGCCAGTTCCCGACTCGCGACCATCGTGCAGAAATAGCCTATGGCCGAAATCTGGGGTGGTATATAGGACTGGCTGTGGCCAGCACCAACAGTGAAAAGTATCAAGCATTGGCCAGCTATACGAAAATGACCATCACCATCACTGAAATCCTCACCCACGATATCCGGTTCCCAACCACTCTCGAGAAGATTGGGTCCGACGCCTTGAACGTGGGCGACTACTCCGCCGGTTACGTTGTGGTCAAGACCTCCGACCCTAAGCTCTCTGGGTTTGGTATGACCTTCACCGACGGTAAGGGAACCGACCTTATTTGCGATGCTATCAAGTACTTTGGTGAGCGGATCATCAACCGTCCAATTGACGACTTGTTTGCCAACTTTGGTGCTACCTACAGACACTTGATCTCCGACCGTCAATTCAGATGGCTCGGACCAGAGCGTGGAATCACCCAGATGGCTCTTGGAGCTCTTGTCAACGCTCTCTTTGACTTGTGGGCCAGAAAGTTGGGCAAGCCAGTGTGGAAGATGATCTCGGACTTTACCCCACAACAGGTGGTCGACTTGATTGATTTCAGATACATCACTGACGCAATCACCCCAGAGGAAGCCATTGAGATCTTGGAGAAGGCCAAGGAAGGTAAGGAACAACGTTTGAAGGACGTTGCCGACAACAATGCTGTGCCAGCCTACACCACCTCTGCTGGTTGGTTGGGATACTCGGACGAAAAGGCCGAACGTTTGTTGCACGAGACCATGGAGGAAGGCTACACTTACTTCAAATTTAAGGTGGGAAGCGACATCGAGCAAGACAGAAGAAGACTTAAGCTTGCCCGTAAGGTGCTTGGTTACGACAAGGGTAACACCTTGATGGTGGATGCCAACCAGGCATGGAGTGTGCCAACTGCCATTGACTGGATGCTCGACTTGAAGGAGTACAAGCCATGGTTCATTGAGGAGCCAACCTCTCCAGATGATGTTCTCGGCCACAAGGCTGTGCGTGAAGCCTTGAAGGGTACTGGTATTGGTGTTGCTACCGGTGAGATGTGCCAAAACAGAATCATCTTCAAGCAATTGCTTCAATGCGGAGCCATTGACTTCTGTCAGATCGATGCCTGCAGAGTCGGAGGTGTGAGCGAGGTGTTGGCCATCTTGCTTATGGCCAAGAAGTTTGGTGTCCAGGTTGTTCCACACTCTGGAGGTGTTGGTTTGCCAGAGTACACCCAGCACTTGTCCACCATCAACTACTTGTGTATTTCCGGTGAGAAGTCGATCCTCGAGTTCGTCGACCATCTCCACGAGCACATCAAGTACCCATCTGTTGTCAAGAAGGGTTACTACCAAACCCCAACTGCCCCAGGTTACTCTGTCGAGTTCCTTGAGGAGTCGATTGCTGAGTTTGAGTTTCCAAACGGTACCTGGTGGACTTCGGACGCTGGTAAGAAATTGTACACCGAGACTCAGAAGTTCGATGTTGAGGAAGCCATTCCAAAATCTATTAAGTTTTAAGTAGCATTTAACGGCGGGTTTGTTTATGATTTTGTAGATGCTAGGAGTTGTTGTGAGACCTTGTAATTTAGAATGGTGTTATGATACAGGCAGTATAAGAGGAAGTAGAGGAATGCAAGCTGTCAGGTACAAAGTGTAAGTACAGATGCCAAGGCAGAGATGACAAACAGAGGTGCCAAAGCAGATAATGAGAGATACTGATACGTAAAACACACGCACAAAGCAAACGAAACAGTACCCGAACAAAGATTCAAAAGAAACCTAAGTAGGTTAGATTAAGACACCCTTGGCATCGAGGTAGGTCTGACTCGAGAACCATAATACCCCAAAAGAAAAGACTGACACAGAAACAGTGTAATAGAAAATAAACAGCATGACGTTGGAAACTAACAAACCGTAACGAAAAATAATAAAGAATGTGTTGATTTGTGGCATCTGAAACACAACCTTTGACACCAATTTACGTACCGACTAGTGCTAGTTAAAGGTCACTCTCGAGCAGTTCATGCAAAGTCATTCGCTGCACAACCATCAACTTACTGCTATTTGTCCCAAGATACCAACATTAATACAAGTTTGTGATACATCTATGAGTCTAAGTTGCGGTTGAAGTTTGGTTTCGGAAAAGCTTGGGTACCCAAAACGTTACGCACCCCGAGAAAGTGAGGTAAGACAATATGTTACCAGCAGCTGAACTCTAATAAAAGGTTAATTACAGATTTGTACCAGAGCTCTACCACGGAATATATCACCATTGAAGTATCAGTAGTTAACATCAAACAACTCGGTAATCCGTTTCAAGAAATTAACTAATTAACCACAAATTGGTTGTTACACAAATTGATTACACTAGGTCTATCAGAGTTGACTTGCACAGCATTTGTAAGAAGCAGTCGGGCTAATGAGAAGCAGCATAGTCTCAAGAAATCCTCTGCTGCATAGTCGAGAGTGGTTAGCTCCCTGCGTGCTCTGTCAATGAGAGGCTTATACGTTGTACAGAATTATACAATATTATAATATCGATGGAAGACATGCCGTGGCTGTAAGGATAGCAGCTATTGCTTGATAAGAAATATTATCAGAAGGACGAGAATCCAAGGGTAACATTACCATGCCAGTTGGCCAAGGACTATAATTAGCAACGGGACCCAAGCTTGGGTGGTCAAGTTTGGGGCCCAGAGTTATGCCCAGGGGAATGGGTCCCCAAAATAGTTGCCGAGAACCGATTCAGTACTAAAGGGCTCTATCAGATTTTGACAAGACAAAAGACAAGGCACTCTGTAGAAGGCTCTGTAGTGGTAGCATTATCTCAATTTCTTGGTTGCCCGATACGTTTCGTTGTGACAAACTGGTAACTTGAATTACTAGAATGATACGAGAAAACTACTACTAGAAGCTGTCTGCCACAGACATACATGAACTGAGGTGTGAGGACCCTAGGGAAAGATCTACGCAGTTGTGGTCGTGAGTTTCACCCAAGCACAGGTGCTGTTTTTCCCTGGGTGTGATCCATCGAAAGACTGGCTGCTAAAGTCGGGTGTGTACCATCCACAGAAACGATATCTCCAACGGACCACTCCATATATTATCGATCGTGCAGTCCACTTCAACAAATTTTTTATTTTGCTTGTGCTAAGGCACTTTTCTCCAGAGTACCACTCTCAAGTCGCGCTGTTCACAGTGGTAGTTGTTCTTTTCACGAACTGGTGCATGCACCGAACAGCCTGCATACCGCAATGCGCAGGTGTATTATTACGGTAACACCGAGACTCAATAACGAGCCATAGGCAATGACTTGAGACCAAAACAGTATATAACAAAATAGGTTGGCTGCAAATGAGAAGAGCTCACAAGACATCTAAACTAAAATGAGATCTCAATTTGCTATCGTGACGTATGTGGTGTTTTCGGGGTTGTTCATCGGGTTTCACATCTTCACCAGCTTCAGCAGCATTGGTCGCCAAGCCAACCTCCACAAAAGAGATGCTGATGCTCTGTCGCTTGTTGGACGGGATGCTTCTGATTCTACTTCCATCAGACTCATGTCATGGAACGTCAAGAACAACGGGATGTCTGGTAGCGATAAACCAGACGAGTCTGCATTGACAGAGTCTGCTGCTGCTGGCCTTTACTATAAAACCACAAGTGAAAGACCATGGAGTGAAAGAAAGACCGAGCTCTCTGAAGAAGTTCTTTTCTACAACCCAGATATCTTTACTGTGAATGAGGCTACCAAAGACCAAGTGAATGACATTGCTTCTGTGTTGACGGACTACAAATGGGTGGGAGTTGGAAGAGACGACGGTAAGGAGAGTGGTGAATATGAAGCTGTGTTTTACAAGACCGCTACGTTTACTGTCAGCAACTGGACCACATTTTGGTTGTCTGACACTCCATTCACCCCATCCAAAGCAAACTGCAGTAGCAACTACCGTGCTGCCACTGTGGTGAACTTCAAGATTACTAGTTCTTCGAGTCCGTTCACGTTGATCAACACCCACTTGGACGACAAGTGCGAGTCCGCAAGACAATTGTCTGCATCTTTGATTAGATACCGTGCCAATTACGAGCACACCAGCTTTGGAGGTCCAGTGCTTCTTACTGGTGATTTCAACTCGATGAGCGACGGTGATGCATCTGGAGCTTACAAGATCACCACCGGTGCTCAGGATGCCGTTCCTATTGCCAACGATTTCACCGTCAAGTATCACTCCGACACCACCAAACTTATCATGAAAGATTTCTATGAGACTGTTGATCCAACCAAGCGACTTGGAAACTACGCTACTGTCACTGGGTTCCACAAAGTCAACGACTACGAACAGTTTGGTCGTATTGATTTCCACTACGGTTCTCATCTCGAGGGCTCTGACGATCTCTGGACTGTGAATCGATACATGGTTCCGAACAGTCTTCCAGACGTCAAGTACTGGATCTCCGACCACAGACCAGTGATCTCCGACCTCACGATCCAGAAGTCTTCTTAATTGACCACAGATCAGTGATCTCCGACCATCCAGAAATCTTCTTAATTGTACCATAGTATAGACCACCATAGAGAATGCTTTTACGACAGTTCATTTGATACAATGTAGACAATACAATATTAACAAAGAAAACAGTTGTTGGAAGGGCATAAAGTGAATGAGGTTAGCATTGTGGACCTCTAATCTGCGATGTTCAACAGCAGTAGAAGAGATGCATCCGCTTCGAGGAATCTGTAACATGTCGGACAACTTTACTTCTCATGTTTCAGAAGAATCGAAACCTCTATTCTCAACGCCTTCATTCTCAAACTCATCCCTTTAAACGGTTTCACCTAGAAAATACTTTCTACTGAAAACAAAGAATTTATATTTTGAATAGCTTCCTTATAGAAGACTCCCATGTCACCATTCACTTGCAGATGCTCAGCTTTGATGTAGACCTTAAGATTATGCATGCTGTGTACCACCCACTTGGATCGTGAAATTTACTCGAACTGTCTCTTCATATGAGTCTTGTCCAAGGGTATTTGAGTGAAGGTAGCAGCGACAACGACTCCGATCAGGATCCTGAAACCCATCCAACCGTACCAGTAATAAATGAAGAACCACCCAAACCTGTTCAAAAATTGCCTCCGCCTCCAGATACCGTTTATGATAAGTATACCACGACGATAGCGACTCAATTTGATCATCCAACAATGTTCAGTAGGAGTGGAATAAGGTCAACGAAGGCCCCGTTTTGCTGTTATTTCTACACGGAATTCAGACTTCCAAAACAGAAACTTGACCATCTTCTGCTGATAGTTCTGCATGTGAACTCTAGAATCAAGAATCATGATTTCACATTGACAAATGATAAACTACTGACCTTGTTGACTGATATCAAGCAGCAGAACAAAAACTCGTTCATAGTCAATTTCAAGAAGGATTACCAGATCAAAGATTTTCATTTATTCAACACAGGACAAGATTTCGACTCGAAATTCGATAACCAAGCCAAAATAACAAAGCAAGTAGATTTATTCAATCGACAGTTCTCACTGTTCAGAGCCAATCAACAAGACATCAACGACACATCACCAGAAGACCCGCCTGCGACCCAATTCATTGGTAATTTCCACGGCAAATGGGGGAACTACTTGCCTCTTCATGTATCGTTCACTGGCAGTCAACGAACTTATGATTATGCTGCTGACATGGAAGATGTCAAGAAAGGGTTTGCCAAGTTTCGTAAAGAGTTATTACTAGCAACGAAACGACAGTCCGAACCGATCAAGCTCAAGTTTCTGCCTCGACTTATTCTCCAGCCAAACAAGTATTTCACTAGGGTTTACCTTGCACTACAGCTTACCCCACAATGTTCCCAAGAAGTAGTGGTTGTCAGTAGGTGTCTCTACAGCACACCTATCTTCCGGCAGAAAACAGGAATCCATCGAATGGATAAATTGCATGTGTCCATAGCTACATTGAAATGCAATTTTCTTCAGCTGGAGTTGAACATCATTTATTTGGAGCAGATACATCGGCTTGTACAGCAGTTCAATAACGAGATTGACAAGTCTGCAATTGAAGCAATAGAAGCACCAATGGAGTCAGTTAAAGCCAAGATCAACGACGAGGTTTTCAATGTTAACTTGGTAAATGGACAAGATAGAGTCGCCACCGGAAATCAAACAGAAGGCACTGTTGATCCTAAACAGCATGTAAAAGCTGTCAAAGACACAAAAAGGATTTTGGACAAGTTGAATAAGGTGAAGAAACCCACTGAACCACGGAAGAAGAAGAAGAAACCTAATAAGTTGGAAGCAAAGAAATCTATGTGACGCTGGGTTTCCGTGTGTATTGGGCTACGCAGATTCTCTTTGTATGAATGATGAAGGTCTTGAGATTGGTCAACGCGAACTACAGCTACGTTCTACAAATATGGATTCTCAACTTGTATATATATGACGCTTCAGGGAAGCATTCTTCTTTACAGTAGCAAATTGTAAAATTTTCAGTAACAGTCTTTCTTCTTTTTAGAGGCAGATGTCAAGAGAACGACCTTGTAAGTTGTTCTACATGGACACACTGTGAGCTACGCCAGGCTCTCCTAGTAGTACATTAGTGGAATAGGCGCATCTTGCTTCGGCAATCGATATTCGATGTTGAGGCCGTTATTCATCCAACGTTCTTCCCATGTTCCTTTTTTCAGCTCATATGGTATTGGCTTGGTGAACAACTCGGCATACTGATATTCAGGTTTGATGCACTTCAAGTCAATAAACTTATCCAATCTTCGAATGGCTTGCACGGTCCGCCGAGCCGGTCCAAATTTTCGTTTGCGTCCCGTCTCGTAGAGGTTCTGAATTGTAGACATACTGTCACAATAAGCAATTACCTTCTTGATTTCTTTTACCCCAAATATTCCCAAGTACTCGTTAACATACTTTAGAATTTCAACCGCACGCTCTACGCCATCCTTCAATGCCTCACTCTCTGCGTCTTCTGTTGATATTGCATAAGAATCAGTTTGGCTAGCTTTCCACTCAATGGGTGCGTCATTGAGGCAGATTATGTAGCCATAGTGGGCACGTTTGTTGATGTGCTGAAAAGGTTCGGCAAGATCGGGCTCGTTTCGTTGCAGAGGGGCCACAATCACGTCAAGTTCAAAGTCGCCGTCAGTCGGTTCCAAAATAAGCTCCGAGTCTCGAGTTTGAATGCAATAGTTTAGTGCCTCTTCGAATTTCGGCCATACCCCTGTAGTTGTTAATTCCGTCAACTTTGATAAGTAATTCGCAGTAAAAGCTAGGTCTGGACGGCAAGCTCCCGCAAGATAGTTTAGTGTTTCGCTAACTCTAGAGCAGGTGTCAAAGTCACGTATCATGTCTGCTTCTAAATCTTCATCGTAGACGTAATCGGAAATTGGCACCGAGACAGGTTCTTGGGGTATTTTGCCAAAGTTCATGCGATTGATACTACCATTGTACGTAGAAATCTTTAGAGCTCCTCGTCGCTTATTGTCAAAATTTAGCCCAAGCATATACCTGAGTTCCCCGTCCTCCTTGGGTTCAACTGCTGAGGGCAACTGGATAACAAGATCCTCGGCCTCCAATTGATCCTGAGAGATGAAAAGAATATCATCAGCGTAGACTACCGCAATATGACCCTCTTTGAGGTAAATAGTCTTGCAAAACTCAGACTGTTCAAATCCTAATCTAAGCATGTGTCTGTTAATATAGCTGTACCAATGCTTTCGCAATTTCTTCCTGTCGAAAGTCAACCTATTGCATCTCCAAGCATCGCCAAATCTGCCACATTCATCTTCTACTGGAGGTAACGCTAGAATCTCATCATCATCATCGACCGAGCCTGGGAGAAACGTCGTCTTCGCATGGCAGTGAATCAAGTGATAACCTTGCTTGATTGCAATGGTAAGAAGGAGTCTCAACTTAACAAGATCCTCAGCTGAAGCATACCATCGCGCCTCAATTGGATCGGGCAAGTCGCCCTCAATCACTATACGAAGCTCTTCGCTGATTTCATAGTTGGGGACGTCTGTGATGATCTCTAACCACTTCATGCGGGGGAGTCCTTCCTTTTCACTTGCCCAAACTTCCCTAATGGTCCCATGCCTCTTGTGAGCATCTAGTAAGTTCTCTTTAGGAATCAGCTGATCAAATTCGTAATCGTCTGTTACTCTTCCCACATGTTGTAGATATTCATCATACATTGAAGTCTTTGGTGGGTCGACTTCTCGACGGGTACTCTGCCTGTTTGAAACCAGTGATACTCGAGATCTCTTGGCTGCCTGAGACTCCGGCGATTGGCTTCTTGTTCTTCTCATACTGTTGTCTTTTGTAGGTGGCGTACAATTGATGAGATCTAAGATGAGATCTAAAGATCTTAAAGTTTTAACCTGGGGTAACACGAGCGGAACCCGTCATTTTGGTATAGTGGAGTGAGACAAGTCCCCCTGTTTTTTGTGAGTTACAAGTGATAAATAGAGAAATTACAGTAAGACTGAAAATGAACTTCAGCGATATTCTACAATAAGTATCAATGACATTCTACGTTGATAAGTGGAGACATTGTAGAGTACTCATCTGTTGGATGAGGTTCAATTGAGGGTCCAAGTGACTCGTTCCTGATCCGTCAGTGCCACTACATAGTCTATATTTTTGTGTTTCTTATCTGAGGCTATTACCAGTGTTTCCATTGGTTGCCTCATTCTCTTATTGTATATGATCTAATTGGCGTCGTTCATGCGTGCGGCTATACCAACATCATCAATATGACCTGCATTGGAAACTGTATGGGGAAGTGACAGTATTGAATCCAAAGTTTAATCTGCTTGCATGAAAGGTACAAATGGAGTAGAAGAATCGAGGTTTTGTACCGTGTTTCTTGAATTACGGTATTACAAGAATCACGGATTACAATTGAACTAGAAAATATCTAGATGTTCTTTGTTGACTGGGTCAGAGTCAAAGATTCCGTGACATGTCTCTAGTCCGCATGTAGAGAGAGAATGGTGGTTATGGAGACATTGTATTACTTTGATTGTGCCGTCAAAATATATCCAACAAATTAGAACTAATTGCTCTTCTTCTAGTGCTTGAAGGCTTCCGTATGTTTTTATTAATTTCGAGTAACGCGGACACGCCAAACAGAATTTGTGAGACAGTTCCTCTCTAGTGAGACTTCTCTGTTGTGTCGCGCTACTGGTGTTGCCGATATGACCATCAGAATCCGAGACAGAGTAATTTTGATCTGATTCTTTTGGCGGACTGACGGACTATTGGGATTCGTTGGACAGACACCCTGCCGGTTTATGGTGGACAGATACCCTGTCGGTATATGGTCGACCGACACGTAGTTCCACTGGTTACTTGGGTTGCCTACAGACATCAGCCATTCAACCCCAGAATTGAGCCCAAGAAAGTACCATCCCGGTCAAGTTCTTTTGGCTACGTTTCTAGTGGCTGGTGTCTTTTGACTTTTTTTCATGTCTTAGAGTTGTACACTCAACTTTTGCCATTGCCCCTTTGCCACCAATATTGACATCAGCTGTAAATCTTATCAGCCTCGCCACCCTTGCCACCCTTCTTTTATCACACAATCTTTCATTTCATTGGTTGAAGCCTTTTGCCGTTGATTTAGTGGAGTGTTAACAAACTTGCGCTGTACTTCTACGAGAGTCAAGCATAAACTGCGGAAGCATATTTTGTCTTAGAGCAAGAACACACTCTTACAAATCACATTACTATAACAAACAATACAATAGAGTCACCAACTACATTCAATTATTAGTGCTCCTATTAACGATTATTCGGAGCACCGAATTTCGGATCAGTGTGGAGCATCTTCAAGACCCTTAAGTTGCCCCAGTCTTCGAGTACATATGCATGTGGACGCACCCCCAAAGTGAATTCGCCCCCAAGTCTACTATAAAAGGACGGGAATTCCGCCCTTCAATTTTGAAAAAAGTCGAGTGACTTTCAATCCTCCGCAGGTTCGCACCATGGTTTCCAAAGGAAACGAAGGGTTTTATGTGCCCCGAATCACAAAAGGCAGAGAGTTGCCATGGTAATGCTTATGATGTATCGAGTACATACATAAGTATTCCTAAGCAACTACACCTTTAGCTCCTCCATGTTGGCCTGACCGTTACGGAGGTTAATTCTATGGGTCACACCATAGCGTTGAGCATGTCGGTGCTCGTGACCAGAAGGACGGTTGTGTTAACCAGGTCGGCAGCTCTCACCCTTAATTGGAGTGACGGGCAATGAGCAGTGGTACATTATGGTTCAACATCGGTGCCACGGAGCTCGGATGGAGCATGCATACATATATAGAACGGCCGGTTTTTAGCCCAGTTGAGAAATCAGCAAGGTTTTCCGTCCTAAGCCATCGAATGAGGTGCAACTCCGATCGGTCGCTCGCAGGTATTGGAACTTTCTCTATGGTGCACGCCATCGAGATTCAGTACATACCTTAGGTTAGAGAGCGTTGTCGGAGCCTCAGATCCCGCGACTATGGTGGCGGCTGGAGGAGTTTAACAAAAGCACAAAGTGCTCATCTTCTCCTACCAGTAAGTTGCAAATTTAAGGAGTTTGATTTTTCTCCGTGAAATCCTGCTGAAAGCAGAGAAGCCTGAGAGTTTTTTTTTTCTCTTAGGGGGGTGCCAACCACATGACAAATGTCTATAAGACGAAGGCCACATTTCTGCGTACGTCAATTCAAAAACAGAAACAGAAGTGTGGTTCCAGATCAAAGGGCTCGAAGGGATTTTTTTGCACGTGCATTAATACTTTGATTCTGGAAGAGCGGATAGACTCCGACGATTAGGATGGGGCAGAAGTACCTAGAACCTAAACTTGACGTGAGCAGCAAGTTTGAAAAAAATTATCTTTCCAGAAGAGGAAGAGTCATGTGGTTTCCAACGAAAGGAATAAGAGGCATCCCGAGACAAAGAGTAATGAGGACATAATATACGTTCCCCGACGTCGTCAAACGTCGTTATGATTGTCAAATTATTGTAAGTTGTTGGTTGTGGTTTGTAGAGTGGAGGTTGGTGGTGATGATATGCTCCGACATATACTGTGGAGATATTTGGTTTGCTGTGCTGAAGTAAGTTTATATTGGGTCTAGAGTTTTCTGAATTCTTGTGTTGGTTTGTTCTTTCAGCCAGGGATTGTGAGGAGTGATAAATACAGTTTGTGAGAGTTTGTAGAATGTTGTGTTTCTTGAAGCACTGCGTCTTGTTCCATAGTGGTCTTGTAGGTGCTATGTTTACCATGGGACTAATTTCATAAACCAATTGAAATCAATGCCCGTGCGATCGTCTAGATTGTCTCAATTGTTTCTTCTGGTGAAACTTCTGTGTCTGAGACTGAAACTAGGAGATCGAGGAAAACCGTCGATGAGTCTGGTAGACGAGTTGTGGAGAAGGTTTGCTGCATAGACGACAGCGAGTCTAGGTCAGAAGAATGTCAGCAAAACCCTGGTTAGACTATTTTATGGTGATTTACTTGCTTCTTCTAAATCTATCTTTGTGAGATTCTTATGATTTTGCACGACGATTGCTCTGTAGAATTATGATGAATGGAGAACCAACGAGGTACTTCAGATCTCAGACTTCAGTCGTCTTGGCACTCAATCTAGAACATTCGTTTTGTGAGACAGAGACAAGAAAGAACAAAAAATAAAAGATTCTACTATTACAACAATCTCCACTGGCAACCATTAGCCAATCCAAATGACATGGACTACTGTGTAGCACTCCCAAAAGTACCTGCCCGTCTCCAATCACAACCTGTTACTTAAACGTACAGCCATGACAGACATCACCGGTCATATCAATTACATCTATCAGGCGAGACATGGAGCCGGGAGAAGACAAGAATGAAAGAAAGAAAGAACCAGAATAATCAAAGCAATAAATCAAAAAACAATCCACCGACACACCAGAAACCAACCACAATCTAATCACACCAAACTCCTAAGCCCGTCACCTTCACCTACAATAGCTCCACCCCGGTCACATCCCGTACCCATGCAGTTGGACTAAGCTTTTCATGCATTGACTCCAACACTGATAACTAACCAACCCTACACCTCAACACCAACTAGGAATCTAACAGCTCCAAACAATTTAATATATTCTAGAACACCAAAGTCCTCAAGTAACACCCAAAACAGCACCCCCACCACATTGTTCAAGCACCCCGGCAGCCCCGGCCATGTAGTCCATACTTGACCGACACTGACCGACACGGCCCCGCCTGGTTCACAACCAATCACGGGGCCCATATTACGTAAGGGTAATCAAGACGCAACCATAAAGTTTGGAGATATAAGCATTTCACTGAGTTTTTAGCACCTCGTAACACTTTTCTACTGAATCTATTCGCCATGCTTTCCAGAACACGGGTCGTCAACAAGACCTTGCTCAACACTGTCCGTGCAAGATCGCCGGCCAGCGTCAGATGTTTCTCTTCGATTGTGAATAAGACCCCGGCCGTTGGCCAGAAGCCAGCCTCTGTCGCGGTGCCAAAGTTTGCGTTGCTGCCGGTGCAGTTAGTCAGCAGAAGATTCAACGCCACCGTGGTGAAGGTGCCAGACATGGCCGAGTCCATCACCGAAGGAACCTTGAGCGAGTACACCAAGGCCGTTGGAGACTATGTTGAGGCCGACGAGACCGTGGCCACGATTGAGACCGACAAGATCGACGTGGAGGTCAACGCTCCGGTCGCAGGAACCATCACCGAGTTGCTTTTCAGCCCGGACGACACCGTGAAAGTCGGCGACGAGTTGTTGAAGATCGAGCCGGGTGCAGCTCCTGAAGGTGGAGCTGCTCCTAAGGAGACTCCAAAGGAGGAACCAGTCAAAGAAGAACCAAAGAAAGAAGAGCCTAAGAAGGAGGAGCCTAAGAAAGAGGCTCCTAAGAAGGAGGCTCCTAAGAAAGAAGAGCCTAAGAAAGAGCCAGCTCCTTCGGAGTCCGCTTCGTTCACTGGGTTCAGCAGAGCCGAGCACAGAGTCAAGTTGAACAGAATGAGATTGAGAATCGCCGAACGGTTGAAGGAGTCGCAGAACACCGCTGCGTCGTTGACGACTTTCAACGAGGTCGACATGTCTGCTCTCATGGAGTTGCGTAAGAAGTACAAGGACGAGATCATCAAGTCCAAGGGCATCAAGTTTGGGTTCATGGGGTTCTTCTCCAAGGCCTCGACTTTGGCGATGAAGGAGATCCCTTCAGCCAACGCTGCCATTGAGGGGGGCGACATGGTGTTCCGTGACTACGTCGACATCTCTGTTGCCGTTGCCACTCCTAAGGGATTGGTGACCCCGGTCGTGAGAAACGCCGAGTCGTTGTCGGTGTTGGAGATCGAGCAGGAGATTGCTTCTTTGGGTAAGAAGGCCAGAGACAGCAAGTTGACCTTGGAGGACATGGCCGGCGGCACTTTCACCATCTCCAACGGAGGAGTGTTTGGATCGTTGTACGGTACTCCGATCATCAACATGCCTCAGTGTGCAGTGTTAGGATTGCACGGAGTCAAGGAGAGACCAGTTGCTGTTAACGGACAGGTTGTCATCAGACCAATGATGTACTTGGCCTTGACCTACGACCACAGAATACTAGACGGAAGAGAGGCTGTGACATTCTTGAAGACTGTCAAGGAGTTGATCGAGGACCCAGGCAAGATGATGTTGGTTTAGGCGGTTGATATGTATTACAAAGGTACGCATTTCTGAGGCGTGTAGTGGGCGTGTGTCGCGGTTGATGATGTAGACATGCCTGTTCACAGATATGTGAGATTAGAGCTTGGTAGACGTAGTTGTGGAATCAGACTTGAACGAATTCAGACTCGACCGTAATTTGTAAGACTCTGTACTTTGTCAGTCCATGAGTTTGTGAGTCCTGAAATTTCAAATGTGGGGTAGACTCTGAATGGACTCTGTCTTGCACTATGTCTTAGTGAACTACTTCCATGTGGGTTGACAATGCATCTTCTATTCTTAAACAGTGTAGTCTGAGTTTGTTGTTTATTTCAGACTTCTACTGTCTGTCTTTCTCTACTCCCAGACTCCTCGACCTGCAAGTTCTCTAGTAATGCCTACCCACCACTGGCCCTACTAAATCAAACAATGCCATTTAATCCTATACAGAAATCATACAAAGCAAAAATGAACCGGCTAATGACTGTGACGCAAATCCTTCTGGAAATTGGCAACAATCTTCTGGTACTTGACTGCGTTCTTGAGCACCATTCCCTCGCTCAACTCGCTGACATGGTCTCTGTAGATCTCCTGCCATGGAGTTTGAGACCGTGGGTACTTGTAAGGACCCATTTCCTTCTTTCTCTTAGCGATTTCCTCGTTGGAGATCTTGATATCAGCCGTCCGTTTCAACAAGTCAATTCTGAGAATGTCACCGTCCTTCAAGATCGACAAGTTACCTCCCGTAGCAGCCTCAGGACTGGCATTAAGAATCGAAGGAGACCCCGAGGTTCCACTCTGTCTTCCGTCTCCAATACATGGAAGCTCGGTGACTCCCTGCTTCAACAACCGAGTAGGAGGCTGCATGTTGACCACCTCTGCTGCTCCTGGGTACCCCACCGGTCCTGTACCTCTGATGACAAGAATACTCTTATCAGTAACATCTCTGGTCTCCAAAGTCTTGTGGTAGTCTTCAGGTCCGTCGAACACCACCACTGGACCTTCGAATGCTTGAGGGTCGTCTGGGTTCGACAAGTACCGTTCCTGGAACTCTGGTGAGATCACAGAAGTCTTCATGATAGCAGAATCAAACAAAGAACCCGACAAGTTGAGGAACCCTGCGTTCTTCTTAAGAGGTTTGTTGAACGGCTTGATCACCTTTGGGTCCCAAGTGTTCTTACCCTTACAGTTCTGTTCCCAGGTCTTACCATTGACAGTCAAGGTCTGAGGATGAGGCAACTTCCCGTTGTCGTACAACTCTGCCATCACTGCTGGCAACCCTCCAGCTCGGTGGTACTCCTCACACAAGTACTCACCGGCAGGCTGGATGTTGACAAGTAAAGGTAAACCCCAACCGACACGTTCCCAGTCGGCATTCTCAAGCTTAACTCCAATATGTTTAGCAATAGCATTGACATGGATAGGAGCATTGGAACTTCCTCCAATAGCAGTGTTGGCAGCAATGGCGTTCTCAAACGCTTCCTTGGTCAAAATATCGCTTGGCTTGATATCTTGTTTCACCAACTCCACAATGCGAAGTCCTGTCTTGTAAGCAGCCTGTCCACGTTCTCTGTAAGGAGCAGGAATCGAAGCAGTACCTGGCAACGACATTCCTAAAGCTTCAGCCATGGCATTCATGGTGGAAGCAGTTCCCATGGTGTTACAATGGCCCACCGAAGGAGCAGACGAAGCCACAAGGTCCATGAACTCGTCGTAGTCGATTTCTCCAGTAGAGTACTGTCTTCGTCCTTCCCAGACAATGGTACCGGACCCTGTCAAACGTTCCTGGTAGTACCCGTTCAACATAGGGCCCACGTTCAACGAGATGGCAGGAATGTCCAAAGTACAAGCAGCCATCACCATAGCTGGAGTGGTCTTGTCACAACCTGTCAAGAGCACCACCCCGTCAATTGGGTAGCCGAAAAGTGCCTCGACCAACGACAAGTACGACAAGTTCCGGTCCAAAGCAGCATTGGGACGTTTCCCGGTCTCCTGGATAGGATGACATGGGAATTCCAACGGGGTTCCTCCAGCAGCAATAATACCGTCACGCACTCTCTTGGCAAGCTGGAGATGGTGTCTGTTACAAGGCGACAAGTCAGAGCCACTCTGAGCAATACCGATCAATGGTTTGGTAGGATCGGTGATCTCAGGAATCGATAATCCCCAATTGAGGTACCGTTCAATGTGGAGAGCAGTGGATCCAGCATCTTCTCTGTTGTTGAACCAGTCTTGAGACCGCAACTTGTTCTTTGGGTAGGTTTTATTCAACTTTGCTTCCAAAGCAACTATCCGTTGTTTAGCAGCCTTGATTTTCTCAGAAGCGTCCTCGAGCGATTTTGGATCAGAGAAATCAATCTCGTCTTCAGGGTTGGCTTGGAAAGTCCCTTGACTGGCTCCATTCTCTTTAGCTCCACAGGTACAATTCTCACAAGGCATGGTGTAGTTTTTAGCTGGTGGTTATTGGCAAACACAGGTTGCCCAGGCTTTATAACCCCAGATCCTCGCCATTGTGTTACCCACCATTCCTGTTGGTGGAGCAATTACTGAACCTAAACCACAGTAATAGCCTATGTCTGAGTCTCGATTGGGCAGTTTGAGGGTGGCCCACCAGAAAGTTCTGGCTCACCCTGGCCTGATCGGTGGCCGTCGCAACAATGATGACTATTTTCTCCAATCCTAGTGGTCGATACCGGTGGGGGTGGGGTGCGGCGTGGGGTTGGTCCTTGGTGGTTGATATGAAGCTTGGCTGGATTGTGGGGTAGGGGAGATGTCTGGGCAGGAAATATTGTTTACTGGAAGGTTAGCTGGTGGTCTGTGGTTTATATTATATTGTACTGTGTTCAATAATTTACTGCTCTTTCTATTTTATACTGACTCTTTCTATTTTGTACTCTTACTGTTTGTACTGCACTCGGTGTTATATTGTATTGTACCACACTCCAATCTCAATCGCCTAAGATCAACGACTACCCCCACATTCCACACACGACTCCGTACTCCGTACTCCGTGGTCGATACGATCTGGTTGTGTTAGAGATTCGTTTGGCTTTCTATATTCCTCTGTCCTACCATTACAATGTGTGCTCAATTATGGCGTGGCTCTCCTTTCAAATTCTCATTGTCTACACTCTCCAACCTCTCATTCTAACCTCTCCCTCTACTCCTACAAGTCTCCCTCCACTCCCTCCACTCCTCCACTCCATGTCTCCCAATTCATTAATACCCCACTAAATGCCAGTTTCCTGTCAAGTGATGTTCTCTTAAACCTAAGACACCGCTCATCGATGGTCAGATCTAAGCTCGATGTCCTAGTCGTTTACTAATACGTATCAATGCCAGCCATTAGCACCAACACGTACCATTAGTACTTGTACCAACAACTCCAAACCCATTCGCTATCTCTCCTCCTTCCAACCGTGGCCCCCTCCATCCCCTTTCAAAATCTCTCATTTACCCACTACTCCCCACACAATCGTCCCCAATACGGTAATAGTTGGAGTACCAAGAAATTGTCTGCTCAGTAGCCCCAGGTCAGATTGGAGCTTGCTTGAAAAATCGGTCTAATTTCATGCAAATTGCAAACGTCTTGGGAGTGCAGGGTCGCTTAGGGGTAGTTATTTTCATGTTCCACTTGAAGTAAAGACATATTAAAAAATGCATAGTATTCTTAAGTACGAAAAAAATATATTCCTCCTTTTATTTAATCAAATTCCTAAACCAGATACCACTTTATCATCCCACTCCCACTCCGCCCATCACCTGAAACCCAAACACCAGTCTCAGAAGTTCGGGGCATCTCCAGGCCTCCCCAGCACATGACTTTCCTCCCGCCACACCTCTATACCACCCCCACGGATCGCCATAATATATCAACCACAGAAAACAATACTAATCAGAGTAGCTGCTGTCACGTGCCACAGTACCCACAGTTACGTGCCCCGACAGGACACTACAATGCGACCTTGCCATCATAATTACTGATTGTTTGATTTATTGCACCCTTCTCCATTAACCTCTGCAGAACAGCTTGCCAGTGCTCCGACAATGTCAGACGCTTCCACCCCACACAACGGACGCAAGCGCACGGCTCCACAGCTAATTGATTCTGTTCAACTGGCCGACGATGGGCTAGCAACTCATGAGGTCATTGATGTAGATCCGTTGCCTGAAGACGGCGACGAGGACATTGACTTGATCAGTGACGAAGACGATGATGATGATGACGAGGATGACGAGGCGTTTGACGACGGCGACGTTCAAGTCATCGAGGCGTTGCCAGAGTCGCAAATGTACAACCAGAAACGCAACTTTGGAGGCACAGAGTCTGCCCCTGGTGCCACCAAGATCCGGCCTGCCACCGACACAAAGTACTGGCACGGCCGCCTCGCCCCGCTAGATCCCGAGTACCCGGTCAGGGACTCGACCCACTACACCTGGGAGGTGCCTACGTTTGCGCTGCTGAAGGAGCAACTGTACGAGTCCAAGACATTTAAATGCGGGGGGTACGAGTTCCGGATCCTCATGTTCGACCGCGGGCTGAAGCTGAACTCGTTGGCGCTTTTCCTTGCGCCTGTGGCTCCGCAGAAGCACGGCAAGGTTGATCCTGACTGGTACGTGTGTGCACAGTTTGGGCTCATGATCTGGAACCCAGAGAACCCCAACGTCCGGTACTTCAACCAGTCGTCCCACAGATTCAACGCCGAGGAGCCAGACTGGGGGTTCTCGAACTTCATTGACTTGGCACACCTCACCACGAAACAGACTGCCACTGCTTCGAATCCACAAGGTGACGGGTTCCTCACTAAGGACTCGCGGTTCAATGTCACATGCTTTGTCAATGTGATCGAGGACGTCACCGGGGTGTTGTGGCACAACTTCAACAACTACGAGTCCAAGAAGGTCACGGGGTTCACGGGGCTCAAGAACCAGGGTGCTACGTGCTACTTGAACTCGCTCCTCCAGTCGTACTATTTCACCCGGGTGTTCCGGACCTCGGTGTTCAAGATCCCCACCGAGGGAACAGGGCTGAACCAGAATAACGTCACCCTTGCGCTCCAGCGTCTTTTCTACTACTTGCAGGTCAACGACGATGCCGTAGACACCTCGGAATTGACCCAGAGTTTTGGCTGGGACGCCGCCGACAGTTTCACCCAGCACGATGTCCAGGAAATGAACCGGATTCTTATGGACCGGTTGGAGGCCAAGATGAAAGGCACCGTGGTCGAAGACTCGTTGAACAAGACGTTTGTCGGGAAAATGAAGTCGTTCATCAAGTGTGTCAATGTCGACTACGAGTCCTCCAGAATAGAAGATTTCTGGGACATCCAGCTCAACGTCAAGAACTTGAAAGACTTGAACGCCAGTTTCGAAAACTATATCACCAAGGAAATGTTGGACGGCGAAAACAAGTACGACGCTGATTCGTTTGGGCTCCAAGACGCAGAGAAAGGGGTGGTATTCGAGGAGTTCCCCAACGTGTTGCATCTCCAGTTGAAACGGTTCGACTACGACTACATGTACGACACCACCATAAAGATCAATGATAGACACGAGTTCCCGGAGTTCATCGACTTGAAACCTTACTTGGACGAGTCCAACAAGAAAGCCATGGCCGAGTCCTGGGACTACGAGTTGTTTGCCGTGCTTATCCATTCCGGTGATTTCTTTTCTGGGCACTACTATGCCATGATCAAACCAGACAAGAACTCTGGTTGGTTCAGATTCGACGACGATAAAGTGATCAGAGTCACCCGTAACGAAGTGTTCGAAGACAATTTCGGCCATCAGAAATTGCCTAACAACGTTTTGCAGAAATACTCCAGAGCTGAGTACAACGATTACCAGATGAAACGACACACTTCAGCCTACATGTTGGTGTATTTCCGGAAACTGAAGATCGACGAGATCTTGTGTGATTTCGATGCGTCTCGTGATATCCCACAACATATTCGCGACACGATTGAGCAAGAACGCCAGGAGGCGATCCGCAAAAAGAAGGAGTTGGAGGAGCTTCATTTGTACCTCCGGATCCATCTTTATGGAGCCAAGAACAGTTTCTTCAACTACCAAGGATTCGATTTGGGAGTCAATCGGTTCAGCGGTGGGGCTATCAATGGTAAATGGAACGGCACCATATATGAGAATCCAGGTGAATTGATCCTGATGAAATCCAGTCTGTTTGCTAAAGAGTCCAGTCCACACGATTCCACTGGTACCACCGACGTTGCTGGGCTTACTAATCCGCCTTTGCTTTTGAAGAAATTGAAGAGCACCACCGTGAAACAGTTGTATGAGGACGTGGTGACCAACCATGCTGGGCTCAGAGATCCTGCCACCGAGCGCAATTATATCAGATTGTGGATTTTGGCTCATAGAAAGAACGAGACCACAAGACCAGATTTGCCGCTTGGGTTCAATTTCTCAGACAGCAACGCTACCATCAAGACTCCAATTCCGCTTTCCAGCTGGGATATCTCCAATATTCCAGACCAGATCACTGTAGAGCAGATATTAGACAGATTCTCAGCCAAGAAAAGTTTCGGGTTGTATCTCTGGATTGAGGACACCAGAAACGATCTTAGTAACATCTATGAGTTTGGAAAGCAGTTCTTGGGAGGCGAGCCGTTGTTGCCAAAGATCCCACGGAACTTCCTTGAGTTTCCAAAGGTGTTCACGTCTCTTTATGACTTGATAGCTTCGAAAGCCGACAAGCTGGCCGAGGTGTTTCAAAAGAAGAATATCACTAATACTCTGGCAGAAATTGTGATCTTCCTCAAATACTTTGACGTCAAGAACCAGACTTTGACAGGGTTGTCACACATGACGGTCAGCAAGACCAGCGTGGTGGCTTCGATTGTGCCTAAATTGAATTATCTTATGGGATTTCCTGCCGACACGAAGCTTGAGTTCTTTGAAGAAATCAAACCTACAAATATTGACAAAGTGAAAGACGCAAAGGAGTTCCTTGAATGCGAGCTTCAAACTGGTGACATCTTAGTGTTCTCGAGACCTGAGGAGCCTAATGAGACCAGCAACGCTCTCATTACTAAGCTTGACGACATATATGAAGTTGAAGGAGTTTCTGACGATTCTGTGGTTGACATTAAAGTCGGTGAATCCGACAAAGTGGCTCTTCACAGAAGAGACGTGGTGATTAACCGTGACAAGTTGTTGAATAACGTTCTTGTCACCAGCAGCAACGTTCCAGATTTCTACCGGTACTTGAGAACCAGAGTCCATATTGTGGTTCGACCAGTGACAAAATTCAATGGAGGTGACGACACATACATTGCGTCTGGGCTGAGCAAGAACTCGGTGGTTGAGTATCAGTTCTGGGTGAACCCTCAAACCTCATATGTTGAAATTGCTGAAGGGTTGGGTAAGAAGTTGGGCATTGATCCAAACTATATCAAGCTCTTCTTCGTTCCATACAATGATCAAGGCAACATAGCTTTGAAGAAAAAGTATACTATAGGAGCGATCATTGGACGGACGTTCAATTTCAACAACACTTTGACGCTTGAGTACGAGATCCTCAACATTACGCTTGACGAGCTTGAGAACTTGAGACAGATCAAGGTGAGCTGGATGCCTTCCGGGGTGTTGCACGAGCATTACCACGAGTTTCTTGTTGGGCAGGACGGAACGATCGACGATTTGTTGGAGAAGGTTGTGGCTAAAGTCGGCAAGAGTGCCGGATCCAAGGCTGAGTTGGTGGCATACGGTGCCGAGAACTGTCGAATCACCAATTATTACCGTGGGTCCGATGCTATTGAGGTGATTCCTCCGAAGGCATTGGTGTATGTCAGTCCTTCGGCTGACAAGCAGTTGATTGACGATTCGTACTTGGAGGCTGGTGACAAGTCTGATAGACGAGTGATAGAGGTGGTGCAGTTTTTCAAGGATCTTAATAAACCGCACGGGGTGCCATTCCACTTTGTTTTGAATCCTGGCGAGACCTTGTTGGATGCCAAGCAGAGACTTAGAGGAATGTTGTCCTTGGGAGTGAAGGAGTTTGATAAAATCCAAGTGGGGTTGATCAATAAACTCAGCAACAGCGATCTCAGATACCTCACTGACGAGGCTATAGTGATTGATGAGGCCGGGCCTGACGATGTGTTCTTCTTGGACCATCCGGACCGGAACCAGCACCGACCATCTTATGGTAGCGGTGCGATCTTTATCAAGAACTGAGAGCGTGTGGTTGAACAAAATAGATGTGCTATTTAGGAAAAGGTATTGCTTAAGTAGCGAATACAGGTATAAGAATGAGTGTGTGATGTAAAAGTAGTTTTTACGAAAAGTAATCGACTTGCTCCAACCAGGGCAGTATCAGTTTTTGATTATAATGGAGACTTACTCGGTATTGATGTTTATCATTTTCTTCAATTGTTTCTCGAGGGTGAATTTCAATACTCCTGTTAGAGGTGCAACCTGCTTAATCATCTACTTGCAGCGTTCAGTTCTTTCTTAAGTGAGTGTCTACTTCTAGGTGTACGTCATCGATTTCACTGCAATTCACAAAGTTTGGTTATCGAATTCCAAGCAGTCCGACAACTTTAAATATTGTACTGAAGAATAAACTCAGAACTTTCACTCCTGGTAGAACACTCATTCTACAAGCAACAGTACAGACTCGGAACAACACCTCAACATTAGTTCAGACTTCTGTGGAAACACCCAAATCCCCAGGACACATCTTCATAATTCTCATAAATCACAATAAAAGTGAAACATTAACAAATTCCATTGACTAATCTTTCCCCTAAAAAGACACAGCCCAACTACGGAACCATAATAACTAATCATGCATGCCCTGTGATCCGTACATCAAATATGCAGGTTGATAAATGACTGATTTCTCGGATTCACTCTGATAGTCTACAACAGTGTATAAGACGTGGCATTCAAGACTATTCTACAACGAGAATTTTACAGTAAAGAGATGTTTGGGACCGACGGCGAGGTTAGAAAGTTTGTTAAAAGAACAGTGGACAAGGTTGTTGGAGGTAAACAGTCTGGTACTAATGCTGATATTCTCGGATCGGAACAACCAATAGAGCTTAACTCAGTAACCACTGAGACTACTCCAAACACTCAAGTACAAACATTAGAAGACCCAGTTCCGGAAGAAGAACTTGATTTTCCGGACGGAGGTAAACAGGCTTGGTTGACGGTGCTTGGCTCATTTTTAGGTATTGTCAACTGTTTTGGTTTGGTCAACTGCTTATCTGCAATCGAGGCATACATTTCTCATAATCAGCTTGCCAACTTGTCTGCATCGTCCATTGGTTGGGTGTTTTCGATCTACGTATTTGTGTCGCTTATATTCGGGATATTCACAGGTCATATTTTCGATACCAGGGGACCTCGGATCCCTATTATTGCAGGCACGATCTTGACGTTTGTTGGTGTGTTTTCTGTGGCCAGCTGCACCAAGATCTGGCAGTTCATCTTGGCCTTTGGAGTGGTCACTGGTTTAGGTAGCGCAGTGCAAATGTCTGCCTTGGTAGGAATGCCATCACATTATTTTTATAAGAAAAGAGGACTTGCTACTGGCCTTGCTTCGGTGGGTGGGTCTCTTGGAGGTGCAGTGTTCCCAATCATGTTACGTAAATTGTACACTTCGTTGGGGTTCAAGTGGGCCATGAGAATCCTTGCTATTATTTTGACATTATGCGATATAGCTGCCATTATTCTTATCAAGCCTCGATTTCCTCCTAAGAAATCGGTGTCGCAGTCTCCACCCGGCACTCCAACTTTGAAACGTATAGTTAAGTTTCTTAGTACCAGAATCGATTTCGAAGCATTCAAAGATATGCGGTTTTTGTTCTGCACTCTTGCTGTGGCATTCTCTGAACTTTTCTTGATCACTGCAACTACTTACTATGGATCCTACGCTATTCAGAAAGGTAACTCTGAAACCACTGCTTCACTTCTCATCACCATCATGAACGCCAGTGGGATCTTTGCAAGAGGTGCTGCTGGGTACACTGCCGACAAGCTTGGTAAGTTCAACACCATGACCGTCATGTTAGCGTTTGCAACTGTGTTCTGTCTCACTATATGGCTCCCACTAGGAAAGTATCCTCCTTCGCTTTATGTCTTCTCGGTTGCTTATGGGTTTTCTTCTGCATCTGTTCTTAGTTTGAGTCCGCTTTGCTTGGCCCAGATTAGCAGAGTGGAAGATTTTGGAAAACGGTACTCAACATGTTTCTCTGTGGTTGCTTGTGCTTGTTTGGTGGGAATCCCAGTGTCTGGTGCATTCATTGGAAAAGAAGGTACTGATAGACAGTACAATAATTTCATTGCGTTTGTCAGTATGATAGGAATCACAGGTTGTGCGTTGTGGGTGACGTCTCGGTACTTTGCAATCAAGTTTGCTCTTAGAGTTTATTAGGATACGAGACAAAATGGAAGGGGCAGTTCTAAACAAGACAATTAAGACATACTAGATTAAAAGATTTACATATATTCATTGCATTTTAGTGTGTAGGAATGATAGACGCAAGAGCCCTACTGGAGCACAAGCCCCACGACGAAAGGGAATTGATTTTTTCTTGAGGGACATGTTTCTCTTTACAATGAACTAGATGTCTATCTATAATGAAATACAATTCATCAATACAAGAAAAATTGTCAATTTGAAATGCTGTAACCAATGATGAGCTGATAATCCTATATGGTCATCATGATGTACCCAGACTTCATCTCATGTTGAAGTATGTAGTATGTTCCCTACAGCTCTGCAGTCCCTCCAAAGCCATTCCCAACAATATCAAGGTCATGATTTTGTTCTCGTCGGCATAATTATCCATGTGAGCTACTATCTAGTGACTGGTGATTACTTTTATCAATCTCTTGCAGAGTATCTCGTGTTAGTCGCCGTTTAGGTTTTCTATTGGTCTTGTATTAACCATCGCACTACTTCCAACTGGCTACTTCCAACTCTGCGGTCTATTTGAATTTTACAATACAAATCCACAGCAATTTAAACTCGCGATTTTCCCAAACACACTCTTTGTACCTGTTTCCAATCTTTAGGTCCTCTCTTATGCTACTCAAAGTTACCACTCAACTTTGACAGCATGTGTGTGCATGTAGGTTCCACATAAATGGGATCAAGGAATGCAGCCGAGAATGACTTTAGATTGGGTTTTGAAGTCACTTCAATCACAATAGGCTTTTTGTTTAATTAAAGCAAATGGGATTCCAGAATACTGTTCTAGATTGATTCTGTCTCTTACCCCGTATTTCTTCACTCATGCCTTCGCTCCTCTCACCTTTGGTCCCTTTCATAAATTATCCAGTCCTCTTTGAAATCGTACCCACTCTCTGGAAAGCCATGCTGTACATTCCTGTCTCCCTCACTAGACCATGACACTTAAACATTACCAGTTCTCAAATCGTCACTAACAAAAACACATCAATCATGCATGTTCCAATCACGCATACACTTATCAGCACATCCTCCATCATTTACTCTCTCCATTAAAAATAATCATATGTACCGGCAATATACCATCCTCGGTACTCACCTCTCGTGAATCCCAACAAACTAGCAAGTCCCTTGGCTCATTGGCGCCCCCTACTGTCGATCATTGATTTTGCGGCTACTTGAATACGAACAAGTTTGGGGCAAATGTAGGTTAAGTAGGTGTAACAGATGAACTCAAGTTAAGGACTCGAGCTTGAAAAGTGTCTGATGTGTCAAATAAATATTGGCAGTTCTGTTTCTATGGATAATCTTTTCAGATTTTTATTCTCTGTCTTCGATTTTGTGGATTACCTGGTACAAACTCAGTAGCTGTCATTGCTGTCTACAGATCGTACTTTACAGACCTCAGTCATTGACTGTGCCAATCTTAGTCAATCACACAGAACATCAATCCACCATCCCATCCGATTTGGGTGACTACTTGGCAGGTCAAATTTGTGTTTCAACTTTCTTTTATACCATAAACCGGTTACGAAGGTTTGGAGAGTAATAGCATATCTCATTCACTTTGAGTGTTATAGAACTGGGTTAGTGAGAGCTAGACACAAGCATTGTTGGTACTACATGAAGACAGAAATCAATCCAGCAAAGGAGCAATTCAAACAGTATTGATTGAGGCATAACAATTAACGGGAGTTGATCACTCTGCAACTTCTTGGTTTATCTGAACTGTTACTTAACGATAACACTCATATAGACTCACCTCAGATCTCAGACTTACTCAAGTCAGACAGATAGTACTACTCATACCAACCGTTTAGGAAACCCTGCACCAAGCATACAATCACCCACCCCCACCATGATAAAGACACAACTTATGGAAGCAGGATTGAAAAAGAAAATCGATCTTGCTAGACGAGAAAACGGGTCACTCAACAACCAAGTGAAACGAAAGATAGCCATGCTTAAAGACTGCAACTTGTTGTCACTCACAGAAGGACTCCCTGCCATCATCCAACTCAACTTACAACGCATAGCACAATTCCGAGGCCATTCCAAACCGATCAGAGCTTGTGCCTGGTCAAAAGACTCGCAGCATGTGCTTACTGCTAGTGACGACAATTTCTTGATTGTGTGGGACCCAAAGACTCAATGGAAACAGCATTTCGAGAGACTACAGCCTATTGACCAGTATGTGTTTGGCTGTGATATGTCACCTAGTAACACACTTATTGCGTCAGGAGGACTTAATAACATGTTGACGGTGTTCAGAATCAACAGCAATTACCGTGAGGCTCCGTCAGTGGTGTGTCGATTCAAAGGTCATACTGACTGCATTACAGAAGTCAAGTTCTTGACCGACACTGAATTACTCAGTAGTCTGAATGATCGCAGCTGTATATTATGGGATATAAACAAAGGAACAAAGACAAGAGGGTTCACTAACCATTACCTGGACGTGACGTCACTTAGTTTGTCGCCGTCAGATCCTCTGATGTTTCTTCTGGCGTCGGCTCTGGATTCATGCATCAGGCTTTTTGACAGACGCATGCCAGGATCAGGAACTGTGTCAGTGTTTGAGCCAGTAGGCAGTGAAGCAACAGTGGTGGAGTTTTTTCCTTCAGGAAACGCATTTGTGGCTGGCACAAAAGACTCAACTATTGGGTTTTATGATATCAGAGTAGGCAACATTAAATTAGAGGAGTTCCGGTTAGCAAAGAAACAGGTTCCCAATGGCATGTACTCTGGACACTACTTCTCACCGACACCGTTCCATACAATCCAGTCTCCGACTTCTCCTACACTGTCGAGGTTCTCAGGTCTGAGAAGCGGCAACGGTCTGCTGTCCAGCTCGCTTGAAGACGACGGGATCGAGTGTCTCAGTTTCTCCAGGTCGGGGCGGATTTTGTTTGCATGTTCTCAAGACGCTGGGTGCATTGCATTCGATATACTTAAAGGCAGAATAATCTACACATTGAACGATGTTGGGAGCTTGGCGAAGGTGAGTCCTGAAGGAGACGCGTTGATCACAGCGACGTTCAATGATTTAGAGTTGTGGACCTATATCAGTTGAGAGACGTACACTTGAGGCAGTGGGTTGGAGGAGTGGGTCTCAGAAGAGAGGAGATTAGAATTTGAGACTTGACTAAGAATTGGAGGTGGTACCTAACAGTTTCACTTGCATGATGAGTTGTTAAGCTTTTGGTACCTTTATATTTCAATCAAGCAATTTGAAGAGAAAGATACTTGAGAGTATTCTAGCTCAAGTGATGAAAAGGACTGGCACTGAAGACTAATCTCGAATAAGTTCAACGGTCCAGTCAAGCGTTAGCTCCATGCTTCAATTCACTCACAAACACCTCACTCAAACCAACTACAATGTCATCACTGAGTACTTCACTTGCATTATCATTGCCAATCACGATCAAGATTGAGTGACTAGCGACTCAACCATTTTTAGATGCTCATTCAACTAGACTCCCAACTTCAATACAGTCCATCTCAAATTTCAGCCTGTAGGAATTTCAAGTACTTACTCCGCATATCGTACCTAATTCCACACCTACTCCACACACTGTTCACCATAGTAATATTACTCCTACTCTTATTATCTGTCAAACTCTAATATTCATCATCCTCTTCTGCACATTTCCAACTATCACTTACTTGGATCTAACTGGAATCCTATTTACGCGTAATTTTTCATTCCACTACTTTCCATAACTCTCATAGCTCACCTTTCTCTCTTCAATCTCCAACACACCTTCCACCTCAGTGTTGTAAACCTCAACTAAAGACCCCAACCACACACCCACCTACACATCCTAATCGCTCCTGTCATTACTATACACCTAGCTCTACTCCATGCTGGAATTCTTCTTCACGTAGTCCCAAAGACTCTTCAACAACCCGTCTGGGAACGTGTACAAGTCCATAGTAAACTCGCCCTCATCAACATCGTTCTTGATGCTCATGTCCGGGGTCCGGTTGTCGGTCACCATCTGCACCACGGTGAGAAGATTGTCTTCAGTCAACTTGGTCAACCCGTACGCCAACTTCTCCAAGTCAATCAGTCCCTTCACAGAACTGACTGCTCCAGACTTCAACTTCTTGGACTTCACATCAGCAGCAGCACTCTTCCGCTTGTCGCCCGCACTGGCCTCGGCACTTGGGGTGCCGTCCAGACCAGGAACCGGTCCGGTTTCTAATAAAAGACGCGCCAAGGCCGGCTTGCTGGTCGAGATAGACACCTCCTGGTCGTTCACGTACTTGGTGTCACGGAAATGCAAGTCATGAGTGATCTTGACCTCGCCGCCGCCAATCAAGTGCATGGCAATCGTCATGTCAAACTCCCCCCAGCCCTGCTCCTCGATCTTGAACGGCGACTTCTTGAACAGTCTCACCGGGTTCTGGAACGTCGGGTGCAAGTGGTATGTCACCTTGTCGAAGATGTTGGCCGGTACCTCCTTGCCCTTCAGATTCAACATCGAGATCTCAATCGACCATCCTCTCATAGGAAACCCCTCTTGGACCGGGGCAATGTCTTTCAAGATATGTTGGTTGGTGGTCACACGTATGGTTCTAGTTACCTCTGACATAGTAGACGGGTGCCGCTTGCGGGTCTGGACCGGGTGTTTTCACTTGTCTGCTGTTTCCCTGTGTCTTTTTCTTGTGGTGCACTATACTCCACAATACCTAATCCGATGGCAATGCTCAATTCAGAACCGTTGGGGTTGGTGTTTTCTGCCTGGCAAGTCCCTTAGTTGAGCCAGTACGTTTTGTCCTTTTTTTTTGTTTTTCTTAGACGTGGGTCGGGGCTGGCAGTAAGCGGGGCAGGTGTAAGGGTTGATGTAGCTCGTGAACTATGGTACTTGGCTAGAAACTGACACTGGAAATCAAACTAAACTACCTGAATTGACCTTATTACTTTTTTTCAGATCAAAATTCCATCAGAAACTATCAAAACTCTAGGCCTGTTGGCTATACACTCTTTGTCCCGGGTAACCTCCAGCTCCTACTACGAAATTGCAATTCGAATCAACCATTTAGTAGAAGCAAGTCATGAGCTCCAATAATTCGGAAGGTGCAGAGCCTGGGTCTCAAGTGAAATCTGAAAACAAGGTGACAGATTTCAATGAGGTGTACCGGTCTCAACCTCCAGATTCGGTGATCATTGACGGCAAGAAGGAACTGTTGGATTTGGATCTCACCAACGGGAACAGACAAGTATGGCTTGTGAAGTTGCCTAAGTTCCTAGCGGAGAAATGGAACAATATCGACGAGATAGGAGGCAAGGAACTTGGAAAGTTGCGGATGAAGAAGAATTCAACCGATTTCCGTTTCAAGTTGGTTCTCAATGAGTTGTATGTTGATACTCAAGAGCCAGCTCCTCTCCAGAATCCGGCAGTTCCTAAATTGGAAGGGATAGAACCAATTGTAGGTGGCACCACGACTGTGAAGAAGGATTATTTTGAAGATTTGCCTCATGAGTACGATTTGCGAGTCACCAATAAAGCAGTGTCGAACCAGTTTGTGTTTAGTGAGAAGAATTTAGATACGTTCAAGAGAAAAAGCGGGAAGACTGAAGCCGAGAGACGAGCTGCTCGGCAACGGTACTGGAACAACAGACAGAGGTATGGCACTCCAGAAGCTAACCCTGAGAATGAAAAGGAGAAGATCCAACCTTTTGTCCGTCTGATTCCTAAGAAATCGGCACTTGTAGGTACAGTGTGCCATGAGTGTTCAGTGACGCCTCTGGTGACAGACAAAAATTACCTGAAAGTGTTGAAAGACAGAAAACTACGGGTGTCGCATAAACCAGACAAGCGTAAGATTGAGGTGCTCAGAGAACATAGCGGAGTTATCCAGGGCTTCAGTGCTCCTTCGTTGAAGGGTAACAACGATACATTCATCAAAGCCAACAGAGAAGTCAAGGGTAAGGATAACAGAGCCACGAGAATGGACCGTAAAGACTTGCTTGATTTGCTTTTCAAGTTGTTTGACGAGTATGATTACTGGAGCATGAAGACTCTTAAGGATAGAGTCAAGCAGCCGGAGGGTTGGTTGAAAGAGTGTTTGGAAAGTATTGCGGTGCTTATCAAGCGAGGACCGTATGCGTCGAAGTACAGTTTGAAGTCCGAATATAAGAAGTTGAGAGACCTTGACAGAGCTGAGAAATTGAAAGCGCTTGGAATTGACCCAGAGAAGGAAGATAAGGGTGATGACGACGATGACGATGACGATGTTGAGATGGAGAACATTGCTTGAGGTGGGGTGTTTGGTTTGTTGCTGGAGCAGCGAAGGAATTGGATGGTTGCAAATGAACACAGGAACCGGTTCTATTTAATTACTAAGAACAGTCACCATTCTTCTTCTGACTGTATCATCAATCGTCTTTTCACATCCACACAGCTTACCAATTTTCACTACTCTCACTGAATCATCTGTCTCTTGATCAATTCAGCAATCTCCACTCCCGTGTGCCACCCCCAATTTTAACGTTATATACTACATAAACACAAACCTCTTAATAATGAACCTTCACTTCTGTCATAGAACGATGTATATAAGCCTCCCCCAGATATCTCCCACCTCCACACCAACGTATGTGCCACCTCTACACCAATCCGCCTGTACACCTTTACACCAACTTATACTACACCTCTACACCACCTTGCCTCCCACCTCCATACACCAACATTCTACTAGCCGAGTCATTTCACGTGCCGCAAAACGTTGCTGGCTCACCGTGGAGAAGGTCCAATGTGCCACGTGACTTGGCGTTGCCGGAGCGGACGGGGTGGCACGCCGACGCCGCCGAAATTTCTGGTGGAACCTGCGCAGCACGGAGGGTGGGAAGAGGGGGTGGCGAACCCCCTCCCTTGGCGTGGTGCCTGTGGTGCTTGCCCGTGAGGAAAATACCGCTAATCCGCAGCAGATACCCGCGCGAAAATTTTTTTGTTTTTGCTTACAACTAACTACGCCTACCTAACGCTGTTGTGGTGTCTAGACTGCGAACTACTGGGAAAACCAACATGGCGAGCGATACCGAACCTGTAGAAATAAAGGAGGAGGAGCGTTCCAGCGAGGTTACGGAAGACCAGGCGGGGGAGGACGGGTCTGTGGGTGGCAAGAAGCTTCCTGAGCCAGAACCCAAGGAGGAGACGGCGGACACCGAATCAAAAGAGAACAGTCCGAAGCCCAAGGAGGAGTCCAAGGACGACCCCAGCAAAGAGTTGGACCGGTCAGGTATCGATGCCACCAAGTGGTCCAAGGAGATGAATGACTTGTTTATCGATCTTTTGATACGGGAGTCGAGCGAAAACTACTACGAGAAGAACGAGAACGACTGGTGCAAGGACAGCTGGTCGCGAATAACCAAGGAGCTTGAGTTGGCCTTCCCTTTGAAGGCCAAGGTCAACAAGTTTGACAAGACCAAGCTTAAGAAGCACTTGAAGATCTTGAAAGACGAGCATGCTTACTGGCGATTTATCAAGGACCACGCCAAAGGGTTCAAATGGTTGAACTCCAAGGGATCGTTTACTTTGGACTACTATGAAGTTGACCATTACTTTGCTATTAACAAGTTTATTGAAGACGAGGATGTGGTCAAGAAGTACCAGAGAAAGAAGTCGTGGTTGAAGAAGTTCTGTGTGCCTCACGCCTGCGACTACATTGTCAAATACGACAGATATATTTATTCGAAACCAATGGCCAACAACGTTGGACTTGATGATGACGATGACGAGGAGGAAGAAGGCGACGATCCTGTTGAGGCAGCCAAGGAGATGGAGATCGAGCGTAAGAGACGTGCGTTCGACGCCGTCAGTGACGACGAGATGGAGGATCTTCTTGACGGAGAAGAAACCCACGTCAATGGCAAACAGACAAATGGAGACGTGAAAGACGAAGAAGACATAGACGATGACGAGAACGAGTTGCTTGAGTTGACAGGCTACGGCAAACCCTCAGCCCCTAAATCCAAGCCTAAGCCTAAGAAGAGAAAGTTGTTGCCAGACGCATATTTCAAGTCTCCAGAAGAATCGCAGCTGCCGGTGTTGCTGACCAACTTGCGCAACTTCGAGAAGATCTCCAAGTTCATCATGAAGTATGTGTTGCAGAAGAAGATCTCGGTCAAGGCCCAGCAGCAATTGTCCAAGTTGTTGCTTGAGGATCTCATTTTATTCAATTTCTTGAACGATCCGGAGTTTGGCGACCAGACCAAGATCAACTATATATTAGAAGTCACAGGAGAGGTATGATGCGGAAGTGGAACCGGCTGGCTCATTGGGAGCAGCTATGTAACGGATGGTTATTAGATATGGCCATGGGAATTCTCAAGGTTCTACCTATAGTTTAAATGATTCGGCAGAGATATTTGCTGGAAGTCAGTATGAGAGTCTTTGATGAAGATTAAGACTGACTGGAATCTTTTGAGATGTATAAATGGAATTGCGTTGTATATGTAGACGAGGGTTGACAGTATGCACTGTCAAGTTTTTTGCAAGTTTTCATGAAGTCAATCTGGTTGAAAAATGCCATTCAATTGAGTAACATCGAACAGAAGTTCCTTGAATATTAAGTAGGATAAAAAGTAATTAGAATAATTGAATGATACGGAATATCTGGTATCAAGAAATAAAATGCCAATAGTTATTGGAAATGTCCAGACGGAGATCAGGTTTAGCGTCGGTACATAAGACTGGGTTCTGAAAATTGGTTAAAGTTTAATTTAGTGAAGAAATTAGCACCGTTGCAAAGATCGATCTCTGTACATTTTCCTAGGAACTACAAACGTTAATTGACTATTGCTGAATTGTTTAATGAATATATGAAATATGGAAATCAAGTAAACGAACGATGTTGTATGAAGACGTCAGCTGTGTTATGTCAAATGCATTAGACAGTGACGCAGACGTGCACCACATTTTTAACTGTGTGATTCTCTTATGCTTGCTGTCTAGTACCCTGAAGTTAAAGTCTGCGATTGAGACAATTCTTAAATTGTCAGATGACATATTTCTAAGACACCACTTCTAAGGGGCACCTTGTCTAATAATCTCCCTCCTTCTCTCCACACTATTGCTGCAGCTCTTATTGCATCTGACACTGAAACATTTGGTGAGACTCACAGTCGGCGTTGCCATGGATTCTATCCGGAGTGCAGATGCTTCTAGAAATATCCTAGTTAATTGGTTGAGTCTCCAAGAATATCCTCCAATTCTTTGTTGATGATAGTATCTCCCTGGTGACCGAATTGGGCAACAACCTCAAGAATTCTCTTGAACCTGTCAAAGAACAACTCTGCATTCTCAATCAACACTGGCTCTCCCACACATGTGTTCAAGCTCATTCCTCCTGTAGTGCTGATCATGATTATACCTCCTGCAGCAAACAAGCAGCCTGTGTCAGACGAGAAAATACAGTCCTCCACCGTGAATGCTGCTGGTCCAGAGTCGGCCGTGATCTTTTCGTCTGCACTCATGGTCTCAGTGCTGGACACAGACACCAGACGTTCCAGAATAGCGTTTCCCAGTCTGAACTCCTCGAACCCAAGGTTGCTGATGGTACAGAACGTGGTACGTTTCTCCGACAGCAATTTGTTGATGAGAGTCTGAGGGTTGAGAATCCGTGACCCCATGGCAAACGGTTTCAACAACCCGTCTTGGTTGTTTGCACGCTCATGCAACAGCTCGTTGTACTTTCTCACTGTATCCCACGAGAAAGCTTGGAATGGCTCAAAGTACATGAAGATCGATTCGGTAAGGAACCCTGTCTGGTACCGAGTGGTAGAGAATTTCTGTTTGGTTGAGAACACCTGCTGGTGCTGGACAGAGCTAGGAGACAATCGACGGAGGTTCGCATAGATCTCGATCTTCTTGTACTTTGAGTCGTGAGTTATTGAGTTTGCAGCAAGAAGGTATGCCACCGATACCAACGAGGTCAACTTTGTACCGTTAAGACGAGCCACCTCTTGCAACTTTGCAGTGGTTTGTGCGTTGAGTTTCACGACTTTGGTCACATACTTGCCGTTATCGTCGTCCATATTGGCGTATTTCTCAGAAACCCATGCGTCTGCAGGCAGAATAGGATCCACACAGGCAGCATTGTGACCTGCTAAGTCGAGCTGAGAGTCAATAGCTTGAGGTGCCACGTTCTTGAGCAACTTCAAGGCTCCTGCCACCATCTTCTCTAGAACCCCTAGTCTAAATTCTGGAAAAATGTCCTTGACGTTAGAGAAGGAAAGGTTGTAGTGAGGAGCAAACTTTGGGAGATCAGTGTCGATGTTGAACAAATATTGTTGTGGAGCTTCAAACTCATGTGGACGAGAGTTTAGCAACGTCAACAACTCCTTAAGGTACCCGACTGTACTGGACCCATCGACATTGAAATGGTCTTGAACAAGGGCCAAGTGACGAGAGTTCTTGTAGAACACTATCTTGAAGAGACCATTAGGCTTGGATGGATCGTAGTCAAAATAAGTAAGATTCAACAGTTCAAGTTCAGCTTCGTTGAAAGTATCTCTTATCTCAATGGTGTCAGCAACCGAGATCTTTCTTTTTGCTGCAGAGGTGAGTTTGGCACTTTGCTTCAAATCAGTGATTCCCATGGTGTCTACTGTAAGCACCAAGTTAGGGTACCTGAAGATCAACTGTTGGACGGCCCACTTGAGTAGTTCCAAGTCTGGACTCTGGTTCAACTGGATCACCATAGTGTACGACCGATAGAGTTTCCTGGTATGTTGGACATACAAGAACTGGTTTCTGAACCCAAGAGGACGAACGAAGGTTGATTCGTGCATGGTGTGGTAATGTATGGGACTTATTGGAAGGAGAATCGGTGAGTGGTGTCGAGAACTGAGGTGGGAAATGAGCACTGTAAATATGTAGCAATGCGGCGAAGCAGATCAATCGCAGTTCTCAATCGTAATTGCCCAAGTTCCAGTATTGACAACTGATTTGTGTTGTTGAGTTACGTGAGTTGACGGAGCAGGCGGTGTGTCTGAGACCGTATTATGTTGGACCTGTGAGTACAGTTGACAGCCTCCAATACAAAAACAGCTTTGAAAGAAACGTCAAACAACAACCCAGGGTGCCAAACACTGCTCTTATACAGCTGGGGGCTCCGCACCGGACACCCTTCCAGTAATTCTGTTTGAAGCAAGTGGCTCGGCAGTTATCTAAAATGGTTTTGACTCTTCACAGTATGCAGGGAAAAGCAGCAAGATGGCAGTGATGCGATTGTCTCATAAAGCTAATTGCGACACTGAAAGCAGGCGGCCATGACTTCTCGGATATAAGATTCATGCCCCAGGCAGACGCACAGTGAGTGGAGCTTGTTAAAAACGGTGTTTGTTGCTCCAGTTTTCGTGGAGCATGTGTCCGGATCATTGGCGATTTCCTCGGCCGAGCACTGTGCATTACGAGCATCCAATAACCAATTAGTCCGATCGAGGCTGCATGAATAAAGATTGGCTGTGGCCTACTAGTCTCCACAAATGTGATCGTAAACTTAGACGAACCGAGACACCGTCGTTTCAATTGTCTGTGACAGCCAACTATTTGCCGCGGTATTGAGAAGCAGACAGCACTAACCTTACGAGCCACAATGTGACAGGACATTAGGCGAGAGTAGTTTTATAGTTATCCAGTGACTGCTTATACTTCTGCTGGTGAAGCTTGACGATTTGCTTGGCTTTGCTCATAATAGAAACACTCAATTTACACAATGTTCTGGATAATAATTGATGATAATATTTTGAAGCCATGACGTCGAGTGAGAGCTGCTTATAATATTTGCTGATCTTGAACAATAAACTGCACACCTACATTACCGTCTGCACTGTACTTTATTCATTAGTGGAGCACAGACCACAACCTGTAGACTGCAATGTCTGACCACCGTAAACTGCAAATCATCCAAATGCCAAGGGGGCTCGGCACTTTGTTACAGGAATCCGAGGGGTCCGATATATTATCAGATCAGCAACGTGGTTTGGACTTGGAGCTTCCAAAACTCGACCTAGACTTATGTTCTGAGCACTAGTCCAGGTCTCTGTGTACCACTATTGCTGCACCAGTCTTCAGAGCCCACGCTAGTTGACACAAGTGCTGATCTGTGAAACCGCAAAATTATTTCTGTCTTCAGAAAACCTTGGACCCGCTGTCACGGATATTGTCGATCTTTGAATTTTTGCAGGCTGGGTGTGGTCCAGCAGTTGAGACGAGTCAGATTAATTTCTGCTGATCCCAAATCGGCAAGTCACATTCGTATATCCAAGGACTTGACATCATCGCTAAAACTAAGAGACAAAGAGAAAAGTAATAATCACTTGCTTTGTTCTTCAGTAGACTTGGCTGCCTCTGAATGTTCCAAAGGTTGAGCGTAGGGAGTTCGATTCTAGGAAGGTCTTGGTATGTGGATGCTGATAAGTGGTAGAGAAGAAAGCCTGGGTGCAGCAACTGAGCCGTAGTGACGAAGCATTAGCATGAATTGGCATGAATTGAACTGAAAATTCGTGATCCAGCAATCAAGATGAGACTTCGCATTTACGGTAATCCAAGTGTTCTACGGCATTCTTTGATCTTATACTGATTGCAGACGAATTTCCTCGAAACAACATTTTGAGATTGTTACAATCTTACTTAGTCGTTTGAGATTACACACTAACTTATCGTCCAACTCCACATCCCACAAGTATCTTATACTTTCATGAATTTCATATCTCCGACTCATGACATTCTAGGTATTATTTATGTGGTCTCAGAGTTTATGCACTGTGCTCCTTGCACCTATTTTGGCATGTCTGTTTTCTACCGTTCAACATTCGTCCAGGGGAATTGGTACATGACCAACTTATTTACGAAGAATCTGATTTCCACGGGTTTTTCTCTACGCCAATTTATCTTATCACTTTAAGTTGTAGGGTGTTCCTTTATTACTACTTAAAGATCACTCTCTGCTGTCCATGACCTATCTCTCATTTCACTTGCCTTTCATTGTAGTGCCATCTACTAAGGTCACACCTCTCATTGCCCACCCCTTTATTTTACTCTTACTTTACACTGCGCTGAACTTACTTCACTGTATATTGTCCCCCTTCTAAATCTATTTATTCTCACCTGCCTGTTCACACCTCCTTCTTTCAGAGATCTTCGTGCACAATAATTACAGGCTAATGCTCCATCGCTCATGTTGAATTGCCCCAAACTACTCTAATTCTCCTCATTCACAAAATAAACCATCTCTGATATTCTCTATAACCGAATTTCAAGTTTCCATGTCACTACTATCTACCATGAAATTTTTGTATTCATTGCTGACCGTTACATACCTGTTCCGTACACTCTCAACACCTTTTCTCACCGTCTATTTTAACTTTCCTCCAGCATGCGCAACTGCACTACCCTTGCGTCTAAACTAAACTTTTATTCACTTCATTCTTGGGCTGTTGAAGAAAATTGCAAAAAATAATAATAGATCTCGTCTCTATAACACCATAAAGTAATCAATTGGCAGAGGAATTAGATACTGATATTCGTTGATCATTCTTGCAAAACTGGACTCAATTGCAGAACCCAATTGCAGAATCTTATTGGGCAGAATTCCAGATCCCAACCACAATCTCGCTCTTCGCACAAATGTGATTCTCAACGAGGTTCTGGGTGAAGACTATAAGCCACATTCATTGAACACAAATGTGGCTGAACTGAAAACCCTCAACTGTGAATTGCTCGGACCTCACATGGTACGCTCGATCACCTGCTGAACCGACGATTACTACGAAGTAGAACAATCAAAAACGTCACATTGAAACAAAAAAAAACATCAAATATCTAAAAACTGAGAATTTCCTAAATTACATGGCAACCCTTCATACGGGTTGCAATACAGAACCACAAAGATGGACAGAACATTAGCCACCTTGTGATACTTTTGTTGGTACCATTGCGCTGGTACATAGTGGTTAGTACTGCATATCGAGTACCTATGCACTGGTATACTTTTATTGACACTCTCACTGGTGCTCCATATTAATATACTCTGTTCACTGAGAGAGCAGTTTGAGCTTATAGAGCTTTTCGATCTAAACTGCTGGTGGTTTTTAGTGCTTCGGAAAAGCGCTTGCCCAAGACATTGTGTCAGGAGACACACTTGAGACACAAAGATTCCACTCACCTAGACATAGTAACACCAATCAAACTTTAGCTAAGAGCATTATTTGTCATATTATAGTTGAGCCTTTTCAAGAATCAGTGAGAATATTGTCAAAATATCATTATAGACTTCCACTGCCACTGAATCACAAGTACCCACCATTAATGACACAGACCCAGTTCTAGTACCTGCCATATGGATCAGGTTGACACCAGACTTTCCAATACTCAAGC
Source organism: Saccharomycopsis guyanensis (assembly GCA_030578595.1). NCBI lineage: Eukaryota > Fungi > Ascomycota > Saccharomycetes > Ascoideales > Saccharomycopsidaceae > Saccharomycopsis > Saccharomycopsis guyanensis. The sequence goes on from JAJMSQ010000014.1 coordinate 276,222, forward strand.
CTCCAAAATCAAGAGACTCAATATCGCATTTGTCAAGGTAGCTGATATCAAAGGACTGGTCTTCACGGAACTCGACGATTCCTGTGCTGGAGAAGCTGAGGTACGGTTTATCAAACACATGCTCTTTTGCAGGAACAAGATACGACAACATCTGTTTGTTGAGAATCACGTCGTCAAGGTTGTTGACAATCTTGGTCAAGTATTTGTGGAACTTCACTGCCACGTCCCAGTTGAACTCGTACATGGGCTGGAGCAACACCTTGACGTTCTCTGCAAAGTTTCCATCGACATCGGTGTCGATAAAGTTACGTAAGTCGACGTTGTATTCTAACTGTGCAAACTTGGTGATGTTAAGCTTGGATGCTACTGCGATCCAGTAAGCAAGTACAATCACCGACTCGATACTGATAGAGTAGCGTTCGCAGGCACGCAGAAGCCGGGCAGCAGCAATATTGTCAAGGTAAACAAACCGGAAAGTGTAATCGGATTGGTTAGGGCTGTAGAACCGGAGCCCAGAGGCTGGAGGCTTGGATCCTGTGAGAAGCTGGTGTTGCCGTTTGAACAAGTTCGACTCGTATTGGTAGAGTGTCAGATGAGGGTCGTGCATCAATTTTAGAGACTTGTACTTGAGCTTTGCCGTGGTGGAGATCTTGTTTGGGAAATAGTTCATGGGTTCATCGGCGAGGTTGCGTTGCACTTTAGGCAAATCTTTCTGGAAATGGAAGAACGCACCAGTGACCTCCCCCACGTTGAACACCGACTTGCTGTTGGTAGGAGCCTCCTGGTACTCGTTGAAGTAGTTGGAAAGATCCTTGTGGAGGCGGACAAGTAACGTCTGGTCGATGAGCGCGGGATCGGCGACTATCACAATCTTGTTCCACTTGGTAAGTACGTAGATCTTCCAAAGCGGCACGCCGGAATTGTAGGAGAACTCAAACGCAGTGGATGACACAAGCAGCTGGTAGAATCCCTGGACGTCGGGGATGTCGTCGATGAACTCCACAAGGCTGTGGGAGAACAGGATCTTGGTCACCGGCCGCAACTGGATCGTCTCACCCAAGTCGTTGAGTCTGCCTTTGTTTTCGTCCTCGATAGTGGTGATGAGCGGAGGATACTTAAATAATATTTTAGATAAAGCGCTGTATATCATGTGGAGCGTGATTCGGTTTGAATAGCTCGCCCCAACAAAGATATTATTGGCACCTCGCTGACTGCATTCGTAGCTGATGTACTCATTGTAACCTGAGAGTTAGTATTGGGGCGTATTTAGTGGACCAATTGATTCAGTGGGGTATTCAATGAGACGAGAGATTTGTATTTCTATTTGAATATGAGATTCGATAGTTGAGTATGGGATTTGATGATTGAGTATCGTATTTGATTTTGTGGAGGCTTGTGTTTTAATTTTTAAGAATGTTTTGATTGCTTGTGTGTCATTGATTATGGATCTGACTATGTTTAAGACCAGTAGTTATCAACTGACAGTTATAAGACAGTCATCAAGTGACTCATAGAGTGTGTTTGAGTGTGTTTGATTACTCGCTGTCCATTTCATCAACATTGATAGATTCACTCATATTGTGTTGTTTGTTTCTTTTTGATATTGCTGATTCATGGCTGAGGATCCAGGGTTGGGCCCTGGAGTGGTTTCTCCTCAATAGTCAGAGATCGAGCAATCGAGATCTCAGATCTGAAATCTGCACCACTGAAGGTCCTAGAACACACGATACTTACCAGGCTTGCGGTAGTAGGTCTCTCTTACAATCGCCATTGCCAAACTGTCCGACGTGAACCAAATCGAGGAACAGCCGTATATTTAATCCTGGGTCCTGGCACCCTCGAGGATTTGAGTTTCCTTCTGAGTTTGGTCTTACCACAATAAGTGCCTTAAACTTTACGCGAATCCCCAGCTGCGCGGCCACGCACCGAACTCGCTGGGCGGGTCCAGCGCCCGGCGGGCCTCTGCACCGAGCCTGCGATTCTCGTTCCTGTTGGGGTATTCACAGCGCTGGGCAGCGCCATGGCCCCACCAGCATTCCGTGCGAGCGGCGGAGGATGTCGCACCTCCTTGGGCGGGTGTCAGCTGGGCACTGCCAATCTTCACGCTAGTTGCAATTAAGTTGTGCGCTAGTGCCTGGGGCTGGGAATCCTATTGGCTCTAGCAGTCAGTGCAGCCTGACAGCACCGGAGACTGGCCGGGTAGTCTGTGGTTTATTAGCAGCACAGTCGTACTGGTACTAATCTAAGGAATACGAGATTCGTATTAGAGAACTCCAGAAAGAACTCCAGGGACCGTGGTTATCACCTGTGGGTGCAGCCGTGCGGTGTAAGTCTTACACGGGACAATTGAAACATTGACGGCCGCCTGGGTTACGCAGGTGCGCAGTCTGTTGCTCGGGCGGGCTCCTGAGACAATACACTCCTTCGACAGAGTCTGCGCGGGGGCTCAGGCAGGTCGGGGGGTTTACTCGGAGGCCTACTCGGGGGCTTACTTGCCTGCCAATCTGGTAGATCCAGGTACATAGTTTGATGGTCAACTGACTAAACAGATTCTGGTCAAACCACTAATTAAATGCTCGGCACTCTACTAGGTCTCGGTTACTAAATCTCGGTAATCAGCTAAAACTAACCATTGCAATTAGACAGGTTTTTATTTTGCACAGCACAAAGACAGATGCTAATAGCAAGGCCAAGAACCTATCTCCAACCAGGTCCTACATATTTTCAAACAACACGCCGTGCATATCAACCTATCTCCCAGACCACAACCAACCAATTCCATTTCAAACTACAAACTTTGTCCGACCTTAAAATCTTGCGCTGTCTGGAACTATGTTTGCTGTTTTTCTGGTGGTTTCGTGGTCTCCGCATTGTCGTGGACTGCTTTCCACTGCCTGGATCTGTCTACTACTGTGTGGTACTGTCTTCTAGTCTTGCCAATGTCTCATCCTCTATTATGATCCATGAGCTTTCTACTAATAATCCATACTAATCCGTCCAAACACTTGCCCCAACCGCAAACGTCTACGGTGACTTCCCAGCCGGTGCCCCAACCACTACCCACAAGTGGTGTATGGGTCACGAAGAATCAACGAAGGTAGTGACTAAGTAATGAAACAAGTAATGAACCAATTAACCAATGTAACCGTGCAACATACACTCCCCCTCTTCCACCTGAAATTCATAGCTGACTCCCGCATGTCTATCCCTTGCAATGGTTCTCATTTAGTCTCGACACTAATTACATAGACCCAACGCTAACTCCTTCATGTTTTGTGGAGGCCCTTACCTCCAATTGCTGGGTCCCATTACGATCCTTCATCTAGCCCCAACTTATCGTCTATGCCGACGCCTGCAATTACTTCACTGTTCGATCTTCCAAGTCTGCACTCGCTACCAGACATCGATGTATTTACCTGTGGAATGCAGATAGTTTCTGCTTGAGTGAATTACTGCTCACACCATCCAGTTAGCGGCTCACATCTTTCCACGCTACTATGCTTGTTCTTTTCCAAAGACTTCTACGAGTTAATGCTTAACACTCATAGGACCCTCTCAACAACCACTCACTAGCCTTGAACTAAGCAAAACCTTGCATCTATACTTTAAATAATATTCTGTCCACATCGTATACCCAACTCCAACCTTACATACGGGATTGTCAATCTGCATATTTATGATCGCTTAGGACAATCCCTCAGTGCTTGCTAGTATTCGTCAATCAAGCCCCACAACGAGGTAGCAAACATTTTAATCAACCAACATCTAATCAGGAGTCAGTATCCAATCAACCAGCATCCAACCAACACCAGCCTCCACTAACATCCAACCACCAACCAACATCTAACCAACACTACCATCTCCCAGAGCAAACCTCGCTCTCCCATGACCACCTGCGTGCAAATCCTGGTTAACGCACATTTGAATCGGATCGTAGATCCTTGGAGTTACACCCTTTGGAGGTGGCTCTTGGCTGCCGTCTAGTTGTAGATTTCTCACAGTCCAAGTAATACTCACTAAACCACCCATATATGGTTCGTATCTGTTCTATTGTCCTACAACATCTCTATTCACATTGGTTCTCGAGTATGCACTACTGACCACAGTCTCAGCTTCCAAGTACGCTAGTGGCTTACTCAGTTGCTCATATGCAAACCCACTGCACAGCTCGGATCACAGATCATTTCCCGGGCTCTGTTTCGAACTGTACTCAATTACTCAGCCGTTCAACTTGATTGCCCTAATCCTGGCATTGCTGTGTTTCACACCACTTCTTCCCTTCCCCTTCCCTTTCGTCTCCTCTTCGTTTCCCCTTTCACTGAATGCTGCTACTCTCTCCCACTCTCCAACATCCACGCCTCACCACAACTTCCACTCATCCTCCTCCCCCACACCCGACTTAGTCCTAGTTCTGCTTTAACTCACTGAAACTGCAGGTCCCACCAAACCTCTGTCCGTATACCTAATGGTATTGACAAGTACTAGCACCTTTAATGGCGGCTTGTATTCTATCGTTCGTATTTCTCATCACTCCTACGCCGTTTCAATCTATTAATGGATTCTTCAACGGTCCTTACTAGCATTAATTGCTTTACCTCAATTCTTAAAGTTCCTTTGCCTTACATCTATATCATATACACTCCCCGACCCACCTCCTTCCTTAATGGCTCGCTCCAGTCAATAATCCCGAAACTCATTCCGTTCCAATTCACGGTTCTAATTTGTGCTGCTTTAATTCTGATAGCCCCAAAATTTTACGAATTGCAATCAAGCAATTGAGGATGAATGAATACAGGACGATCTCAGGCACCTCTAATTCAACGGTTAAATTAAATAACGAACAATATATTAGGAAGGTGTTAGCTTTTGATACGCTCTGCGGCAAAACACTGTTGAGTTTACCGGTCGATTGAGGAAACTTTAATTCCTCAAGGTACTCCAGATTCCAGGTTCCAGGTTCCAGGTTCCAGGTTCTCCACAATTATTGCTTGGCTGGTTTCCTATGAAGTCTCCTTGACTCAATGCCTTTTCTGGTTAGTCAGATTGCAATTGGCAGGAAGTCCATTGGTTTTGCTAGTTTGTTCTTCCACTTTCTTTAGTACTTCTCTTTTTTGAAATCTACACCTCGTGCAGTCAATGTCAACTGCCATCTGCCAACTGTCAACTATCATACGATCTTCGTTTCCAGATACTCGTACCGAACTGATGACCCTGTTTCCCATTGTTCTCAACAAGACCACTATCACTTCCAACTGCATTGGAAATATTATCAGGTGTCTAGTTGTCACTGCTGCACGTTATCATACACAGTAGCAAGTACCAGCACACTTCACAATTCTCAGCCAACTACCAACACCCTTCACACAATTCAATCTTTCAATCATAGCCCCAGAAGAATTCTTCTCACTCTACTATTCCACTTTCAGCTCACTCTATTAACCTACAGCCACACTCAAATCGCCTCCACCTCCTCTGCTACACTCCACTCTATCACCCCATATTTAAACTCCTCCACCAAACCTTACCCCATACTACTCCACATTTCCAGAAATCTACTGAGACATCACAAAACAGGTACTCACCAAGACCCTTGGGGTCAACAGCAACTCAAAAGTTGTAATGCCAACAGCTCTACAAATGTGGCTTACAAATGTAACTAAGAAATTGTATTACCTCGCCTATTTCTTAGCCTTCTTCTTCTTCAATGGTTTCTTCAACAACTCCAAGATGTCGGCGTCCTCGATCTTGTGCTCGGACTCGACCTTGGTAATGTCAAAGTTGCTGGATGCCAATTTGACCACCCCGTTCTTGGTGATTGCCACAGTGGTGTACAACTGAACAATGGTCTCGTCCTCCTTCTCGACAACAACGTCGTATGGAGTCATGACAGAGTGGTTCACACACTCTTGCAATCCCATGCGGCCCTTGGTTGGGTCCTTGAAGGTTCTGATAGCAACTGGGAAGTGAGCAGACTGGCCCTTGATCTCAGACAAGGCCTGGTGGGAGGCCTTCAACTTCAACGAGTAGTTGTTACCGGTCAATTTGTAGATGGTGGTTCTCAAGTCGCTCTTCGTCTTGGCCTTACCGTCTTTGCTGGTACTGATCAAGATATCCAAACCGTAGACTTCACCGACCTTGAAGTTGACAGATGGAACCTGGTTTCTTTGGGTGTCAGTTGGGTTCAAGATGATCTCCTTGGCTCCCAACAAAACATTACGCTCCTGCGAGTACGACAACATGCCCTCCAATGGAGTGACCTCGTAGGCCTTGGCAATCTTGCCAACTACACTGGTGATATCGTAGTTCTTCTTGTCCTCAGCGAACAATCTCAATGCAGCCTCAGTGGAGTAGTAGGCAGCAGCAACAGCGTCAGCAACCTTGCCAGTGAACTTGGCCTTGCCAACAATAACAGTGTCGGATAACACAGAGGCAAACCCGTCTATTTGAGCTCCCAATTGGATCTTGACCACATCGCCCTCCTTCAAGGTCAAGTTGGCATACTTGTCGTCCTCGGTGGCTGGAGACAAGTACTCGGCAATGTTGTTTGGAGACACAGAGGTTGGGAAACCGATCCCCTTGCTCTCGACCTTGCTCTTCTTGCTGTTGTATATCTTGCTGGTCTCTTCGACTAACAACTCATCTCCAAACTTACACAAGTGGTACACGGTAGCTCCAGGAATGACCAACTTCTTGACCTCCTCAAGCACCTTGGTGGCAATCTCACCGGCAACCTTGTACTTGGTGACAACGTCCGAGTTGTTGATGGTATAATCTGGTTTCTCTTCACTCATATTCCTAGTAGTACTGAACTGGTTCGACGACTGGACAAAATTTTTAGGTATGGAGGTGCTGCGTTACCCGGGGCAGAGGGGGTTTAGTTGCGATTAGTTATTATAGGGCCCATGGTCTTGGGGTTAAGCATTGTAATCACGTGACACATGTTTATACGCGTCGCGTTATTTATCCCATCTCTTGAAATATAGAGTCTTGACTGTTTAGACATAGTCATCAGAAACAGACCTTCACTCCTGTTATGACCACCTTATTGAAATTCGATCTGCCGATCGTGTCAACGGCTAAGAACCCGATATCTTCCAAAGTTCTTCTTAAACGGCTTACTGATTTGAGTGATGAATTAAGTGGAATAGATCAAGATCAAGATTGTGAGAGTTTGACTGATTTGGCAGGCCAGCTTGTCAACAAGAAACTTATTAGACATCAGGATTATGGTGTCAAGGTGTTGGTGGCGTTGTGTCTTGCAGATATTTTGAGATTGTTTGCTCCCGATGCTCCTTATAATGCAAATCAGCTTACAGATATATTCAAGTTGTTCTTCAGTATATTCAAGAATTTGGCCAACGAGTCTCTGCCGTACCACCAGCAGAACCTTCAATTGATCACGAAACTTGCTGAAGTACGTACATTGATTTTGATCACTGATCTCCCGAAATCTGACCAGTTGATTGAAACGTTGTTTGATATCTGCTACAATGAACTAGCCAAGCTGGACTTGAACCAGTCGTTGGTACCAGTGATTGCCGATATATTAAGCGAGATCATGTCTGAGTCGTCGACAATTCCTCAGCAAGTTCTTAAACTTATTCTTAACAAGTTCCTTACAAACAGTGCTACTGGAGTGCTTCAGTCTTTGAACGTGTTGAATCCTGGGTTTGTGTTCACAGTCACGATCTGTGAGAACAACACAGAACGGATGTCCAGGCAGATTGTCCAGTTGTTTTCGGAAATCTTGTCTACTGAAGATGAACCTGAGGAAGACGAGACAGTGTTCTTCAAGAACTTGGCTAAAATACATAAACTTGTAGTGGAAGTATGGAAGTATGTGCCCAAGATGTTGTCTACCGTCATGGGACTTATAGATTCTGAGCTCACAATGTCGTCCAACGAACGGATCCGGATCTTGGCGACAGAAACCATCGGCAAGATTGTTGCCCATCAACCTTCGAAGCTCAATTTCATATCTGCACATCACGAGACATGGCAGAACTGGGTCAAGAAGATCTTGGATTCCTCTGCAACTGTTAGAGTCCGGTGGGTCCAAATAGCCACACAATTGCTTGTGTCTCGATTCGATCTTATTGGTGAGATCTCGAATGGGATCTTGAAATCGTTGATTGATTCAGACGATAAAGTGCGCTTGGCCACAGTCAAGTCGGTGGGCAAACATCTTAGCGAGCTTATTTTCAGTTCCAAGTTTGTCAACAACTATTCGCTAATGACTACGTTAGGTCAATTGGCTAGAGAGAGAAACAAAGAAATACGCACCGAGGCAGTTTATTTGTTGGGACTGCTCTATGATTCAAAGTTCAATGAATTGGATAGTCTGGACATCGACGAGTCTGATGACAAAACCACTTCCAGTGTCAACAAACTTATTGGTTGGATTCCTGACCATATCTTTGGTTTGATATATATCAATGACAAGTCGATCAACAATCTAGTGGACCGGTGTCTTGTTGAGAAAGTGTTCACCATGAACCCAAACACTGAGCAGCGAGTTCACAGGCTCATATATGTGGTGGATCATCTCAATGAGAAGTCCAAGGCTGCGTTCTGGGCTATCAACAAACGTCAAGTGCAGTATTCTAATGGATTGCTGATGTTCTTGACTCTTGTTGAACAAGACGGTCCAAAAGACAAACTTGAAAAAGCCATTGATTGGTTGTTGCAGACGTTGCCTGAAGAGTTGAATGCTTATAATTCATTGGTACGGTTTGTGAAACTTCAGAACCGTCGGCTTGTCAACTTGGTGAAAATGTGTATTGATCCAAGCACGAGTTTCGACACTCTTAAGAACTGTTTCAAGGAATTGTTTCTTAAGTTGCAAGACCCGAAGATTGTGTCGCGTCCAAAAGGAGATAATGACGATTGGATTCCTAACGAGTTGGTTAACGCTTCAGAGATGCTCGATACTTGGCAATTGATCTTGTATAGGGCTTCGCCTATCTACTACAACAAGTCGAACATCAACATTATTCTTGCTGACTCAGTTGAGCTTACGGATCAGGTGTCTACTACCTTGCCACAAGTTTTTGAGTCTCATATCGATGAGTTATTAGCACAGATCAATGACAGAGCTGAAAGTTCTGATTCTATTGCTAACGTCTTGAAGACTGTGTATCATTACTACTCTAACAACAAAACTGCAGTACCTCAGTCGCTCAGTTTGGGCCATGAACTTGTTCAGATCAGTATTGAAGATTCTCCTGTTGCTGCGAAGTACTCTGTCAAAATATTGTCGTTGTTCAAACATCCAGAGGATTACCTTCAGGATGTGGTTGACAAGATATTACCATTGGATATAACCTCCGACAAGCTCACCAGCCACTTGTCTGTGTTGGCTGAGATGTTTGCTGTGGCTCCTCAACTTATTGCTAATCCAGAGAAAGTCACTGCCTATCTCATCAAGAGTATATTGTTAACCAACACAGACGAAAGTAACGACTCTGAAGAGTGGATCACTGATCAAGAGTTGTTTGATGGTAAACACAACCAGTGCTACAACAAGATTCTCTCTCTTGAGATCTTCACCAACAGACTTGTTGCTGTTAGCGAAGACCCAAATAGCCATGAGCTTGCTAATCTTGTGCTCAAACTATTGGTTTCGTGTATTGGCAATGGAGGAGAATTGATTGAAGATGCCAGTCATCCTACCCCGAAATCGTACCAGATGCGACTTCGATTGACTGCAGGGTTGATGTTGCTCAAGATCTCCAAGTTACCGGCCTACAACAAACTCTTGAAATCCAGCACTATCTACAGACTTGTGTATTTGGTCCAGGATGAGAGTCTAGAGGTCCGTCAACAGTTTGTAGAGGTTCTCCAAGAGTACCTCAACAGCCAGTTGATATCTGGACGGTTCTTGCCTCTTATATTCTTTGCTGCGCATGAACCAGACACCAAGCTTCGAGACTCTGTGCGAACCTGGATCCGTTCAAGCTTTGCTACCGAAAAGTCTGGGTTTGAGAAATGTTTTGTTCGGTTGTTACATATGATTGCTCACCATCAAGATTTTATTGATTTTGTTAACGACGACGAGCTTCAGAAAGCGTTCACTTTGGCTTCAGGGTACGTGTTGTTCTACCTCGATAACATCGCTACCAAGGATAATATCTCATTAATCTATTATTATGCTGGTCGGCTCAAACAATACAGAGACTCGATGGTTCCTGATTTCGACTACGAACTCGACCCTATGCCAGAACATGTCTATAACATTTACAAAGTGTCTGACTTGGCACTGCTTGTGATCAAGTTGTTCAGAGAGAAACGTAACTGGCTTATTGAGACGTTCCCTGGTAAATTGCAATTGCCAAAGGATATATTTGGACCTATGAAATCGACCTCAGAAGCTCAGGAAATAGTTTCAAGAACGTTTATTCCTGAAGAGATACTCGAAGATACCACCAACGCTATCAAGAACCAGATTGGGTTACTGATAAAGAAGAAGGTTGTGAAACAGCAGGCTGTCAAACGGAAACCCAAGCAAAGAAAGTTCAAGCCTCTGAAAGTGGCACGCAGAAAAAGCGAACGAGTCAAACAGAATGTGAACTATGAAGAGTCGAGTGATGAGCTGAGTGATGAAGATGAGATCTTGAGTGATGGGAGCGATAGTGAGTGATTGGTTATTAGGGAGACTGGTTTATGGGTTCAGTATTTTGAGTTACATGGTTAGAACTGGGAGTTTCTTATCGATAGGCTCTCTATCTTACTATCTATGTTAGTGACATTTACGTCATTGGCTCTTTGATAGTGACCTTTGCGTTGGGTCTCTGCTAGAAGGCTTTACATCATCGGCTCTTTGATAGTGACCTTTATATCATTGAGTCTTTGACTTCCTGCTAATATCAATAGGATAATCCCAAACACCTCCTACAACCACCCCAATTATACTCATTTATTGACCTATATAAACACCAAACCATGCACCAAACCCAGCCAGAAAGTTAGAAAAAAAGAAGAAGTTATGAAGTCCGAGTGATGAAGGAGAATCTTCAAGTCTATGTATAAGACTAATGGCTTGAACCGAGTCCAAGACACTGTGCTTGGGCAAGCCAAGCTCATGAATATCGACGCCCAATTGAACCTTAGCAGATCTGCTCGTCATGATCAGTGATATTTTCCAATGACATTTGGTCCGGATTATTATTGAAGAGAGCATTGCCTGCTCTTAAAAGGTCGCCGATTCGTGGAAGATACCGTCTTGAATTCGACTGAAGAAGATAGTACGAATGCGGGTCATACTGGATAGATGCAGGACGGTCCAGGACATCGGTAGCCGATTCATTGTCATCGCTGTACTCTCCGTCGTCTTCATCTTCGTCCTCATCTTCTTCTAGTTCGTCGTCGTCTTCATCCTGTTTCAAGTCGTCGTCATAGACAAACCCACGGCTGTCATGGTAGGTGAAGAACGAGCTGGCCATGTCGGAGTCGTCGTTCTCGTCGGTGTTGGAGAAGAAGTACTTGAAGCTGGGCGAGAACCCAAAATGGGTCAACAAATCCTTCTGCATCTCAAAGTAATGCGATTTGTCCTTATACACAATCACGTCCGGGTCCGGCAGGTGCGACAACTGGTACAGGTCCTTGTTCTTTACTCTGGAGCTGTTCAACTGTGCTGCAAACTGCTTGACCTTGGCCACTGCAGCCTCCTGCATATCGTCCTCGTGCGCGATGGTAATGCGCTTGCTGAGCAAATAACTGAACAACGAGTCACCAGCTTTCAACTTTCTCATTAGTTCGGCTTCAATGACAAAATGGTTTTCCTTGTATCTCTGTGAATGGGAGCTTGCCTCCAAATACTTCCAGCCGATGGTTTGTAGACATTGCTTGCAGCGGACATCCTTGACCTTGAAGCTGCCGGTCTTCAACTTGCGCACCTCGTACTTCTTAGCAACAACGTAGTTTGCAAGCTTGCTTACAAAGAAAGCCTTGCCGTAGCTACCTTGGAATTCCTGTTGGTTAGTACTGTGTTGGAAACATATAGAGGACAAAAGTCGTACCAAGGCTTAGGCCAAGAGTAACCGTGCTTATCTTGTTCCGGTACCTCAAAAGCCATGCCACACCTTGGTGGTTCTATCCTAACAAAAAATAAATATACTCACGCCTGGAATGATCCATGTGGAACTGATAAGATGTGTGGAACATCGGTTGCACACATAAGTGGTGTATTTATGATTGATATCATCGATGGAGTCGGTAAGTTTGATCCCCATGTTCAACTGTATGTAAGCACAATAAGCTAGCAGCTAGAGATGTTGTGGTCAGTAGAACAACAAGAAGAAAAAGGATTCTGAGTCAGCAGTTTAAAAAATAGCCTGGCAACGGTTGTAGGACGCTCAAAAGTAGCACAGAGGTTTGCCTCTAAGAAGCTGAGGTGCGATGAGATGACCCCCGATCCTTAGTACCGATGAGCTTACCAATTAGGATCACTGGCAAAACAAGCAGCGGTTTTGCAATGACACCAACCAATTAGAACGCGTGGGTCGCAACAAGGCTATATATTCGTACAAGCTAAAAGATAATATCTAGTCTATTAAAAAGCACAATCTCGTCGCATAGGAGCTTAAATACCGGGCCATGACATCCACGGTTGCCCGGCCCGCGCTGCAGAGGCCTGCCTATTGGCTATCAACATAGACAAGTGCAAGAGGGAGTAATATGTACAGGATGCGGAGCAGGGACAAGTGGTGAGCTGTAGAGGTGTTCGGGTGGCAACGGCAGATGTCATGGTGAGGTCTGGGTGTTGGTGTGTAGAGGTTGAAGTCCAAGAGCCATGAGCAAGTGGTAGTCATGGTTTCAATTACATGCTAGCACCTGCTAGCATCAGGCTCGGACAATCCAATTTGAGCCACCGTACATCCACACTAAAAACCCAGTCTAGTTCCGAGTTTCCCTGCACACTCTGTGTGGCTGATTGGTGGGCAGTGAACCACTCACCACCGATAAAACCCTGGAGCCACACCCCGGATTTTCTGGTTAGCAAGCTGGTCCCACACTGGTTTCGCAGCTTGTTTCTGCTGCTGTTCCCAGGCCAACCGGTTTTTCGTTTGTTGGGTCTTGAGAATCACTCGCACATGCGACCACCGGTGTCTGATGATCCCGGTTCTTCCCCGGCCCTTGAACTCCACCCGTTTCAACACATCACCATCGGACCCACTCCATATCTGACTAATATACATTCCAGCAGGATCAAGCTCCACTTTCTTGGCTTTCTCAACTGCCGACTCCAACATCTCTCCAATATCTCTCAGGACTTTCTTGGTACTGAAATGACACTGAGTAATGGCATCCATCAATGGAAGCTGGTTAAGTAACCGAGTCACCAACGTGACCTTCTTGGTCGAGCTTTTAATCCGGTACGATTTCAAATAAATACTTGGCTCAAGCACCTCGATCTCTTCTTTCTTCAAGTTCAACACATACTTCTTACCATCAGCTAGTCTTACTTCTTCACCGTTCTTAAAGAACCCGTTCTTTTCCACATTAGCAAGGTACACCTGTTTCTTGACCGGACTGAGAAGCTCGTCGACAGCAATCAACGGCTTGAACTGCTCGTCCATAAACTCTTGGTACATTGAGTCTGTAGCTGGTGTCAAGGTCTCTTTCAACTTAGCCAACTTATGCTCAGCTTCTTCTTCCTCAGTCAACCCTGATGACGTCTCGTCTGGCTTACTGAGATTATTGGCGTATCTGGCAACAGAATCCAACTCTGTCAGCTTGTCGGCATTGGTGATGTCTCCAAACAACGACCCTTGCTTCTGGTTGTATCTGGCAGCCAATACATGGAAAGGCGCAGGTCTAATTATTGAAACAGCAGGTAATCGCTGGATCGCCACTCGTCGTACCAAATTCATAATGAAAATATTCTAGAAATTGGCCAACAGGTTGGTTTTAAACGAGATTTTAACTAGTCAATAGTTAAGTATTTACACGACCCGTTGATTCAAGCTAAACAATTGTGGACTCGAAGCTGAAAAATTTACTAGCTGTGTGTTACCCGGTGGAGGTGCTGGGGGGAGGGAGCCGCCTAAGAGGATACAATCTTGGGCGGTTGCTCTGCCGCCTAGGCGCCTGGACTTCTACAACAATCACGTGATTTAAAGTCTCTGTTATGGCAGCATCTATGGATCAGAGGAAGTTTAAGAAGAGTGGTAATTATAGTGTATTTGTCTTCTACACACATCAGGAATCATTCTGCATCAATAATTGCGACTGGCAATTTATCACTGGTAACTCTCCCTCTTACTTACCATTCGATCAACCAATCAAAGCACAACCTACTTATGCTTCCCTCCACACAATCTTCTCACTACATCCTACAACAAGATCGTAATACCATGACATTTATCACTATGCAGAACTACTTCTCTCTAGTCCTCTTGACTTCGTTGCAGACCTTTGCAGCAACCTTTCTCTTCCTAGTTTACACCCAATTACTCAATGTCCAAGTCTCATTCCACTTGAGCCATTCTCTTGACACATCTCTTAAAATTTTAGTTTCCAATTTACCTACTCATCATCAAATCCAGTCAATTCCTTGTTTCTCGCAGTCTTTGGCACCGGATAACTTTCTGGCAATGGGACATGGTCCTCGTACAAGAACTTCTTTCTCAAAGGTGTCACTCCAAATATAAAGGCAGGGCCCAACAATCCAATGGCTATTGAGTAGAACAAATGAGGTCTGGTGTAGGCGTAGTAACGAGCCCAACGGTATGGGTGCTTGAAATAAATCGGAGCTTCAGTCGACATGGTGTTGGCTGGGATGTGTTAGTATGGTGTGTTACAATTTGTGAAAATATCATTGGCCTGCAGGCAGGAGGTCGGGGCTCATGTGCGTGGTTAGATGGAGAGGAAGTATCGAGGAGGCCGTAGTCTACGTTGAGTGGAGCTTCGTCGAATTTAATTACACTAGTTTTATTATTTTGACTTTAATGTTTTTGTTATGTTGTTTGTAAGAATAATGGAAGTTTCTAGTTGAAAATCGTAGAGTACTTGGAACAGAATATTAGATTGAACCATGTAGAAATGTGGAGCACTAGATGTGGAGCAATAATGTACAAGTGATACAATTGTAAACTAAACCGGTCTAAAAAAAGTGCAATACAGAATTAGGTCGATAGTAAAATATATTAAGATGATCAGTAGTGGCTGTAGAACAACACAAACTCTTGGTCATAGTAGTGCTGCTAACACACACGTTAACCACAGTCCATTCCACAGTCCCTAAGTCTTCTTGGACGACCGCGTCTTTCTTACTGGCTTAGTCTCTGAGACTTCAACATCCTCGCTCTTAGCAGTGTCATGGCCATACTTCTTAGCGTTTCTGACATCTTTCTTGGCTTGTTTCTCCTCCTCCTCTTGTTTCTTAGCCTCTTCCAATTTCTCTTCAGCCTCAGCCTTCGCAACCAACTTGGCATACTCGATATCAGATTGAGCGTCCTCAAGAGTCTGGTAGTATCTTCCGGCTTGCATCACCAACACACCAACCAACATAACACACACCAACACTTCACTGGCAGCAATAACATTAATACCAGTAGGCATATCAACCTCACCCCAGTTTCCACTAACACAAGCATCGGCACCGGTTCTGATGTTGGTCAAGAACACACAGATGGAAAGGAAGAAAAGCGAACCAGACACCCAGTCGTAAAGCTTCAAAGTCGCTTTAGGCTTGTAGATCAAGACCAAGAACCCAAAGAATCCCAACGCAACAACAAGTGCTGCAGGACTGTAAACTCCAAGTGGAAGAGACGCCCATCTTTGATAGTGGCCAAGAGAAGCAACAAAGTCTGCGTCGGTAGGAGTACCCCATAAAGTCACAAACGTGTATGGAGAATTGGCAAACACCACTCCAAGGAGGAAAGAAGTAGCTAAATGTTAGTCTGGGTAATTAAAAAGGTAATTAAATAAAAAGGAGTAGGTTTGCAATATGTTGAAGAGTATTTTGATGTCTCTTAGAACTTAGAGTTGAACAACCTTCGAAGTCCAGTAGTTAACTGAATGACAATAGTTGCAAGGGTCCCATAAACTGAGACCCAAGTACTATCCAACCAGTTCTCAAAACATCCTAACATCAACAACAAGTAACAAAAAAGCCACCCAATACTCACCTGCAATAGCTAACCCTGCACCAACAGGAATCAAATCAGCGTAAAGTCCCATAGTTGTTTTTCGATCAGTCGATGTAGTTTCAACAATACAATAATTTGTGCGAGGAGGCGATAGTCGATTAGGGTCACGTGCAGCTGCAGCTTGGCAGCACCGAATTGCCGTGTAGAGATCAGAGTCGTAAGTAGTTTCAGAGATAAGGTGGTTGGGGTGGGTTTTGGAGTGGGTGGTTGGAGTGAAGGGGTGTCGTTTAGGGGTGTAAAGTTGTTGAGTAGAGTTGATTAGTAGATTGTAGAGGTAGGTTGGAGGTTGTAGGTCTTGAACTGATACAGAACTAGTGAGTGAGTTTAGGACGATCCCATTTGTAAAGGGTCGGTTAGGGGTCGATTTTTGATGTTCCGCTTTGATTTTTAAACATGTTTTTGGATACTTTGTGTTTCTAATGACGAAGGATCATTTTTAACTTATTTAATATTATTATACTCCGCGGCTTATGGGCTTTCTGACTCACGAGAAACACGAAATTCACGTGACACATACATTAAAAGTTGCGAACCCACTCCGTCCCTCAGCAAGATTTTTTTCTCGCTTGGTTTTTCTGCCCAGTATTTTGGATCGGTCTTGGTACTCTCTTATAAAATTTATGCATACTACTACTCACTAAACACCAACAATACAACTAACAAACTTACTAAAATACTACCGTGCTACACCCGCTACTAGCAAAAACATCAATTAATTATTTAAGCTTCGGTTGGAGCAGCCTCGGATTTCTCCTCAGCCTTTGGCTTGTAGTCCTTGACAGTTGGCTCTCCAATTGGCTCCTCCTCCTTAGGGTCGTAGATTTGAACGTAGTCTGGCAACGACTTTGGTCCGATCTTGGACTGTGCTGGGTCCTTCATGATCTTGACCTTGATACCCAACACACCCTGTCTCAACAAAACGTGTCTGATAGCAACATCAATGAAGTCTCTGACTGGTTGACCAGAGTGGATCATGAATCCGTCTTGGAACTTCATCGACTTGGCTCTGGCAGCTCTCAACTTACCGGAGATGACAACCTCGACACCCTTGGCACCAGACTCCATGACGTATCTGACGACACCGTAGGCAGCTCTTCTGATGGCCAAACCGTTCAACAACTTGTATTTCAAGGACTCGGCTTGGGCAACAGCAGACAATCCACGGTCTTGGACTCTCTCGACGAACAAGACAATGGTGTTGTCAGCGAACTTGAATCTCTTTTGGATCAAAGAAGTCAACTCGTGGATTCTTCTTCCGTTCTCTCCCAACACAGCTTGGGTGTGGGTAGCTCTGATGATCACCTCGGTCTTGGTAGGAGTGACTCTGACCTCGACACCAGAGTATCCTTCCTCAGCCAATTCTCTGGTGAAGAATTCGTTCAACTCGGCGTAGAAAACACCGTCAGCAACAAGCTTTCTTTTCTTGGAGATGATAGCAACCATTGTTATATGTTATGTTGTGGATAGATGGTTGGAGGTTCTTGATTTTCGTTATAGTAGGATGAAAAATATTTGGTGTCACGTGGGAGACCAGGGTAAGGCAGAGCACTTTTTCTTCCAGTGTGACTGGTAGACATG
Source organism: Saccharomycopsis guyanensis (assembly GCA_030578595.1). Classification (NCBI taxonomy): domain Eukaryota; kingdom Fungi; phylum Ascomycota; class Saccharomycetes; order Ascoideales; family Saccharomycopsidaceae; genus Saccharomycopsis; species Saccharomycopsis guyanensis. Next base: position 293,951 of record JAJMSQ010000014.1, read on the forward strand.
CTAAGCATATCACGTGCAAATCTTTAGGTCTACCTGACCCGGAGCTACCCGATTAAGCTCCTCAATACCAGTTGGGGCTCCTGCAGATGATGGCAGTTTCAATAGTGGAGTAATTATGGCAGTGGATTTTGGGAGTGGATTCAAGCTGCAGGTGTCTGTGTGATCTGGTCAACCATTAATCCACAACACCAGCCAAACCACATCATGTTTCCTCAACATTGATCTCGCCTCATCTAGTTTTTTGCACCCTCCGCTCCGTAAATATACGCCATTGCCGATGGTATTCACCAGGGTACTCCGCGGGATTCCGAAACCTTTTTCCTGGCCAGAGTAGTGCGTTTGTTTGACTGTCTGTTAGCCCACGGTGCATTCTTCCACAGAGGATCCCCCGGCACCAAACTAAACTCTGCCAAGGTCAAGAAGCCATGTTCTGTGACCGAAATAAGCCACGGTGATCACCTCCAATCCCATCACCCTCGCATACTTGTTCTCCGCCACCCCCAGTCTCCTCCGTGGGTCGGAAATCCTGGGCACCCACTCATGCAGCAGCTATGACCATCAAACACTTCTGCCCGAGCCATCAAACACTTCTGCAGTCGCTGCTGGTCCAGATGATCACTATTGATGTCGCCCGAGGCGGGGAGGGCTAAACCTTAGTGCCCAGGCTCAGGTGCTCAGTTTTTAGTCATTTTACGTCGCAACCGACATAACTTAATCGGGACTGTGTATTGGCTTATGTGCTAGCGGATCCGGGTGCCCTGACAACGGAACTACTCGGTGGAGTGACATATCAAGTGTAGTGTTGCGCTCTGTGGAGTTGTTAACAGCAGCAAATTTTTAGAGCTCGAGGGCTTGCAAACTTTGAAGCCAACTAGGTTTTCGGGCGTGACACTAGCATGAGGGTTGATGTAATTGTGGGTCAGACAGTAACTAGCAAGCCCCAACGGAATAAACCGCACTACCCTGGTGTCCAGGAGTACTTGAAACTGGCAGCCCAGGTTTGAGGCTTGCTTGCTCCCGGTCCCTTGACTCGCAGGAAGCATACGGGTCTAGCTGAATGAGGGCCAATGTACGTATTCACTATTCGAGGCCACCCGTAACTAGTACAGCTGCAGCATTTTGACGTGGTGTGGGCTCTGGCAAGCTGTTGATGGTACTCTGTTCTTGCCACGGTAAGGTACTGGTGGACCTGCTTCGCGTGAGTGGAGGTGCAGATCTCCAGCCTCCTGGGCACCCACCACCTCCAGCAACAATTACGAACACTCTCCCGGTAAACGAGACAACTGAGAGCTGGCAAACCTTGAGCTGGAGAATTTTCTATTGTGCTGCAACTGGTGGTGACGTGCACCTGTAATTAACTTGCGTGCTGTAGTGTACCCACTGAGCTACAGCCAAGACTCACCTACGCATTAGCAGCCAAAGTAGACACCAAACTCAAATGGTCAACACCAGCAAATTCTCTTAAATAGGAATGAATCTGAGTAGTGCAAGTGGAGATGGCCTTCCGAGTCAAAGCTGAGGGAACTGATGGCGGTGGCCCGGTGTGTCTGGTGGTGTGTGCAAGCGAGACTTGGACATTTGTAATCGAGAGTCAACTAGTGTCCATGGAGCCTCCACACGCCCTCCAAATCAGAAAACGAAAATAGACTCGTAAACGATGTAAAATTCTCAACGCAAGGACTTGACATGGGTTGACATTTTTTGCCGGGCTTGTGTGGTTAATACCAGCTAAATGCAAAACTCAGACATCAAACTCAGACATCACTTAAGAGGCAACGGGATTTACGAGCATGCAATGAGGGTTGGGATCACAGCGACAACACTAACGGGATTAAGAATAGTCTAATTAGCTGGGCTTCTTTAATTGGAATACGAATTTCTCGCCACAAAAACAGAATGTGCCAAACTGTCGTGGAATTTCACAGTGCTTATATCCGGACCTAATGAAAATCTCCAACCCGCAGAATTGGCTCCGTCAGTAGCCCTGGCGCACAAATCGCATCCCCAGATTTCCAGCACCACAGCATCCATCTAGCCGTCACCAACATCTTACGCCGTATCTGTCAATCTAAATAGAATGCTTATTGTCGGATTGACGGGGTCTATTGCCACTGGGAAATCCACTGTGTCTAAACAGTTGGAGTCTCAAGGAGTGCCAATAATAGATGCCGATTTGGTGGCCAAGCAGGTAGTTGCAAAAGGCACTCGAGGGTACAATGAAGCAGTGGCATACTTTTCACAGTTCAGTGACGATATATTATTAGACAATGGTGAGCTCAATCGGGCAGAATTAGGACGATTGGTTTTTGGACCTGAGAACAGAAACAGATTGAAGAAGTTGAACTCGATCACCCATCCGAAAATAGGTAGTGAGATTGTAAGCCAGGTGATCAAGCATTATATCCGAGGGTACAATTTAGTGATCTTGGATGTGCCTCTTTTGTTTGAAGCCAATTACCATTACTTTTGTGGTACAATTATCAATGTGACGTGTGATGATAAAGTACAATTGAAGAGATTGATGGCACGCAACCCGGAGTTAAGTAAGAAAGATGCTACAAACAGACTAGCGAGCCAGATGCCACAGGCTAAAAAGGCTCATTTTGCAGACATAAATATCGATAATAGTGGAGACTTGGAGAGTTTGAACAAGAAAGTGGATACTGTGTTGGCAGAGATCAAACCGAATTCAGTAGTGACGTGGGTTGAATGGTTTCCGTTTATTGGATTGTTTGTGGCATTTGTAAGGTTGAGTCAGAATTATTTCAAGTTTCGAAAGATGGCCAAATGGGAGTGATTGGAGTGGGAGGAGGGTATGTGGTTGATGTGGTTGTGGTTACACTTAATGACTGTTTGTGGTTTATGGAGTGCCATGAAGAAGATATGGATGAAGTTTGTGTATCAAGTTTGTGTAGCAATTATTTTAATATGAATACTTTTTGAATGATTGTGGTAGTGATATGATACTGATCAGAAGTACCAAACCAATGCAACTGTCAATGTCAATGTCAACCGTCAAAGACGAAATGTGGAGTAAGTGTGATGGAAGACCACTTCTTTGATTCGATGTATCACGTGCACTTAGAGTTAACCCGTTGTACTTCTTCGCAACTGTCAATAATTTACCAAGAATAAAACTAAAATAATAGTCCGAGTGTCACAAACCTATAACCTGCTTTTACAGTTCAAATAAGTGGTGGAACATGAAAAATCAATGACTACACCAACCCTCAGTAATGGCATTTATATGTACCTGCAGTGCTCGGGCGGGTTTTGAGGTTTACACCGACTCACTCTGTCAGACCTATTACTTGATTATGAGCCAATCTTGATCCTTGACCATTCTAATCAGCTAAATTGAGCTTAGCTTGTGTCACTCGCTGATAACAGAAGTTTCTGGAAACTAGGACCCTGAAATATAATGGTAGCACTGATACTTTACCATTGGTGAACAGTACTATGCTCCATAGAAGTAGACCATTACCAAGACAGCATAAGCCAAGAACACTCAGTAAACGAATCTAGATCACAATAGGCTCCTACTAAATTTTTATCTCCATAGCCTTTTACCTTTTGTACTGACCCCTTAATGACCAGCATTTCTTTTTTTACTGCCTTTCTTTTTCTTTCGTTCTTTCTTTCTTTTCTCGCCCAGTCCTAATCTATGCCTACTCCACAGTTGACACAGATCAAGCTTCGGGGACCAACCTATCAACCATCGGTGAACCAACACTAATGTACCCCACCCACAGGCTACCAGACTGGCCTCCCATAGTCTAAGCAACTCGGCAACCCTAAAAGAAAATCGGCTACGGGGCAACGGACAATAAGATGTGCATCAATGGTCCGAGGCGGAAATATGTGCGGCAGTGTAGACTATTTTTCCGATAGACTATTGCTGGGATTTAAATACTGGAGGTTGCCAGAAGTCACTCGAGCAGTATAGAACAGGATAATCATATCTGGGTATTTCTGCAAATCAATACTACTAGAATCCAATACTATTATACTGATAATTGATCAGCAACTAAAAGGCACAGACCATAGATAATCTCAGACATATAGCTATAATGACCGGCACCGTTGTACTTGTTAACAAAGACAATTTCCCATTCACCAGCGAGAAATGGACCGAGTTTGAGAAAGCTCACGGGGAAGTGAAGTTGATCTACGACCAGTCGTCTGGCCCGGAGGAGTTTTTCAGCAAGTTGGACGGAGAGTTCCATGACGTGGAGGTGATTGCTGGAGTCAAGAACAACTACAAGTTGGACGGTAAGGTGTTTGACAAGATGCCACGTTTGAAGGCAGTTTGCTTTGCCTCGGCAGGTTACAACCAGATCGATTTCGAGGAGGCCACTCGTCGTAAGATCCAGATCTCCAGAGTGTACGATTTGGACACCTCGACTGCCGACACCAACCTCTTCTTGCTTCTTGGAGCAATGAGATTCTACCAAGTGGGAATCAAAGATTTGGTTTACAACCGCAAGTTCCGCAACCCACCTCAAGTGGGAATTGCTCCAAGCGGCAAGACTGTGGGAATCATCGGATTGGGAGCCATTGGTAAGCAGGTTGCTGCCAGAATCAAGCCATTGGGATTCGAGAAAGTGATCTATTACAACAGAACTCAAGCCAGTCCAGAGATCGAGAAGGAATTGGGTGTGGAGTACGTCACCAACGTTGACGATTTGATTAAACAGTCTGACATCATCGATCTTAACTGTGCCTTGACTGACGAGACCAGAAACTTGATCAACGAAGAGAGAATCCAGAGCATGAAAGACGACGTGATCATCGTCAACACTGCCAGAGGAGAGGTCATTGACGAGCAGGCACTTATCAAGTACTTGAAGAACGGTAAGATCTTGTCTGCTGGGTTGGACGTGTTCCACAACGAGCCAAACATCAACTACGATCTTGTTGATTTGGAGAACGTCATTGCCTTGCCACACTTGGGAAGTTACTCCAAGGCCACCAGAGTCAAGGCTCAATTGACGGTGTTCAAGAACGTTGAGAACTACCTTAGCACCGGAGTTGTTCTTACCTACATTGGTGAGCAAAAGAATCTTAAGTGGTAAGAAGTATAGACCCAATGGCACCAGCAGACTTGGACACTGACTGGGACATTGACCGGGACATTTGGTTTAAATAGTCTTAATGAATTGATTTAATAAGCATCAATTGGTTGTAGAGATGGGATGGAGGATGGTGATGTGTGGTTCTGCTATTGTCCTTCTGAACTTACTACTCTTTGGATATTGGATCTATTGTCAAACAATGCTCCAACTCAATTGTCAAACTATAATATCCAACTGTCATCAGTTTTGCTGTTTAGCTTTAATGTCACTCGTTCAACATGTATACATTTCTCCAAGGTTTCTCATAACCTTCGCTTACAATTCACAACCGTCATGTTAGCCCACGATGCACCTACATCACAGATCAAGTCCACACCTCATCGAATTCTAATCAATATTCAGTCGCTAATAAATGAATATCATTCCCATAGTTTATAGTCCTTTTTTAAAAAAATTCCTTGTTTCTGTGCCAATATCAGTCCATTAGATCACTATTAAGTTATCAAATAATACTTCCTCCGCCATGCAGGTCTCGGTATACATCTGAAAAAAAAATTCGACTCCGGAAATTCTATGACACAATTCTTCAGCCATGCAACATCCTCTGATTAAAGACGGGTGGTTTCACGAGGAATCCGATGCGTTTCCAGGCCAATCGTTTGCTTTGAGAGTAGAAAAGATTCTTGTCAATGACAAGTCGGAGTTCCAAGATATCTTAGTGTTTAAGTCCACCGATTATGGCAATGTGCTTGCCTTGGATGGGATCATCCAGTGCACAGAACGAGACGAGTTTTCGTACCAAGAGCTTATCACCCACGTTCCAATGTTCGCTCATCCTAATCCAAAACGAGTACTTGTCATTGGAGGAGGCGATGGAGGTGTGGTACGTGAAGTGTTGAAACACAATGTCGACGAGGTGGTGTTGGTTGAGATCGATGAGTATGTGATCAACCTCAGCAAAAAATACTTCCCCAAAATGGCATGTGGGTTTGGCGATCCCCGAGTAAAAGTGGTGCTTAGCGACGGGTTCAAATTCCTCAAGGAGAACCAAACTAAGTTTGACGTGATTATCACCGACTCGTCCGACCCAGAGGGCCCGGCTGAGAACTTCTTCCAGATCGACTACTTCAAGCTTCTCAACAACTCGCTCGCGGAAACTGGAATAGTGATCTCGCAGTCATCAGAAAACATATGGTTGAACCTCGACAAGATCAAGACCTTGCAACAGGAGTTCAGTAAGGTGTTCCCTGCAGTGAAATACTGCTACACATGTACCCCGTCTTACACCTCGGGTCAATTGGGACTTATTGTGTGTTGCAACCAGAACATCGCCTTGGACAAGCCGTTGCGGGAGCTCCCAAACCTGAACTTCAGCTACTACAACAAGCAATTGCACAGTGCTTGTTTTGTGTTGCCTACTTGGGCAGACAAAGAGTTGAACTAGACGAAACAGGTCAGACATGTGTCGTAGAGATTATGCAACGGACGTATATTCGAGGTGCCTAATCTGTTGCTGGTTATCAGCTGGTGTCATCGGGAAGGCTACATGGTCGACCGACGGTAAATACAGTTTGTCAGAGAAGATTTCACAGCGCTGCAGTATCAGGTAGCACCGATGCAGGACCCACCACAGAGTCTGTCAGTGAAAAGCTGTGCAAGCTTGTGTTTCCACATAGAAGTATAGAAAATAAAGGTATGGGATGAATCGGTAATGAGGGGACGGTTGATTGCAAGTGACACAGACGGCAATGAGTGCATAGGAGGAGATCGCAAACTGTAAATTGGAGGGGCAAGGCATCAATCAGAGACTTTTCGAAGTACGCAGCCCAAGACCCCAGTTAAGATTTCTGTGCAGAAGTGCTTGGCTCTTGGCCAAAGCTTGACGAGATAACATGGGCCAAAGCTTGACGATAACATAGATGATAGCTAGAGAGTAGAGACAGAGAGAAGTAGAATGTGGTACAGAAGTAAACAGAATTATTATAAAATCTAGAACTAAAGAGCTAAACTGTCTAACTAATCAGATTTGTCCGACTTTTCATGTTGGACTTCCTCGACCTTGAAAGTGGTGTCGATGGTTTCGTCGTCACCCAACAAGGACAAGTCGTAACCTTCGGCTTGCAAGTACTCCAAGAAGTGTTTGTCTTCGTTGACCATGGCGACTGGAGAAACGTCTGGCAAGAAGAAAAGTGCAAGAACGGCAGCGAAAAGTGCAAGGGCAGACGCAATGTAGTAAGGAACTTGCAATCCGTAGGATTTTTCAACACGAGGGAACACCCAGGTACCGATGAAAGCTCCGATTTTACCAATGGCAGCGGAGATCGAGTAGTAAGTACCTCTGACTGGAGTGGCAGCGGTCTTGGAAGCCAAACAACCAATGTTGTCACCAGGACCAAGCTCACCGAAGGTCATGAACAATCCGTACAACACAGTGAACCCGGCAATGTTGTTTTGCAAGTGGTTGAAAGCACCTCCAATGGCGAAACCAAAGATACATTGGATGGTCAACCCAACAACAAGGGTCAAACGTGGGCCAATGTAGTCGGCAAGAATGGCACCGAGGAAAGCTCCTGGGATGTAGAACAAGTTGAACACAATGTTCCATCCAAAGGTCTTGTACAAGTCCCCGTCTGGGATGATCGAGTTGAGAATGTTGGACGAGTAGATACCGAAAGCGTAGGCAGAGAAATCGTAGATGAACCAGATGATGGCGACAATGGTCAAACGGAACCAGTAGAACTTGAACACTTTACCGTATGGGATGTGGGTTTTTTTGAACCGGGTCTTTTGGAAGTTTGGCGATTCCTTGAACTTCAAACGAAGGAAGAACAACGACAATGGCCAGATAGCACCAATTCCAAGAGTCACACGCCAGACTGGAGTCAAGTGTTTTGGAGTACAGATCCAGAGCAACACCATTGGCACAAAAGAAGAGACCACGAACCCAGTGTCGATAGCAAAGTTGGTGAACCAGATGAAGTATCTGTTTCTTCTTTTAGCAGGGAGCAAAGCAGAGGCTTCGGCACAGGCCACAGAACCAGTAGGGTACTCAGATCCGATACCCACACCGAGGAAGAACCGGTAAGCAGTAAGGGCAGCCAACATCCCGTTGACACTTCCTTTGTAACCCCAAGCACCGGCACAGAGAATCGAGAACACCACCAAGAGAGTGTTGGACACCATCATTCCAAACTTACGGGTGAATTTATCAGAGATGTACCCGAAGGTCAACTGGCCGACCACGGTACCAACGAACGCAATGGAACTGACGTTGGAAATGGCGTTGGAGTTGGCGTACTCGTCAGGGTAGAGAGTCGACAAACAGGTGGAGACCGTGGAGATCGAGTTGTTGACGTACCCGTCGGAGAAAAGACCAGACCCTGCGGTGATGACGGTCCAGATCTGGCCCGAGCGAGCAGAGCCAGTGACCTCACTTTCCAAGTGGATTGGGGCCTCGGTGTGGTCGTCGTCGGCGTTGATGGCTTCGTCGGTTTTCTTGTAGGTGACTTCACGCTTGGCACGGACGGTCCAACCGTACAAGAGGTCGCTGAACGAGTGCGGCAAGTCACGCGTCAATACAGACATGGTGGAGATGGAGCAGGAGAGTTAACTGAGATCGAGCCGGTGCAAAGACATGGGGCAAGCCAGCTTATATAGGGCAGATAGCCGGCGAGACACTGGGCCTGCTGCAGCACCAGCAGGGGAACAATCGAAAGTTTTGCAAGTCATGCAGTAGCCTGCCGGAGTGAAATCTATCGATAAGTGACAGCAACCAGAATTAGGAACAGGCGTGGCCTGGTGGAGGAGAGTAGTTGCGGTGTGCTCACTACAGTCACTGTGGTTACCGGGACCCGACTGGTGTGGCTGCATGTACTGAGGATGTGAGGATGTGAACAGCTCGTGGTTGGTCAGCAAGCCAACGGTGATCAGGCACTAAAGGAAGCAATTGCTGGCTGGTTGCAGGAATTTCTGGATTTGAATCACGCATGTGATTGACGGCTCGATCTGTTGGGCACGTTTTCTCCAGATGAAGGAGACAGGGCGGCCGAGTGCCACGAGGCTCGACCTGTTAGGAACTGTTATCACTGGGTGGCAGGTGCTGGAGTCTGGGTCGAAGCTTGATGGGGGTCGGTTTTTCTTGGCTGGTTTGCTGAGACTTCGGATTTACAGGTAAGGTACCGTAAGGCTGGAAAGTATCCAAACTACTGGGAAGCAGCCCCGCCGAGACACCACAATTAGCCAGGTATTGTCGGCCGCAAGCTACTGCTCCTGCTAACGGAAATTATTTTGGGCAATCTAAAACCCGGTTATTGTGAGGGTACAGGTAAAAGGAAGTCGAAGGTTGAAGGATAATCCCATGCAGATACCTACTGGATTGGGCGTGGGAGCACGAAGCGGGTTGCAACCTGGCTTTCAAATCGTCGGGTTTGTGAATACTAGATTTTGTTGAGGAAATAAGCGTGGCCCTCTAGCAGTCGCTTAGGGGTTCGGATATTAGATTTGTTAATTCCTGGCTGCTATCCTCGCTAAAATCCTCGCCAAAAAATGGCTATCAATAATTGACTTCTGAACAATTGGCGGCTTGGCTGTTAACCGTTTTGGGGCGAACTTAAATTATCCGAGGCCCAGAGGGAGGTGTGGTGCTGGCTGGTGTCTTGGATGTTCTGGAATTGGATGGTAGGATATTCTCTGACATGCTGTCTAGGATGTGGTGTTGGGGTGTTGGGATTTTTCCTTTGGTTTTTCTCACTCTCTGGTGTTTTACTTTTTGCGACCTCTGTCTTCATGCTGTATTTTTCAGACTACTCTGTGCACTTCGTTCTGTTACTGCCCTGCATTTGTGCCTGGGTATTGAAGTTTTCGGTATACCTTCAAGTACAATATCTTTGCCAGCTACACTATTTTACTAGCTCTTCAATTCTACCACTAATAATTCTACAGTGCCTCTTATTTGTCTCATATTTTCCCTCTTCAATGGCTTGTCACTTCTTATTGTCTTCCCCTACGTGACCCTCCAGTCTTATCAGTTTCTCATTATTACATCCAGCAGGTTCCATTCTCCTAGACTCTCCCTCCTCACTGCGTCTCCCCTCGCTACATCTCTCCTCACACATCACTTCCAATTCCTTATTTAAACTTTCAAACTTCATTGTAAAACTCTCTCATTCCAACTACCTCAAAAGTGTCTTGGGTATCTGCGTTACTTGCATATACAATAGCTCGTCTAATCATCGCCTCGCCAACAATGCCTCCTCAATATCTACACTATCAGAAAATAATAAATAACAAAGTAGAACTAAATCGAAAGAAAATGCGCCAGTGCAATTGATTAGAACTCCAGTCAACCTACTGATCTGCTCGAAATATATGAAATGGGAGCTTGAAGCTCAAAGAACTGAAAAATCTGTTTCAAACAAAACTATACTAGCACTGCTAGTGATCGCCAACCAGTACTCACCACCGCCGTTGGTTCAATCGGATCAACACTCGATCTCGCCGTTTGTCACCACTGACAGCCTCATACTGCTGACTGCTTTTGCTGCGGTGCAACTTACACATCCCACGTGCCACGTGCCTCCAACGAGTCAACTACTTCTCGTGCACGGCAATTTGAGTTTTATCCTTTTTGTCACCGATGGTCGACAGGTCGGAATCGTAGTCCTCAATGACAATCATGCTTCCGTCGGTCTGTCCTTTGTAAGAACTGGTGAACGATTGAGGCTCGTCGTCTTCGTCTTGAGCTCTAGATCCATCTCCGAGAGACGACATGTTAAATCCGGTCGACTCCAAGTACTCCAAGAACAAAGCGTCTTCTTTGCCCATGGCCGATGGACTCACGTCTGGAAGGAACACAAGCCCAGCAATAGCAGCAACAAGAGCCAATGCCGAGGCAAGGTAGTATGGGGCTTGCATTCCGCTGTTGGACTTCTCACCACCAAAACTCTTGATGATGATTGGGAAGATGTAGGTACCGGTGAACGCACCGATCTTACCAACAGCAGCAGCAATCGAATAATAGGTGCCACGGATCGCAGTGGCACTTGTCTTGGAAGCAAGACACCCGATGTTGTCACCTGGACCAAACTCTCCCATGGACATGAAGATCCCGTAAATGATCACGAACCCTGCAATGTTATGCTTCAAAGCCGGAAAGAAGATCCCCAAGATAAGTCCGAAGAAAGCCTGGGCAACAAGTCCCACGACCAAGGTAAGTCTTGGTCCCAAGTAGTCCGAGGACACTGCACCAAGGAATGCACCTGGAATATAGAACAAGTTGAGGACAATGTTCCAGCCAAAGGTCTTGTACAAGTCGTCGTCTGGGATGATGATCTTGATGATGAACGACGAGTACAATCCAAATGCATAGGCACAGAAGTCATAGACAAACCAGATAAGTGCCACCACGATAAGTCTAAACCAGTAGAACTTAAGCACAGTGACATATGGAATCGAGACCTTCTTGAAACTGTTTTTCTTGAAGTTCTCGTTTTCCTTGAACTTCATCCGCATGAAGAACAATGCCAATGGGAACACTGCACCAATTCCAAGGGTCAATCTCCACACGAGATCCAACATGTGGGTCTTGAAGATCGCCAAGAGGATCATTGGCACCAAGGCACTGGTGACAAAACCAACGTCGATACTGAAGTTGGTGAACCAGCAGAAGTATCTGTTTCTCTTCTTGGCAGGCAACATAGCAGAAGCCTCAGCACATGCAACAGACCCAGTAGGGTACTCGGAACCAATCCCAATTCCAAGGAAGAAACGGTACACCGTCAAAGCAGTCAACATCCCGTGGACGTTGTTTTTACCAGCGTAGGAAGCAGCACAAAGAATCGAGAAAATGATAAGAAGCACGGACGAGATAAGCATCCCGGACTTACGTGAGAACTTGTCACTGACGTATCCAAACGACAACTGACCGATCACAGTACCGACAAAAGCAATGGAAGACACACTACTGATGGCACTGGAACTGGCGTATTCCTTAGGGTACAACACAGAGAGACAGGTCGAGGCGGTGGAGATCGAGTTGTTGATGTATCCGTCACTGAACAACCCAGACCCAGCAGTAAGAATCGTCCAGACGATTTCTTTCTTGGTGTGGGTAGGACCTTGCTCTTCATTCTCCTCGTCCTGAGCAAGCTCGTCGTCGGATTTCTTGAACATCATCTCGCTCTTGGCTCGAAGGATCCACCCGTAGGTGAGGTCCTTGAACGACAGTGGAAGGTCCCTGGTAAGGTAGCCCATGTTTAGAGTAGGTAACAATTGAGGAGGAAACACCAAGCAAGGATATTATCCTGATATATATAGCCAAGGGCACCAAGGGCTTGAGGCATGCAGCCTGGATCCCTAGGTCGCTTCTACAAGTGGGTTCGCCTTGGATGGCGCACATTCCAACATTGACTGTTGCCGTGCGGAAACACATTATGGATACTCTGCTAGCCAATGAGACCCGTGGACTCCATGAAACGATCACCGATCTGACAGTTGCCAGGCCACGTTTTAATGCAAGGCATTCTATGATTAGTGACATCCGGCATATATCTTGTTTGTTGGACTGGGATCCGTTGTTGGATGCATCTGATAATTGGCAAGGGCTCTTGATAATATCCAGCCCCTAAGTGTTGGCTAGAGTTGGTGGTTACAAATAAATTTTCTTTGAAAGTCGTGACCCTAAATAGTAATCAGCATATTCTAAATAGCAATCAGCATACCAACCTCTTTCCAATCCATTCCATTGCCTATCTTATCAGTGTCAACTGTAGTCTGAAATTCTTCAATCTTGAGACTCATGCACTCCATACTAGTACTAGCACTACCCCCGGGTAACCGCAGGGCATCGATAAATTTTTGGCATCTATGATTTTTGGCACCGAGTTTGAATCACTACATTAATAATAAAAACGCAATGTCCCGAGTAGGAGTGTTGGCTTTAGGACCTGCTGGTGCGGGAAAGGTAAGTGGAAGTCCCAAGACTTTGTGAAACACAGTACTAATAATTTTCAGACAAGTTTTTGCAATGCACTTGTGAATCATATGCAGCAGATTGGAAGAGGATGTCATATAGTGAATCTTGATCCAGCAGCAGAGGCAAAGAAGTATGAGTTTACAGTGGATATAAGGGATTTGATCTCGTTGGAAGATGTGATGGAGGAATTGAACTTGGGTCCTAATGGAGGATTGGTGTACTGCTTTGAGTTCTTGTTGAAGAATCTCGATTGGTTGGATGAAGAAATTGGCGAGTACAATGACGAGTTTCTTATATTTGACTGTCCTGGCCAGATTGAATTGTACACACACATCCCAGTGTTTCCTGCTATAGTGAAACATCTTACGCGGAGCATGAACTTCCAGCTCTGTTGCACGTACCTTATGGAGTCCACGTTCTTGATTGACAAATCCAAGTTCTTCTCTGGAACATTGAGTGCTATGTCTACGATGTTGTTGTTGGAATTGCCACATATTAATATATTATCGAAGGTGGATTTGATCAAAGATCAGATTCCAAAGAAGGACTTGAAGAAATACCTCAACCCAGATCCTTTGTTGCTTGCGGATGATGACAAAACACACACCACCAGCTCGCAGCGGTACAAAAAACTCAATCACTTGATTGCAAACTTGATTGACGAGTTTGGCATGGTCCAGTATTTGCCGTTGAATATCAACGAGCCTGAATCGTTGGCCACGATTCTTTCATACATAGACGATGTAACACAGTGGTCGGAGAACCAGGAACCAAAGGACCCCTATGAAGGTCTTGAGGAGGAAGAGGAAGAGTAAATTTTGAGGATTGCATTAATTGCCGGTTGCGCAGTCGGTAGTTTGTGCTGATGGTTTGTGCTGGTGGTTTGCAATGGTGGTCGTTGGTACTGTTGGCCAGTTAGAATAGACATATCTCATAGAGCAAAGGATTAGTAGCTAGCTCATAGAATAGAGGTCATATGCTTGATGGAGTTCTCCTCTTGTCCGTAGCAAAGGAATTGAAATGTGGCAACGTGGGTTGGGTTGTTTTAGAGGTGTTGCGCTAGGATTGCAGTTGTTGCACCTTGACGTCTAACAGACTTAACCGGAGCCGTAGAGTGCAACCAGTGTAGCCACAACTTGCGCACCGAGTCCTAAATAAAGCAGAGCTAGCTGGCGATTCCTGGTCATGGAGGAGCTAGATCTGGGTCACGGATTGAATATGGGTTTGGACTGGGATGGGTTTGCCTCACAACTGGCCCTGGGATTCTTAATTAAGCCGGGATCTGCCCCTTTCGCATTGTTGCGGACGCCAGTGAACGTCGACCCGCCAAAACCTCTGGCTAGCCTGCTGTCCCTTTGGGCTATTTCCTGGTGGTGCTGCTGTGGTGACGCCAAAATCTGGAAAGTGAGTACTTTTGTCTAGATGCACTACTTGGCACCAAGACCGTCAAGCATGGAGATCCCGGTGATGCCTTGCCGGAATTCGGGCACGATTAACTCCGGAGCTCCAGTTTGAGGAACCTGAGTGTCGTGGAGGGCTTGTGTGAAGGCTCGAGGGAGGGGAGAGATGGCAGCGATAAGCCGTGCGGTGGTGGCAGCAGGCTTTAGGTCCAGAGACTGAAAACCGACGTCAGGCCGGGCTCGGGCCGGTATTTCTCGGTGCTGTTGAGGTGTACAAGTTTAGTGAAGTATTGTTTATAGCAGATTAGTTTATAAAATTGATCGCTGGACAATTGCGACATCAGCCCATATCCTAATTAACGTGAGTGGTTTGCCCGTGTCGCATGTTGCGCCAAGGAGAGACGATGTCACTGTAGCGGAGGGTGGGGACGCCATCTAGAGTCAGAAACTTGAGGGAGAGTCTAGCAGGACATTGCGACGGCAGTAGTGGTGTTTTGAAGCAGCCAACTGGCGTAGGTGTCGGTATAGTCGGGAGTTACGTAAGTCCGCCGCTCCCTACTAGTGCCAGAAACACAACGGCTCGCCCCAAAGCAGGGCGCTACAACCCAGTCCACATCGTCAAATATTACATGAATTACTCTGGGGAAAGCCACGAGGACCAGCCAGAGGCGAAAATATAGTATGCTAATATAGAGGGCGGGCGCCAGGGCCCTCAGTCGCGGCGGGACACCACGCCGCGCAACACCTTGATCTTGCCAAACGGGGTGTCGACAATGTTCCTGTCATTGACCGCCTTGTTGTTCTTGGACCTGTTGCGGTACTCCATGCCGGCGACGGGCCAGTTGCACTTCAAGCCAAGCCGCTCGCACTCGACGCAGGTGGGCCGTCGTTCGCAGCAGCGTTTCTTGCGCCCACGGCAGGTGAGACAGCCCATCCGCGACCTCTTTGCGCTGGTGGGCTTATTGAGCTTAGGCACCTTCTTTATCACTGCGCCGGGGCTGGCCGGGTTCAATATTGGGGAGGTGGTGGAGGACTTGTCGTGGTGCAGCTGGTGGATCAGGAGCGAGGTCGACGTCAGCAGCAGCAGGTTGGTCCGCGACGAGTCGAGGGTCAGGATCATGTCTTCGTTCTTGCCTTGGCTCGGCGGGAGCACCATTGGGTTGGGCTCGTTGAAATAGTACCCTAGAGGCACCGAGTCGTGGGGCTTGTCGTCTTGCGGGTACGCGAGGTACTTGGCTCCAGGCACCTCGCGACGGTCGTGCGAGAACCCGTACTGGACCCCATACTGAGGCAAGTGGTGCATCTGAGGAAACATCTGCATCTGGTTGTTGGCAAGCCCGACCGGGGCAGACTCTGGGCCGACTCTGGGAGGAAGCTCGCTGGGGTACGGGTGCGCCGAGTACGGAGCCAGCATGGGGGCGGCCAGCGACTCAGAGCCAGGGCCCAGCGATGGGCCGGGGCCACGAGCACCATGGCTGTTGACGTAGAGCATGGGCAGAGGACCGGGGGACGGTTGGGAGTAAGGCTGGAGGTGGAGGAGCTGGGGAGGAGTGGGGGCCTTGTTGTCGGAGGATCTGGACATAGAGGTGACGGAGACAGGAGGGCCAGAAAGGCACTGGAGCATCGAGCGAGGAGGCAGCCAGGAGGAACAGCAGGAACCACAGAGACAGGTAGGTGCCAAACGAGCCCTAAAACAGCAGCAGGGAAATCAGGGTCGGGGCGATTGGAGCAGGGGGACACAAAACCAGGACGGGAGGCAGCTTGTGGAAAACCCTTGGAGCAGAGGTACCCTGGAGCGCGATACCGAGCCGAGGCGATATATATATGACATGCAAACAACCCTAACCCAAATCAAGAGGTATAATTGTTTCTACCCATGAGAAGAGTGGTACAGGAGTGAAAGTGAAGTGTGAGCTTGCTGCAGCGGGCGGCAATACTGCGCATGCGTGCTATATGCAACCGTGCCCTACGAAAAACCATTAGTGTTGGTGCTGGGCGATGCGCCACAGTACGTACATCGGCAGGGCAGGCCCGACCTAGGCTGTCTTCCAGCCAATATCCCACCCCGAATCCCATGCCGCCGCCAACGAGCCCATCCCCGTCAGCATGGAAGCCTGCTAATTAGCTGAGAGTGGTGTCTTAGGCTCGGGCACTCCCGCCTGGCGCCAGCCCGCCCTCCTCCTGCCCCCACAAGCACCCCCCTGCAACCGCCCAGTGTCTCACAATTCCGCGCTGGAGTCGGCAATTTCTAGAACACACCCAATCCTGCCCACTAGGAATATCCGAGGATTGGCTATCGGATGGGGTTATTGCTCGGCAAATTTTCCGCCCCAACTTCCTCAGGCCTGCTCGGGGTTTAGCCTTCACCTCGCCGCGCCTGCGTGCTGGGTCTCGTCACCGAGATGTTCATTTAAGCTCTAATTAAGTGGGCTAGTGCCTTCTCCAGCAGTTCTCCACTTAGGTTTAACCTGGATTGCAGTATGTCGAATTTACCCGTTGATGATCCCTGAATGCTTGTGTCTTCTCTGGGTCATATAGACTCTCAGGCTAGCACTCCAACAATGGCTCCCGGACAACAGAACACCTACTCTTCAAATGCCGACCCCTCCCTTGGCGGCGGCCGCCACACATCCACTCTCTCTTCTACTCTCTGTTCTACTATGCTCCACTCTCTTCCACTCCTCCTCCACCACCCAGATCCTCACCTTCCCTCGGCATTAGCTCCATTGCTGAATGTTCTATCTCGGGTGCATGTATCCGGGCTAAATCTAGTCTATCATCTCCGCGCTCTGACACCACCCTCCTACCTTTCTCTGCGTTTCCTGGTTAAGGTTAGGTAGCCCATCTAAAGTTTGGGCTGCTATACGAGTGCCCCGGGTCTAATTCCCAAATCTGTCAGCACTGGCCACACTGGGCTCGAAAGCAACTCTAATCGAGGCCGGTGCCAGACCTGCTGCCGCCTGGAAACCCAGGGCCTTGGTTGCCATCACCCCCCGGGCTGATCTCCAAACTCAGTGCTATTATTACTCCCCGGTTTAGCACACTGCACTTCGCTAATCCAGTCTCGTTGCATCCACTTCTCTAGAACCCTTGCTTGAGGCTTGCCAGGGCAGCTTGGCCCAGCACAGACCACTACAGATTCTTCTGTTGCCTTTGTAACTCACCCAAATCACGCCACGGTATTAATCTCCCAGCCTTAATGATTGTCGCTTAAATATTCCTTGGTCGGCCCTGGGCTCATGGCTGTCGTAATCATCAACAACCCTGCCAGTCAAAGTACCTCAATTTGGGTGCTGCAACTCGGCTAAATCCAGCGACTTTCGCCGTCGCTTCAGCCTCACAACACCCCTACTCTACTCTTCCTTCCATTGCCTCACACCGTCTGTGCTGTTGTCCACTCCAACGGTTCTTGGTGCCTGATTCCAGTCACATGACTACTCATTACTGCTACACTGTATTACATGCTTCCAGCTCCTGGCTTGGTAATATTTACGACTTCGTATTAAATCCTCAAACCAATTGGGTTCGCTATTCTATCGTAATGCAACGGGGCCAATCCTAAAAGCTCCAGGCCACCCAACATGACCCTGCAACTTACATCACCCAGGTCTCGTTTTCAAGCTGCACAAACAACTCAAGTCCGTACTGCTCAGCGATGATCTTCTCGCATCGTTTTTTGATGATCGTCGAGTTTTCTCCGTCGGCATACTGGATGTGGACGTACCCAATCAACCCCGAAGGTTTAGTTTCTGGTGCCGTACCATGAGAATGTCCATGGCCTGCTTCTGCTGCGTCTTTCCAAACCTTGATCTTGGTGATATCAAGCACCCCTGGGATCTCGTAGATATCGTTCAAGAGATCGGTCACCAACGACTCTGGGTCGGTGTAACTACCAAGATTCTCTCGCTTGTTCAAGATTAGAAGCAAGTTGATGAACGAGTTTCTAATAAGTGGAATCGACGACACTAGAATAAGCGCAATAATGAACAATGACAGAAACGGATCGAGAATCTTAAATGTAGGGAAGAACAATAGAAGGATCGTCGACACGATCACCCCTAACGATCCTAACGTGTCTGCTAAAATATGTAAGAAGATTCCTTGGTCGTTCTCCGAGGCAGCTGCTGCCTCCTTTCGCGTGAGTTTCTGATCATGGAACTCTCCAGAATCACAATGGTCTGAGTCGTGGCTGTGGTCGTGGCCATGACTGTGTCCTTCACCACTGAAAAGTGCCGTTATTGAATGACTGTGTCCTCCTTCCTCTTCTTCGTGACCATGATTGAAAGCAAAGATTCCTACAAGGTTCACCAACAACCCAAGAATACTCACCACCAACAACTCGTTGATGTTCTTGAGTGAAATAGGGTTCAAGATCCGGTCAATCGATTGGAAGAAAATGTCCTGGACAATCGACAACAATAAGATCCCATTGACAAATGCCGCAAGCGTCTCAATCCGAGCTAATCCAAACGGGTACTTTGAAACTTTCGTCAGTGCAAAAATTCCTGTTCGCGAACCTCTTGACACGTCCATGGATGTTGTGATTCCATCAGTATGACTATGTTCATGGCCATGGTCGTGCTCGTGACTGTGTTCATGGACATGTTCCTCGTGGTAAAATATGCTAGTGATTCTTTTCGATATAAGCTTGGCAAACAACCCTATGGCCAACGAAGAACAGTCAAGCAACATATGAAGCGAGTCTGAAAATAATCCAAGCGACTTCGACCGGAACGAGTAGAGCATCTGAATAAACATGAAGGTGAAATTAAGAAGCAAGAACCGGAACATACTTTTCGTCTCTTTGCTTTCATAGAGTTGTTTGATGAATGCCACAATGGAATTGAACAGCGCTCCCACAGAAGCTTTATGGTTGTCTGACTCGTCGTTAGAGTCGCCAATGAATGGTAGAAAATATGAAATAATATTGTTAACAGGGTTATTCTTGTGTTCGGCATGGCTATCTTCATGCTCACTATGACTATGATCATGATTGTGGTCACTACACCCATGGCTCTCATTGCCATGGCTATGGTTATGCTCATTATGTGAATGGCTTTCACTTGTGCTATGGCTTTCATGACTATGATCATGAGAATGCTCACCATTACTTGTCTCTAAATGAGAATGTGAGTGTGCATCGTTGTGCTCATGAGAATGCGAATGTTCATCATTATGCTCATGACTATGTTCATGACTATGTTCAGTCTCATCCTTCTTCGAACCAGCTCCAAAGGAAAAGTCGCCTGAAACTTCAAAATCATCGTCATTCTCGTATCTAGGTAATTCACGTGGCTTTCTTCTTCCTCGACCGTTACCACTTCCTCCCGGCATCTTTACGTCTGGCACTTGTATTATGGTATCTATGACTTCTCCCGTAGTCACCAGACTATTATCGGAGAACGGACTGAACGGCAGTTGCATTGGGGTATTGCTCCATTGTACTGGAGGTTTGCCAGTCTCTTCTGGCTCATCTTTAAAAGGCATTACCTTCTGGAACACCGGTGAAACTTCCTCCTTTTCTTCAATAGGGCTGATCATCGACTTGCTGTCTAATTCAGACTCCATGTCAAACTTGGTCCGTAGCAATGGCATTGCCATTTTCTTATTTGAAGGCGGCATTGTAAACTGGACCCTAGTATTATCCACAACGATAACGCTTGACAGCTAGTCAAAAACTTCAATATTTCGTGGTTATGGGGCACTGTCCCAGACTACCTCCAAGGTAGATACTCATGGTTCCTCCGAGCCAATGACTTCCAAACGGTCTAGAGTAAATATGTGGAAATAAAAATAATTGTTCTATGTATTTGGGTTGATTTTTGGCTTTATTTTGACACCTCTGGGTTCTGGTCTTTTTGTGTAGTGAAAATTGAATATGTGAGGTTGATCTTCATTTTGTCCAGTGATTTACAAAATTGAAACACAAACTCACCGTTAACTTATGATACACAAAATTCAGATGGTAAATTTTATAGTAAATCAAATTAATAAATCTTTCTCTATCAACAATGGAGACTTAATATTAGTGGAACGCGCTGCAACTGAAATTATCACTCCCTTCGTGATTTCTTTTGGTCCACCAGTAAACTACACAGAATCAATGCACATTTCTATTTCAAACTGTCTACTATTACAAACACTGCCCATGGGTCTGCTAGAAATTAATCTTTACAGACTCAAGAACTAATTGATCCACATTATACAGACCTTACCACCATGGTGGATCCCCTAACAAAACGCCTAATGCTCACTTCTTTTTCGGAGTTGATTGGCAACGTACAATTGATAAATGTCCTTCTCGCTTTCCACTTCCACGTTGTTAAGGGCACTGATCTTGCTGCAAACTTCAGGTTCCACCTTAGTTAAAGTCTTCAAATCAAGCATTCTCACCAATTCCGATCCTTCTCTGTTGTCAAGTGCATAGATCAATCTATTGTGCGCCTGATCCACAGTGACACTCGTAATTGAAAAGTCCTCGTCAATCGTGTCCTCGTAAACAAACTTAGATCCATCGTACTTAAACACCAAGAACGCTTTGATGTTCTCTACTAACACCACAAGTTTCTGCAAGGCTTCATCCACAACCAACTGTGCTACTGTCAACTCTCTCTCCAATTTGTCTTCGTCTGATTTGACCCATCTCTCAGGAACTGCATGCTGCTCGTTCAAGTATTTGCCCACCAATTCACGAAGTTCAATCTTTTGTACCAAGTTGTTTGTGTCTTCATTCCAGTGCCATACCGCAACAAAATCGTCTCCTCCAGCACTTATCAAAAGCTCTGGCTTGAAACTTGGTATTATGATTTGAGAAACAAACTGACGGTGTCCAAACAACCACCGGTCAATGATGTATGATTTAGGAAATTTGGACACTCTAATATGTTCGTCACGATCAGCCGTAAGCAAGTATTCTTTGTCATCTCGCGATGCTACCAAAACTCCAGTGAGCATGGAAACATGTCCAGAGATCGGCTGGGAAAGTTTTGAGGTACCTTCCTCTTCTTTAGCAGAAGGTAACGATTGCACTGGTGAAATCGTTCCAATACTGTACACATCGCCGAACTTATCAGCGACTATTATCTGAGACTCATCTGGAGTAACCGTTACAGAACTTGGTCTCTTTGGGAAAGGCTGACGTTTCACTAACGTCAAGACTTGGTTATCCTTGTTCAATTCAAACACCACAACTGCTTTATCAGAGTTGGTGGTTGCAATCAAGTATTTTTCAGATGGAGTAAGATACAAGTTTCTGATATCATTGTAAATGATAGGAGCTCCAGAACCCGGGGTTGGGATCTTAGGCAATTTTGATTTCTTATTATTCAATTTTTGTTTCTTGTTAGCTTCTTCTGCTTCCTGTATGATCTTCTCAAACTTCTGCTTGATAGCGAAATCGGTGCTGACTTCATCGGCCCATTCTTGTTTCAATTCACCAGTCGCCACACCAAAAACCAAAATTTTGTTTTGAACAGTAGAAAATAAGAGCGTTCCTGTCTTATTCACAAGAACTTGTTGGAAAGGATGCTTCATTATGAGAATATGACTAGCTCACTATTTGCAATGTTGAAAAGTTTCCCATCGCTTAGAAAAAAATTTCGGGCATCGTAGTGTCATGTGACTTCGACAATGCACGTGACCCGTGGGTTGCTGATGGGTTTGAGGCTTCGATGTCTCTGTGGCCACAACAATACGGAGATATTCGTCGCTTAAAGTTCTTGAGTCGTTTGGCACAAAGGACCCCCTGGTCTAGCGCAATCCCTGAGCTTATTTTTCCAGTTGACAATTCCTGATTGAATGGGTTGTCTCACTTTAGACCATACATGGAATGCGCATCCGGGCAGTTAGACCTCCACAAACCTTCTCTTGCTGGGGTTGACTTTCTTTTACCTCAGTATGCAATCCAAGAGGGATTTGTGCAGCGGCAACAAAGGAGCCAGGGAAAAACACTGGTGCTAAAAGTAGAATCGATGTGCCAACCATGACATACGACATGCAGAATTTCAAGTGTGTTTAGGTTTGCTTCCTGTAGATCAAACTATTCCGAGTAGAGCAACCTGTGCCAGCCCCAATTGGGAATGCCCATTACAAGCCATGAGTAAGAACAGACTGAACCACGCTATTCTAAGTCTGGAACAGCGTGGATTTTGGTGTCTGGGCGTGGCTCAGCATGCAATCAGAGTCGTTTCCTGGAACGGAAACAGGGTGCATGCCGGCAGGTGGTTGGCTCGATGCTTGACCAGGGTTGTGGTCCATGATGAAAATGGAAATTGCCTCAAGGTGTTGAGAATTTTATACTTCTTCCAGCCGTTTGGATTATTTTTGCTTTTATTGCTTAGCCATGGAGTTATCCCGGCTGGTGCTGTTTCACTGTCACGTGACACTCCCCAGGATGTGCCAAACCTGTGGATGCTGCCATGAGTGTCTAATGAGTGTTTGAATTATTAATACCTACTGTACTTCAGGGCACATACTGTAAAATACGAGCACCCACATACACGGAGTACAAATCACAAGCTCAGCAAATCTTCTACCGGACCAAAACAATAGACTACAACATGGCTCTGAACTTATCTACACCTTCGGTTGTGGATACCCAGTATCAATGTGATCCTCACATTCCGAATGTGTTGCCGATGGATCAGATGTACAGTATCAGAATCGGAAACAACACATACAATGTGAGCGGGGCATCATTGTCATCGGACTCTCCGTCATATTTCACAAACTATTTTGCAGAGGCTGATAACAGCGACAAGGTGTTGTTTATTGACCGGTCGCCCGAGGTGTTTGAGAAGATCTTGCTTCATTTACAAGGTTACTACATTGAAGTAGCATCTCCACTTGAGTTTGTCTATCTATTCTCAGATGCGTTCTATTACAATTTGCCAAAGCTCAAGGAATTGTTGTTTTATTCCGACATATTTGCAATAATCGGAGGTCAACTGTTCAGATTCTCGAAGAAACTAGTCAATACCGTAGGGAACAGTCCTAATTTCTTCTCAATTGCGTACAACACAATGTTCAAAGATCCAACTACTCTTGTCCAGTTGAAGAAACTTATCCGGCCACCACCACAGGCTCCTATAACAATCCCAGACCATTGTCCGAAGATCTTTGAAATGTTATTGGCCCTTCTACAAGGCGTGGAAGTGAAGATCGAAACCGACGACTTGCGAAACTCGTTGATTCGTGAGTGCCGGTACTATAGATTCCTCGAATTGGAACAGAGATTGATCCGACACAAGATCCTTCAAAACCCTTACACCAATAGATCAGAAATCGTTCTTCTGTTGAAAGACTGCAGGGCTAAACACTGTTTGTTAAACTCAAAAGGTGATTTGGCCAACTTGAATTCGCTTACTGAGCAGAATTTTGGTGAAACTCAAGTGTTACGGTACTTGCGTCCTTACGTGGATGACACTCCCCATGATTTGATTTTCCAGATAGACAACGGGGGAATTATCAGCTCGATAGACGCTTCTCAGCCATCCACTGTGACTTTTGTTAACAATGAGGCAAAACAGATTGCAAACTTTCTTAGCAGATTTATTAATAACTCAAGATACAGTGGGTTCTTCCCATACCAGACAAACGTGTCTCCTTCGGTCGACACTCAGATCCTGATCCCGGTTTTCATCGACTCTTCTTCACACATCAATGTGCTTAAAAGTTCAAAGGAGATTTGCGGCCCAGAGCTGAATTATTCTAACGACAGTAACTATGTTTGTTTGAAGTCTCAGTGGAAGGTATACCTTGGGCAGAACGAGTTTGCTTTTTATCCAGTGAAAGTCGAGTGTGTTAATGGACAAGCAAGCTGGCAAGAGCAGACAAGTTTTATTTAGAAATGACTGGGAGTATTATAAATTATGATTTTCAATAGACGAATTGATTGAGAGTGTACTGGAAGAGTGTGCTTTGTGAATGAGTGTGCTTTTGTAAATGAAAATAGTCATGTCCGTTATCCTCAT
This sequence comes from Saccharomycopsis guyanensis, assembly GCA_030578595.1. Taxonomy (NCBI): domain Eukaryota; kingdom Fungi; phylum Ascomycota; class Saccharomycetes; order Ascoideales; family Saccharomycopsidaceae; genus Saccharomycopsis; species Saccharomycopsis guyanensis. The sequence goes on from JAJMSQ010000014.1 coordinate 318,369, forward strand.
TGCATTCGACGTCTACAAACTCTAAAATAATTGAGTACCAATTAATGAAGCTTTTTTAACTTAATGATAATCAATAAAGAAAGCATTACGTCTCAGCAACGCAAGACCGTGAATGATGATTTCAGTAGATACTTGGTGCCTCCACTCATACTGAACCTCTACACCCGCACACCAACATCCCAACACCACATGCACCAATTCATCACATACAAAAACTTTACTATATAGTTATCCTATGCCAGAGTATGAAAGATGGTGCCGAGAAAAGGGGCCATCTAAATTATTTGTCCATATATAATGGGCATGTGCGAGATACTGGACGGCAGTACCGACTGGCTAATTTTAGTGATCAAGTTTTGTTTGATGATGATTTGGAGTACACTGAGAAGAAGTTGGATCCATCAATTATATCCAATGATGGAACAGTATACAATGGATCCAAGACAGAAGGAGCAATTGCGGGGACTCTATGGACATCACAGGATAAGGATACGTTCTTCACGAGTTTGGCTCGGTTCTCAATCCATGATATTTCGAGCATTAAGAGTCAATTGAAAAATAAATCGGAGTTGGAGATCTTGGCATACTACAAGGTACTACAAAATCAATTGGAATCAATGAAAAACAAAAAGAAAACGTCACATGGGTTATTGAATTATTCTCAGTTTCCAATTGCGTTTGAAATGGAAGAAATATTTGTGGAAATGGAAGATCATCAATCTGAGATGATAAGTCGATTTGAGAACGAGATCGAACAGAATCAGACTAGTGAACAAGATGAAAACGTTGGCTCTAAAGACGAAAACCAGAATCTCTTAATAAAAAACAATTTCCAGCAACTTACTCGTGAAGTTTATTGGCATAACAAGTTGCATTGCTTGAGACACAACCATTTTGAGAAGAGAGTGTTTGAAGAGGAATTCTTCAGACCAAGTAAGATTCTTAAATTGTCTCCGCCCGAGTTGACAATTGAGAGTTATAAAACACTAGAGCAACTAGTGAGGATTCGTGTAGAGAGTGTTCTTTATAATATCATATCTCAGAAGCTTATCAATGGCAAGACGTTCGAAGACATGAAAGGGAATTCTAGTGACGATATAGGTACAATAGGACTTGATATCGAGTACTCAGATGTTAGGCAAGCGATTTTTCAAGAGAATTTGTCACATATAGCACAGAGATCGGGGTCCCAATCATTACACAACAACCCAGTTCTTATCACAAACTACCTTCGAGGATTGAAAGAGCGACTCAATTTAATGGTGTATTATGACGATTCAGTGCATCTTAACCGTCGAAGAACCAACACAAACAAGAATTTTGAGAGAAAAGTACTTGCTTTTGACAAGAAGTATCCGTTCTTAGATTCATTCTCCACTAATTTACGACAGAGCACAGTTCTGGAGCATGAAGATTTCCAGTTTTTTGGTTTGACGTCAAGAAAAGAAAACCAGGGCAAAAGTAAAAGCAACATTGATGATAACGACGGTGCATATGAAGGTGATCTAGCAGATACGACTATTCAGGATGATCTGAGTGATGACAGTTTAGCACCAAGTCAAGCTATTAATGTGTCACAGTTAGAATCATTCAATAAGGGTTCGTTCCATGGTGATTTCCATCAGTATAGTCATACTCATGGTGAGCAAGACGGCAGCGTGGGGTTTATAATTGATGACCCTGAATCGCTAGATGAGGAGTCAAGACTTGAACAGTTTGCCTTAGATTCTGAGACTGTGGATGCTAAAGATATGGCGTTGTCCAAGCAACATCAGAAGATTTTATTGAGGTTCTTGAACTCAGGAATAGAAGAACACAAAGACGTTAAAGGCAATTCTAATGCTGATAGGCCTATGGCTGTTGTGAAGTATCTTGTGTCCCGACGTGAGTTTAAGAAAACTGCCAAAACTTATAAAAGGGCCTTGAAGGCTAGAATAGAGAAGAACAAAAAGCAGCTTAACAGAACGAGGTTTAAGGGTTTGCAAGCGAAAGACCCTTTGAAGTATACAGATGATACGGAGGAAAAGTGGATCAAGGAGATTGAGAATGATAAAGATGAGAAGATGTTTTATTCTGACGAGTATGACTATGAATTGTCAGGGATTTCAAGTGGCAGTAGTGACGTCGATAGTATTAGTGGGAATGAGAATAACGAAAGTGTTGGAGAAGTTAGTACATTTGTGAATGGTTCAAGTGGTGATGAGATTGATGAAGAGACTGATGTCAGTGACGGTGAAGAGAACAGTATGGACGACTGAAGTGTAAAATATGCGATTGTATAAGAATATTGACTGTAATATAAATTTAATACTCAAGAATGAGAATGCATTGTTCCGTAACTGTAACGAGCATAGGATTGTGAATTCACACATAGCTCAAGAATACAGTTCAACTGTTAAGACTTACAATAGAATTGGGCCATGGATACCAATCGTCTCCCTTTTTTCTTTTGCTAACTAAGAACAAAGGAGAATCCACACAAAATTGATAGTGCTGTGCACTGACTGTGAAATACATTGTACAATCCACAAAGACGACTGTGCAACCTACAACCATACATTTATAACCGTGCCAATTATCTTCTTAACCAAAAAAGAAAGCTTTTATTTATGAAATTCCGAGCGTGTTGTTTGACACTGGAGGTAAGGAAGCAATACCTATCACTACCGTCTAATTCAAATGGCAATCTCCTAGTTACCTGTACCCTCATCTCCCAATTTATTACACTCTTCTAAGAACCCTGCAGGGTTGACGATCGAAGTACTACCGTAGATCACGTTTCGCTTGATTCCCGTGGTACTGCTGTCGGCATTCAATCCTCCAACCCATTCCTGCAAACTTTGATACTCCAAGTAGTTACCTCCGCCGACAACAAACACAATCGATTGGTTGTAGCTGCTTCTTTTTGGCAATTTCGAATGGTTGCCTCTCATGGAGTATGGGTCGTAGTAGAGGTACCCATCGGTGGTCTCCAAAGTAGGTTTTGAGGATTTACTAGGTTCGATGATTGATTCGACAAGTTTGGTGATTGGCATGACTTGTTTGTCTGGCAACAAAGTCTTAAGACCAGAAATGAACGACCCAACTCCGCTGCTGATCTTGCTTCCTTCAGTCAACTCAAAAAGCTTTGACGATAATCCGGAAAACAACGCCGAGTTGTTACCTGCACTGGCGCCCTGGGTGTCGTTCGAAGGGTTGTCCAAGCCAAGAGTCAAACTCGACAATTTAACGATCTCTTTGACCTTCTTTATATAGTTGAGAGACCGCAAGTCGCAGTTCAAGTCAGCTAATATCTTCTCTGCTTGCTTTGTGAACTCTGGCGTGAGGTCTTGGGTGAGGTACAAAATCAAATATGTCCGGAGTTTATCTTGTTTGTTCAACTCTAAGTTGTCTTCCTTGAGCTTAGCCAAGTAGTCTGCTTCGACCTTGGACCGGTTTCCATGGGCGTTCTGCTCGACCTCGAAGAACACGTCGAGTTTCTTTGTTTGTAACTGTTTAAGCAAAGCTTCCAAGATCGACATGTGGGTGTCGATAATCTGTTTCTTGGCAGTGAGTTCCGGTAACTGTTTGATAGCTTGCTGGATCTGATAGGTATCTGATTGACTAGGGTCGATGTCGCTCAAAGACGTGACTCCTGTCTTGGAAGTGAGCTCTGCCGCGTTCTTTCTGTACTCATTTGATTGTGCTTCGATGCTTTCAACTGCGTCTGGGAACGGCGAGCTGGAATTCTGCTGCCAGAAGAAATCGTTGTTCTCAATATAACATTTCTTGGACTTGGTGGTGCCGTCTTTCTCGTCGACAGTGGTGACGGTAATACTGTTTCTGTCAAGGCCAAACACATCGCTGATCATACACAGATATATCCAAGAGTGAGCAAACATCGCACACAAATCGATGTTCCGGTCAAGCAAAATCAACACCGACCGGTTATCTTTGGACAACGCCGAGGTGGCGCCGATATTCAAGGAGCGGAGATTGACGACATGGTCGCGAAGTTTCTGGTCGAGTTTCTGAGCCACAAACTCAGCAGCACCTCCACTAGGAGCACGAATAATAGGAATAGAGTCAAGCGTGATGATCACGTTGAAAAGACCTGCAGCAACGGTCTCTGCAAGCTCGGATATCTCGTCCTCTGTCAGCTTTGGGTCGTTCAATTTGAAGTAAGTGTCAGTGAGCTCCAACGAAAATAGCTGTGGCTCAGTCACCAAGTAGTCCAAGTACTGATCATACACTTGCTTCACTTTGTAAGAACGACCGGTAAGCGACACCTCGTTGGCAAACTCTTCTAAGAGAGCTCTGTCAAGAGACGAGAGGAAGTTGATGTAGAGCTCCGAGTAGAAGTCTTTCTGGAGATCCTCGACGATTCTGGCAATGTTTTCTTTGGTTGGTTCGATGAAATAAACCGCAGGCACGTCAGGAAGCGGTGTCCGCTGCGGGGAATTGATAAGAGTGTGCATGGTAGTACCAGACTCCAAGAGATCGTTGACACTGAGAATAGAAGACACTATATTGGTGGACTTCTTGTCCAACACAAGAATCTTCCATACGATGTCGTCAGAGGTGGTGGTGCCACTAAGAGCGTTTGTAGGCGGCTTGTTCAAAGCAAGCATCCGCTCTATGGCGGCCACTTGACTTGCTTTCAAAGAAGTCATTGCCACTGGGGTTTTTTTGATGTATATTATCAGAAAGTGTATAGGAAGAATAACACGGGATTAAATGCCACGGTTGAAAAACTGCCCAGATATTGCTATGCGCACTCCGCTGCACTGTTGGGCCCTGAGCAAGCCCTTAACTAGTGGGAGGGTTTTGTGACTTTCGAGTTGAGAGGCTGTTGTATCTCAGTGAGCATTATATTTGAGTATTTATAAATAGGTTCATTATGAGTGAGAGTGTACTCTGTTTTGATATCCCCCTTTAAAATGAAAAAATCTTGTTTTGGTGTTGAAAAACCGACCCCTAAGCGACCCTTTCCAAGCAAGACGCCCTAATAAATCGGGCCAAATTTTGATCTGAGCTGGTTTTGACAGAGTAGTTGATAACCATGGCACGATATATATACAGTTGGCAGACTCTCGAAGACCGAATCAGTCAAAATGAAATATACTAGCACATTTTAACTGATGCGTCTTCGTTTGATTTTATACTTGCTCTTTTAATAAGCATCTGTTGAGAACCTACGAACAATCAAACTCCACTAAAGGTGAATAGATAATGAGAACACAGTACTTCCTTCTTAACCAACAGTGACAAAACGATAAACTCCCAACCCAAACGTACTTCCTACACCGAATAACGATTCCATTTATTAAAATCTTACCACCTCCCCTCCCACAGTCTTGCTTCACGGTATCTTCAATTACATTGTACGCTCAACTGTCACCTCTTCTATCTATCGACCCTCACATACCTGGCATTCCTGGCATACCTGCTGGCATACCTCCTCCCATTCCTGGCATTCCTCCTGGCATTCCTCCGCCTGGACCTTCCTTCAAACTACTTCTTCCAGCCTTCAACAACTCGTCACAGAGCAACAAGTTACTGGCAATACCCATGGCACCGGTCACGGCATTACGAAGCACTCTGAAAGAATCCCAGATTCCCTCGACTTCTGGATCAAAAGGCTCGCCAGACTCAAGATCAACTCCAACAACTCTTCCTTCCAAGATATCGTCCTGGCAACTGGCAATAGCATCCAAAGCGTCGTGACCGGCGTTGGTGGCCAAGGTCTTAGGAACAATCAACAATGCCTCGGCAAAAGCTTGGACACCGGTCTTGGTTTTGCCCTTGGCGAGTTTCGTCAAGTTCTGAGTAAGGTGGCTGTTGGCAGACAAGAAGAAAGCTCCTGCACCAGGAACAAGGGCCTCGTCTTTGATGGCGTTGCTCACGGCTCTCAATCCGTCTCTGACAGCGTCCTGGGTCTGTCTAAGAACATGCTGGGTGGCTCCCTTGATGAGAATACTCACAGACTTAGGCAGTTTGTTCTCGGTAACAAAAGTGAACTTGTCCTCACCAAGAGTCTGCTCGTAGACTTTACCAGAGTAACCCAAAATCTTAGGACTGAGGTCGTCCACCGAGTTCTGGGCCTCGCCTCCAGTGACAAGCTGCAATCTCTCCATGTTTCTTCTCTTGGCTCTACGAAGTGCAAGAATGTTGTGCTTGGCCAACACGTCCAAGGACATCGGGTCAATGCCCTTCTGGTTAATAATGACAAACCCTTTGTCGCTGTTCAACCCACACACCTCGTTCTTCAAGTCGACGATCTTGCGCAACTTGTCGTCGACAAACTTGCGCTCGCTCTCCACAAGCTTGGCTCTCTGCTCGGCCGACGAGTAGTAGAACCCCGAGTTGACCTCGGTCTTCTCGTACTCCAAGCTCACGTTCAAAATCAACACATACGCGTTGTTGACGATCTTCGGCATGTCTGGGTGTCGTGCACCGTGGTCCAAAACAAGTCCCTGCACCAACTCGGTCTGGTACGCGTTCTCGTGTTGCTGGGTCATGATTTCGATCATGTGGAGGTCGACCTTCTTTGGGTCGTCGCTGTCTCTCACCGACAACACTGCATCGGTAACTATTGGAGTCAACACCTGGCTGAGCTTGCTGTTCACTTTGGTAGAAAGCGACGAGCGTGCCACCTGGAGCAACAACTCTCTGTCAAGCTCAGTGGCCGGTTTCAGTTTCTTGAACTCTCCAAGAAACTTGATGGTTTCTTTTCTCGCGACCTCAAACCCGTCGGTGATGATCCGTGGATGCACGCCCTCTGAAATGTATCGTTCGGCCTGTTTCAACAATTCGCCAACCAACAACACCACGGTGGTGGTACCGTCACCAGTGATCTCGTCCTGGGCCGTGGCAGCACGCGCAATCATCACCGCCGTAGGATGCTGGATCTGCATCTCGGAAAGTAACACCTTGCCGTCTTTGGTGAGCTTGATCGTGCCTGCTCCGTCAACCAACATCTTCAAGGTGCCTTTCGGACCCAAATTCGACGCAAGCACAGACTGGAGGCCCTGGGCCGCGGCCGAGTTCACCTGGAGCGCCTGGTTCCGACGAATTGACTCCGCCTTAGGGTTCAATAGTTGTATAGATGACATACTGGTGGTGGTGGTGGAAATCAATCGAACATTTCAACGCAGAAAAAATATGGGCGTCGGGTGTTACCCGGGGAGGTTCTTAATAGAGCATGCAGATGAAGGTGGATCTAGAATTGATGGAGCTTACCAGTGGAACAATAACGTAACGGTGTTGTTCAATTGGGTTATTGTTTTGATAGGAATATATTAATTGAGGTTTTTTTAATTGATTGGATAGAGTTTTAAAATTTCATTTGCAAAAATTCACAAAGACAGGCAAACGACAGGGCCCGTGAAACATGACCTCTTTAATAACTTTGATGAAAGATGTAAGACAAGAGATGATCTCTGATCAAGAACTACGAGAATCAATAATAAGACTGGCCAGAGATATCACAAAATATAGTAAAAAGCTTATTTTTGAGTTTCACCGAATAGACATGAACCATGATGCAGACACATTGAAAGTGCCCGAGCCGTTCGTTATGGTATGCAAGTGTTTGCAGAAGTTACACAGCTTAGCACCTACTGACCAGCTTATGGAATTCAAAAGAAGTATAAGTGGGTCACTTGAAGAGTTTGTCGAGGCTATACTGTTTGGATATTATTTGACTCAGAGGAAGTTTATAAGTTATAAAGAGATTGTGGAAGTGCTTGTGATGATATGTTTGTGGGATCTCTCGAGTGCTGATGAATCTACACAATTCACAATTGAGAATATCTACAAGATTACTCTTGGATACACTTCAGTGGAAAGCGCAACTAAATTGTCAGCCAACGACTACAGGAAAGTACCGTACTTTGATCAGAAAGATTATATTATGGGGATGCTAGATTTAACAGGAGAGATGATGCGATACGGGATTGTGATGATGGGGGAAAGCGAAACAGTGAGAAATAGCAAGACGGTGACAGAAAGACAGATCTTGGAAGATATGAGAGATTTCAAGCAAAGAATTGAACAGACAGCCGAGTTGAAATACGAGTCGATGAGCCATGGGCCGATGAAGAAGAAATTGGAAGTCTTGAAAGCAAGCGTGGTGAAAATGGAACGGTCTGTGATCCAAGAAGGGCTCAGAAGAATGGAAGAGATGCAACAACAAGTCTAGAATTCAATTGTAAACCACCAGTGGTTTGGATTGAATCCATTAACTTCTCAGTCGAGGACTTAATCTTTCCAATAATCTTTTAGTAGCCCAGTCACTGCAGTAAACCCAGCATCAAAATTTGCATGGACGCTCTGGAGTTCACTGGCAAATAAATCAGTTAAAGAAATACCGTTCAAGTTTCTGTTGAAAAGTTTAGCAAACGACACCACCACAAGAGTGGTGGCAGTATTCTTGATCACTAGTGAAGTCAACACTATCATCAAACTGTACTCGAACTTGATCCCCAACGTTATTCGTAGAGCCTCGACCAAATTAATGTTGGCGAAATAATTGTTGATTAGCGTGGTAGACATAACAGAATCGTACGGCCATATCAACATTAGAATTGGAAATAATTTTGTACATCCTGCAACCAAGACCGTGGCAGACACTGCTTCTTTCGATAGTTGAAAATTAGATGTGCCAGAGCCACAAAACAAATACACCATTGACTGGATAGCTAAGTGTGCCACTGCAAACTCCACCAGGCATTGGAACAAGAAGAAAATGTACTGGGAAATAGTTCTGCCGCGTAGTACCAGCTGTATCAACAATGTCTTGTTCTCTCTCAATTCCTCGTATGCCCAGTTCAAATAAACCTCAAACAAGATGAACGAGATCGTCAATCTAAGAAGCTGTGAATGGTTTTTAGCCCGTACGACAATCAGACGCCATGCTGACTGCTGAACCTGTTCTTCTGTTTGTTTTGCTTTCTGTGTATTGACCGCGTCGTCTAATAGTAGAGTATTGAATATTAGATGTTTGTACGCTTGTGGTTTCAATAGAAGGATATCAATAAACAATATGACATGGTCAAACTCAACGTATTTGTCTGCAACCGAGTTACAGTTATTGCAGTACGTTAGTTTAATGTATCCATTGGAGTATCTAGTGAAAAAACTGGGCACTGGGCTCGAGCATTCAACACATATCATGACCAGTAGTATAGTTGTAGTGGAGCAGACCTTGATCGAGGTTGAGCTTTCAGTACGCATGGGCCGGGGCTTCTAGTACATGCAGATTTAAATGCTGCATTGATGAGGATGCCCAGAGAATGATAAAACATGGGAGGAGTTAATGACGCAGTGAGAGCATATTGGTTAAAGAGGTTTGAAAAGAATGATGAAGAGGATAGCAAGGACGGTGGTGATGGAAAAATTGAAGTTGGTAGTGCAACTGGAGATGACAATGAAGAGGCTCTAAAGAAGCAAAAGAGATCCAATAGTGGAGATGTGGAGCAGGAACTGAGCAGGCCAAACAGAGAGTTGAAAAGGAGAAAGCACAATGAAAACAAAGAGAGAGATGAAAAGAATGCAAGTGGAAAATCAAAAGTTAAACGTGAGACAGTTGAAGTTTTAAGTGATACTGATGTTGAACTGGACGAAGAGCTTGGCAATGGGGATGGACCGGATTTGGAGATAATTGAAGTGAGAAAGTCTGGTAGTGAAAGTATAAGCGAGTCCAAGGTGCTACGAAAAGAAAGCAGTAAATCGAAGAAAGATGAAGCAGGCGACATTGAAGTAGTTCCGTCTGTCTCTATTAAATCACCTATCAAAATGTTTAGAACTCCTGTGCTAGTTCAACGAGACGCAGTGTTGTTGTCTCTGCTTTTCCCCTCGAGTGTTTACAAGCTGTATCAGTTTTCTATGCAGATTGACTGTGATTTCTTTTTGCCTGTTGTTAAGAAGAACCGAGGATCTAAAAGCTTTCCTGACATCTATTTTGTCTGTGACGATTTGGTCAATTTCGAAGAGTACAACGCTAAGCTGTACTATAAGGGCGCATTGCATAATATATACAACAGAAGCAACTTCGGGTTGCATCACAGCAAAATGATGGTGAACTTTCACGAGCTCGAGAATAAATCCAAGTTCATTGAGGTAGTCGTCATGACTTGCAATTTGACGTTCGGTGAGTTTGGATACATGGGAAGTTGTTTTTGGAAATCGCCTATGCTTCCAATCGCCGACAAGAATAGTGGACTGTCATGCTTCAAAACGGATTTATTGGAATACCTTGGAAACTATAAGAACCTGAACATCGGTGCGCTACAAAAAGAAATAAAGAAGTACGATTTCAGTAAGGTGAAAGCAGATTTTGTTGGTTCTGTGCCAGGAACCCGTGATAATGACCATTATGGGTATCAGAAATTAGGGTCGCTTGTGAGAAAGTACGAGAATAGAACGCAAACTCAGGCACCTCCATCGAAACAACCTCTTGCAATCCTATCGCATTTTTCATCTTTGGCTCCCCCATACAAATATGCTGGTGGAATTCCGGCTAACATCTTTACTCACATTTTATGTCCTATGATTGCAGGAGTTCAGTATCCATTACCTCCTGGACCAGCTTCGATATCTGCTAGCAAGCGTAGATTCAAACCAGTCATTTTGTTTCCAACAAAGGAAGATATTGCCACTAGCGAAGGAGGACCTCATATTAGCAGCAACTACGTTTTTAACCCCACTCTGGAAGGAAGCGGGAAGATACAGTTCGACAAGCTCTTGAAGCCATATTTTTACAAGAGAGATATTAAAGCAGAACAAGCTCGGCAGTTGGAAGGGTTCAAGGGAAAACATATCAATAACCATACCAAAGTGTATATGGCAAGCGACAACTACACTGAATCTGTTCAAGGTGGAATTGAAAGCCTTGACATGCACACGCTCCAGTGGTATTTCATGGGGTCTATGAATCTCAGCAAAAGTGCATGGGGTCAACCAGCTAAAAAGCAAGGGGCTTGGTCTGGAAGAAACTGGGAAATAGGAGTGTTTATTCATCCTGCTCAGTATGCGGAAGAGTTTCCTGGAAGAAACGTGGTGCTTCGTCCTGTCTGGAACAGAGACACCTGTGAGAATTGTGCTACTAATAAAATAGAAATACCCATAACGCTTCCGTTCAGGTTTCCAATTCTCAAGTCGCTGCCTAACGAAGTTTTCTCGAAATAGTAAAATGAGGAGAGTCAACAATGTTATAGATAATCTTTGTTGAGGAAACTAATCTCAAGGCTCTTTGAGTTACGAGACAGAACATAAAATTACGAAGAAATGCAGGAACGAATACTATTCCACTCCAATGCATGTTGCCTCAAAAAGTGGTTGCTCCATCGCTCTTCCAATTGCTTGACGATGACGAGAATAAAACTGAGTATGATTAATTTTCATCAATTGCTGAAATGTCAAAGATTTGATGGGATTCTAATTGCATTAATTTTAATTGTCTGTAAATGTAGTTCAAACGCGGGTGCCTCAATTGTGTTCTACGGTGAGTGCCATCTCCACTCTCTGTGAAGCAAATGAGTATGCTACGCTTCCGAGAAAGCAGTCTTAAAGGACAGAAGGAGTTTCACAAGTGACCAATGCAACAGAGCCCTTCATAAAAGAAATACGGTAATCTGTAAATACCAACAATTGCAGCGCATCTCATATATGTACTCAGTGACACTCTCGTCAAATAGCCCAGCCCGCGTACTATGGATAGGTTAATAGAGACCGACCAGGACACCATCAAACAAACCACACCATATAAACAATCCCAAAACCGAGCCTCTATATTCTCAGACGGTCACCCAAGTAATTGCTCTCTATATAATCAGGGACAGCCACACACGATACACAAGGACATGTACCACTCTTCCACTGGCCACACCTGTGCACCACCATCCATACATCTCTAACATCCATACCACAGCCGCCCAGGACCAACCTAACACCAGCCCACGTTCTCCATCCGTAAACCAGGGAACCGCCCAATGCCCTGGCTGCACACCCCTCTGCACCCCCGCTTCAGCAGGCACTCACAGGCACCCTTGCACCGCCACGCGTAACGTCTTGCAAAGTGGCTCGCAGTGCAGCGCCACACCGTTGATCGTTTTTCCACAGTAGCAGTTTCCAAGTAATTTTCTTTTGAAAGACATTGTGTAAATACATGGATACACAGCAGCTATGCTGGGAAATCAAATGAAAAACGATACCGCCGCGAGCCAGCCAGGCGGCTCCAAGAAACCTGGGGTGAAATCCCAGATTGCTGCTCTCAATAGCGAGTCCAGTGCGGGGTCGCTGACGGTGTCCAGTCCTAATCTTGATTTGAAGATCAAGAGTCCCAAGATGCAGCAATTGTTCAACATGTTTGAAGGCCAAGCAGGGAGCGAGCCTATAGCTGCAAAGAAATTACTGTTTAAAAAGATCCCACCTGTTATTTCGAAAGGGAAGCTTGCTCAGACAGGAGACAGCAATGGTGTATTGAGTGAGAAACTAAGCCCTGCCAAGGGGTCTGCTCACAACGAATTGCCCAAGCCAGTACAAACAACAGAACCAGAATCAAAGAATCAAGAAATAGAATTGGATGAGAGTCAGGATGAGAAAGAAGCAGCAACACCAGTTCAGACACCGGTTACTACAATAAGACCTGGGCTTCCATTGGACCACAATGAACCTGAAAACTCAGATATAGAATCTTTTGATGAAAGTTTACGAAACCAAGACAGCGATGCAGATGGCGACTTCTCGTTCCATGACCCATTACCAGAAACTAACCAGGATCATCAATCTGAAAGTTCTGATGACGACGGGTTCGAGTTGCAACAGCCCAATCTTTCAGCCTCGCAGTCACGTGGAGCCCAATTGGAACATGCTTCCTCTGTTGATAATGGAGACACTTTTGTCAGTAGTGATATTGATGCCACTGCAATTAAAACTCCGCTGCCGATTAATCTCCGTGCCAGTGTACCAGCACCTCTAGAGTTTGGTAATGATAGCGACAGTGTCCAGAGCGATGACGATGAGATGAAATTCTTTGATAGTCCTACAGATCTTAAGGAGTTTGATGAAGGGTTCGAAGCAGGAATTGACGATACTTTAGGTAGAGGGTTTGCTGGTGGTGTCGACAAGGAGGAGCATCCTCATGTTGATGAAGATGTTGCTGAAGAGCATGTAGAAGATAGTGGATCTGATGTGGAGAGTGGGTTTGATTTTGTGTCAGGAGAGACTCAGAAAGAAGATGATGCTATCACGAACAAACTTGACAGTCACACTGACAGCCACCTTGAAGAATCAGTTACTACAATCCATGAGAAAACTGCAGTCTCAACACCACCAACAGTCACTCGTTCAACAGAGGACCATGTTGATTCAGAAGAAGAGAGCAATTTTGATCGTCAAAGCGAATCTGAATTGGCTGCACCATCTACTGAGCACACTGAACCGCCATCCCAGTTTTCCAATAGTGATGCTGAGCTTCCGAGCTTGACCCCAGCAAAGTCAAACGATTCTGTTGCTGAAGAAATTGCACACTTGAAGATGAATGAGACGTTAGAACACGAAACAGAAGAGTCAGATGATGAGTTTGACGATCTAAATTTCCAACCAGTTACAAAGGAAGTTGTTAGTGCTGGAGAAGACTTGACTACTCATAATGTATGGAATGAAGCTGCTACTGAGAAACCAGTGGAACCGATACAGTTGCCAACAGTGTCAAATGAATGGTCGCAACGTGAATTAGAACCTGCAGAAGAGGTGGTTGTGATTCTGCCTAAAGATTTATCGGCTCAGTCGAACGATTTTGATTTTCTGGCTTCTGCAGTGGAGTCGCCTGCGCCAGAATCTCCACTTCAAAAGACACCAATAGAGGAAGTTTTTCCAGGCAATTTTGACGATTCTAAAGACGTTGTCGAGTCTGATGGCATTGGCTCCCCCTTGACTACAGCTGATGTCGACCATCCGTCTTCTGTTGCTCTGGAGATTTCAAGAGAAACCACTCCAACACCTGCACCTAAATCCACAAGCTCTGAAACCGAACCTGTGAAACCAAAAGCTCGTCGGAAACCGCCACCAGCTTCATACCCTGATGTGAATCCGTTCTGGGAATCTCATGAAGATCAAAGCATTAAAAGTCCACCGTTGAACGAGTACAATCGGTCTGTGACGCCTGAAGGATTCTCCCCTCGTGTCAGCAACAGGGTTACTAGAATCAATACTAACGATTCAAATAACCGTGGAATGCATTCACCAAGACTCAAATCGTTCATTAAAACCACATCTCCGTCGGTCCCATTGTTCTCACCTAAATTTGGTAAACCTCGAAGTGTCAGTGGAAGCAAGAGAAACTCTCTCCTCACCACTCCAGTGATGGAGAAATCGTCCCAGTTTTCTTCAGTGCCTGGGATCACTAAAGAGCTAAGTATCACTTCTCCTCCTGGTTACTCTCCATCATTGTCTTCACCAGTGATGTCTCCAACTACAAAAGAACGTACCAATAGACAGATGAAACAGATTTATCAGGAAAGAAACACAAACTCGGCGGTGCTTACTGAGACCGCACTTCCATTCCATCCGGTTAACAAACGAAAGTTCCCTGCCACCCCGAAGTTCAATCCTGCAGACAATGTGATTTTTGCCGTTGGTTTATGCGACTTCAACCATATCAGAGGTCCTGAAATAGAGTACTGGATCGACGAAGACGGTGCCATTGACGTGAACCTGTCGCCAGCCAATTTGGAAATCCTTGGGAAGAAATGGCCAATCCTTCCTTTCCAAGCACTTCCTGATGGATCACACGAATTCGAAGAAACATTCTCGTATTTCAACATCTTGTACGATGAGAACACAGGAATGTCGTTGAACAATATTTGTGAGATCGGAGAGTACACTGGCTTGGCAGACTATCAGGCATCTACGGTGCCATCTGGTGCAGACTTGGACAAGAATATCCGAAGCAAGACCGCTCAGGAACCTGCCACAGAGAGTTTGATTAAATTCAATGAGAATGTCACCACTTTGTGGGCGATTTCTTGTGTTCGCCAGATCCCAACAGAGGAGTTGGAGACCAAGAACGAGAACTTCACCAGATCATCAGTCCAGAAATCGATTGTTATTGTATGCAGACAACCGATTTTTGGTCAGTTGAAGGAGAAGTTGAGTATTATCACGAAATCGTTCTTCTTGCAGAAAGATTTCAGTGATAAGCAGATCTTGAACATACTTTATGATAATTTGGTGACGTTGTACAAGGCAGATATTGCAACCATCGAGCAGAAACAGCAGGAGCAAACAGACAGAAGAGACAGCAACTTCAATGGTGGAATCAACAGTATTCTCAGAGAGAACGATTTCTACCTCGGACTTTCATTGAAGAAGTTCATCCATGATTTCAAGAGAAATGCGTTGGTGATCTTCAAACTGATCTTGCTTGAGAAGAAGATCTTGTTCTTCAGTAAGAATATTGAAGCACTCTGTCAAGCGCAGTTCTCGTTGATTGCGCTTATTCCTAATTTGATCACCAATTTGAACGACTGTGGTTCTCCCTACTTGAATTTCAACGAGTTCAACCTTTCGAAGCTGCTTAATTTGCAAACCTCGAACAGATACTCGTTGCTTACGTTCCTAGGACTTCCATTCCAGTTGTTTGGGTTCAACGGTATTTTCATTCCTTATGCTCCACTACAGCAACTTGACGATATTTCTTCCAAGGACAAGATTACCCATTATATCATAGGTACCACCAACGATTTGTTGCTTTCACAAAAGCAAAAATACTGTGACATAATGGTGAATTTGGACAATTGTTCTTTGGAGATCTTGGACAAAGAACTAGCAGACTGTCTCACTTTGACGGCACATGACAAGAAGTTCATTGACCTCGTGGTTAAGACTGTTGACCACTTCTACTATCCGACAGGAGTTAGTGCCGAAGGCACAGAGAAAGAGCAGACCAGTTTCTCGGGTTCCGAGGACTATATTCGGTTGATGTTTGAAGACTATTTGCTTGGGCTTATCTCCAGTATCAAGTACGACAAGTTTTTGCACAAGTTGGGCTACGATACTGCGTTCTCAGTCAGAAACACCCCAGAGTCGCCTCGCAAACCTAACATTGTCAACCAATCGATGCTTGTGCCTGGCGTTGAATTAGACAATATCACCAACTTCAACTTCCACTTCATCAGCAGATGGATATCCACCTTGAGTTACCAAGTGTTCGACCGGTTCACTGATAACGAAATCTTCTACATTTTTGATCCTCTCCATTTTGCAATGACAAACGCGTTTGCGACTCAATCTGAGGAATTCTATCGAGTGTACGGCAAGAACAATTTACTTGAAGGGTTCAATTATTTGAGAGCAAACGTCCAGAACAAACTCCAGAACAACGCACTTATAAACAGAGCCGCAGGCGGCACCGCTGGCACGAAGCAAGAATCCACTCCTTCGACAGTCCTTTCGACTCCAAAGCAACCTACCAACGAACAGTCATCTGTTCATAGCCATGGGTCTTCGGGAGCCAGCAAGAAGATGAAGTATGGAATGTTGGAGTCGGGCAGCTTCTCCTTGGACGATTTGACTGCATTGAACAGTATCAATGATGAAATTGAAATGAACAATGCTATGAATAACCGAAGAAAAGAAGAGCAAGATAAAGGAGGCTGGATGTCATGGAGCAGTTGGGTCAAACGGTGATTGGCAAAGTTGATTGTCAAGTACACTTAAATCGTCTACTTTGCTATTATCAATCAACCAATTTTGCTTGCAACCGACGTCCAGTGCTTGATAATCGATCATTATTTATATAGAATTCCAATAGAACTTGCTTTTGCATATACATTGGGTGTTGTAATAGAGAAACATCATGTTCAGTTCTGGTGGATTTAGCTGTGGCACGTGATATTTACAATAAGAGTCCTCCAGCTACAACCAGAGTGAGACTTTACAGATGATAGAGTTGCACTATATACTAGTTGTTTTTGGTGAAAAATAAACAGCTCTAGCTTTTTGTGGTCATATTATTATATTTATATGAATTGTAGTACATTAGACCTCTACAGACAAGTAGGAACGTACTCATAAGCCAAACATCTTGTAAGCCCGTGAAAGTCCAACTTTTTCTTCGCTGCATTAATTTGTCTGATTTTCTCCACAGAAATCTAAGCAGAGATCAATCTTGAAAGGTTTCGTAATTACACTTTACTTACACCAGCTGCCCAACAAAGATGAACAAATTACCCCAGATAAAAGGGGTCATTCTGAGTGGGTTGCTGAACCTTTATGCTTCTGGAGGCGCAAAGTATCCTGTTGCGTATCGATGCAAGTATTTCATGCTCAAACATTATCCTTTGAATCATCTCTTGTGTTCCTATATGAAAAGCTACCCGATTTCAATGGTTATTACGGCTAGTAAGAATGAGAAGGTGACATATAATATTCAAGACCTGTATTTGAAAGTAGCCAACGGTGACAAAAGACGATTTGAGAAGTTCATGCAGCAATACTTGAGAAGTGGGAATCCCATGAAATATGCAGTGTATCGACGAAATGGACGGAAATTTATAATGAATGAAATGACTAGAGAGTTCAGCGAGAGATCAAACAGAACAGAAGAGGCATTACAGAGACTAAATGTCGATGAATCACTGAAAAGTCTAGAAGATGTGAGGAGTCTCGAGGCATTGTATGACAAGAAGTTGCATGGGATATACGTTTTCCAACTTTTTATGTTACCGTCAAAGGATAACGAGGTTGAGTTTCAAGCATACTTGAAGAAAGCAGTTGATAAAGTGGTGAAAGGTCATGAACAGCCCCATGTAACGAAGGCTGTACGTATAAGTAATGATTACTTGAGAAAGGTGGTTAAAGGAGAGTTGAAGAATTTGAAACTGAGCAATAAAAATGAACATGGAGTGTTTAGAGACAGGTCGTTGACAGTGATAGAGAAGAATATTGAGATGAATCCTAGATTAGCTGGGTTGAACTAGGCACTGATGGAGGGGTGTGTTATGAAATGATGCAGACAGACTTCTAATGCTTCATCTATGAAATGTCAAAGAGATCTGGTTATGATTAGGATAGTAACAGCTGGTTCTGTGAAATATCCACCAACCTATTGACTACTGGTTTAGTAGAACTGTATATTGAATATGGGTCAACCATAGAATGACGAAATGAAATTAAAATTAGACTGGCTATGCAGTAGAAGATGGTGGAAAGCTCTAATGGCCTACCTTTCTTTCTTGGTATTAACTAAGAAGTTGTCCAAATGTGTAGAAAGATCTGTATGTTGTTGTGTATGATGGTTTTTGAGATGTAATGTTGTCACTAGTGAAGGGTATAACATTTCTTGATGAGCACATACCTTGAGTAAGATACTTGTGCATGGTACCTCAACAAGATTATGAAGAAGCGACGACTGAGCTCAAGATTTCGACATGTAAATCTGAGAAGAAGTACCACAATCTCCGTAGTATTCGTAAATAACGTCGGTGGTCAGTGTCACTGTTTCCATGACACTCATTGTCATGGTCCAAGTGGTGGTTCCACTTGTACTACTGGTAGTGTCTCTTCTAGCTAATTCTGGCTGCTCTTCTGCTCTAACCTGAGAAAGTAACAACACTAATCCTGAGAGATATCTGGTAGCAATCATTTCAATGAGTTGTAAATTGACCTGGATAAGGAAAGAATGGGAACAGGATGAAAAGGAAACATAAGACACATTTCGTGGCACCCAGAGTTATATATACAGTGAGGGTTTCATCCTATGGTTTCACATTTACTAGTTAAACCGTGCATGATCCACCGGTTGTTAATAGAATGGCGCGTCTGCACGCGTCTGGTCGCGTTGGAATGCAGCCACACGCCAAGCGGTTTTCTAGTATGGCGGAGTGAAACACACTACTGTGTCAAAACTGGTAACAGATTACTGTCGACTATTGTGTGCCATGACCAGCGATCTCGGAGAAAATTTGGATACCCTCGAACAGGAATTGGCACAATTAGGTAAGCAGCCTAGCCTTGAGAGCCGCAAGAAACTCTTTGCCCGCAAGTTCAAGATCTTGTTGGACGACCAGATCAAACGGAAGCTCATTATAGATCAAATCCAACAGGTGGCTAAAGTCAAGCTGTACGACATCTCAAACAAACCGAAACTCTGCAACGAGGTTTTCAAGTACGAATGGTTTGTGGCCACCGACGAACCCACCTTGGTTGATGGGTTGTACTATCTATACTTCTGGGTATTATTGAAGGCACGGTACATATTGGACGATATCAATGAAGAGACCATTCACAAACTCCGGAAGAAACAGAGCTTGTCGAATTTCGAGTCTCCTCTCAAGAAAAAACCATCCATTGAAAATCATCACAGTATCACAAGATTCGAGGTTGATATCTTGAAAGCTAAGAAATCGGTTGGTGACCTTCGTTCTCAGTTTGCTAGAATCATCCAAGACGAATCGTTAGACTCCACCAGTCCTACCAAGTCTAGATTCCTCACATCACCAGCCAATTCCCCTAGAAAAACCTCGTTTGGAAATATCACTCCTACAGCTTCACCTATCTCGAAGAAAACACAACCTGGAGTACCTGCTTCTGGCACTGCTAACAACATCACTCCTAAGAAATCTCAAAGCTTCCTTCCGCAACAGACCAACAAAAACTTCACAGAACTCAATCTCGTAGTATCGCCTTACATCAAGAATGTGCTCAAGTTCAAGTTCGATGTCTCTGAGTACCTTACAGTTCTCATTGACCATTACTCTCTTACAGGATCGATTGTCCCACTTCAGTTTATTCTCAACGACTCAAATTTGCCTACTCCAAAGATCATGTTCAAGAATGACGACATAAACCTTGACATAGCCAAGAAAATCCCAGGCTATGAGTATCTCTGGTTGATAGCCGATAATCCAATTGACGCCAATTGTTCGGGCCATTTGAAGTTTGTTCACGGTCTTCTCATGGATCATTTGGAGGCTGGTCCAGTTTGGGATTTCCACACCATAATTCAGAGTCTGGGAAACATGAAATCTGACATTTTGCAATTGAACAGACAATCGTTGTTCCAGAACCTCAACAAGGTTCTTGCCAGTCTTCTATCTGAGTTTTACAAAGACAAGAACGCTCGCGACTTGATGATCAAGAAATTCAATTTGAACCCGAAGAACCAGGTGAAAATTAACAGTTTCAAGTTCTCATCGTACAGTGAGACTTGGAAGAAATGGACAGAGTTGGACTTCATTGCCTTGAACAATCACATAGCGCAGGCCAAAGGGAAACCTTTCAGTGACAAGCAACAACTGTTCAAGAAATTGAAACTGGGCGAGACCTTGAGTTATAAAATGTGGGATTCTGACAAAGGAGAGATCGAAGCTACTTTTACAAAGGAGTAATTACAAAGAAAGAACCATATTCTGAGTCACCTCCATAGATCTGCATAACAATGACATACCCATTTACATAACAATACCCAATCTATAGAATAATATCCATGTCAAACACTGATTTGTAGCTGTAAGAATCACTTTTAAATTAAACTGCAGTATTAAACTATCGATAAACTATTGATATCAAGAAACACTAGAATATGTGCATAAAGAAAAAATCGACAAAACGAGAAACGACTTCCAGTGGGTTCTATCGATTATATCAATGCCCACCGACAAAGTCTAGTTCGGTTGGCAATACCACTAAAGGAAGCTTGATAGTGAACTCAAGTCCGTTCAAGGACTCTTTTGCTGCGCTCAATTCTCCATTGGGGTCCTGAGACACGTTGGTCAAATAAATATTGTTGATGTTGTTGTTTTTGGATTGGTTGCGCTCCTCGTCTATGAGAATGAATTTGAAACTCAAGTAGTACTTGACTCTGAAAACACTGGTAGAAAATTGTGAAGGAAGGTCACTGCTGAGACACAAGTCACTGACATTGAATCTTTTGTAGTTACTTGCAAGCAAAGAAAATTTCTTCTCCCAGACGTTATGGAAGAACTTCTTCCAGTATGCTGGATTCTGACTGATGATCTCTCTTTCAATGTACTCATTTCTATTGATATCATCGTAAGTGAACTCAGGTAAATCCTCGTTCACTCTTGGAAACTTCCATGTCCGCTGTGCCTTAACTGGATTTTCTTTGAATTGGTTGTGAATCTCTTTGATAGTGTTTTCATAACTTGTCAAGTACTCATAACTGAACTTCTCAAATTGTTGGAGTGTCACACTGAATCCGGACACTTTGAACCCCTGCTGGTCCAAAAGCTCTTCAGTGTTGGTGAAATCAAGCAAGAGATTGATAGTGTCTCCTATCTTGTAGAACTGCTTGTCAAAGATCAACTTTGTCACAAACCTATTCTTGTATTTCACAGTATACTGAGTTTTCAACTGCGACTTGTACATGGTTTCATACTTCATCAGACCTAAAACAGGATACTCACTGCCAACCTTTGCTCTACCGCTAAGAAGGTTCCCGGTAAGTGCGTGGATAACTTTACGTTTGTCGCTGTAGGTCTCATCTTCAGACTCATCCAACTCTTCCAACTCATCACTTTCACTCACAGGTCTCATTAGCATAACATGGTCAATTCTTGAGGGATCGCCTGAGTTTAGTAGCGGAGTAGGAGGTAAACTTTTAATTTGCTCGGTGGTGGTGAGGTCTTTTTCATGGATGAGAGTTTTCATTGTTTCTAGAAACTCTAGTTTCATGAACGTACCATCCAGAGGACCCGGAGATTTTACCCTTTCAGTATGAATAGTTGTTGGTTGGTTTTCCTCTATTAGAGACTTTGCAAAATCGAAATTGGTGTGTGAGGTTTCTCCTAAGTCCACTAACATATTGCCTGGGTTGCTGATATTGTACAAAGTGTTAAGATGGCTTTTGTTGATGGCAAACTCAGACACAAGATCGGGCACCAGTTGCAACCCGTTGGATCGAGGAGCCATTGAGACCTTCATTGGGAAACTGATGTTGAGATTATCGGGATTGTGGCTCGTGGGCAGCATTCTTTCTGTATTGACAATTAAGGTGTAATGAACTGTGATGCTTTCCGAATGGAAACTTGAAGGTAACGAAGCTGGAAGCTTGAACCGGAAGTAGTATTGATTAGAAGTCCCTGGAGCCAATGATAATGTTGGAAACATAAGAAACTGGTTTGTCAGGAACAAAGGATTGATCTGGCTCAACGGGTCACCAGGGTTATTATTTATGGAATGAGTAATTATGGCATTAAAGTCGCCAATGTCGGCATTCAAGAAGCTGCTGATATTGGTTGACAAATTTTGGAAGAACGATTTCTTTGCATTAGCAGAGACTTTCAACGAGGGTATTCCTGCGAGACATCCACTTATTATAGCGTTCTCTTTCACTTTATCAAACTTGGAAGCCTCCACTATTTCATCATCGGCACTGAAATATCCAAACAACTGTAAACTACCGGAGAAATACGTCTCTGGTTCATCCGAGGGCTGTTTGGATTGCTTAGATATAAGAGGTTTCAAATGACTTTCAGTATCGTCTTCCAATATAAGTGGTTCTGGAGTATTCTCATCAATATGTTCAGCGTGGCCATTGGCTTGCGGTTCCTCAAGAGATTCAGAATTTCTTGCAGAACTATTTTCTGCTGGTTCTCCGTCAACTTCCGGTTCCTCACTTACACCTTCAGGACTAGTGGACTCACCATTTGTCTCATTACTTGAATCGGAACTCGGATTACCAGAACTGCCATCTGTACCATTATCACTGGTTCCTCCCACATGCTCAAACGTTATTAAAGCCTCAAGAAAATCCCCTGCATAAATGGGATTGTTCTTGTAAGACACCAGCACACGGAAACTGTGTGATAAATGCCTTACCGTAGTATAATGTGACGATCTCATCTATACTCTCGTCTTTAAGAACTGCCTACACTCAGAGTTTAAGGGTTCCATTGGTCATGTGATTGTAACGTGATTTAGAACATCCGTACACCTAGACATCCTTGCATACACTATGATTACTTTCATTTAGGCGCATCACCAGGACCTAAACGTTAAGTACCACGGCAGTGGCTTTTCTAGTTGGCACATCGCTCGCAACCAGGAGTGCAGACTGGGTAGGTTTGCCATAAAGCTTACTAATTCGAGAGCTCTTCTTTACAACAGCAATGGTGTCAATTCATAGAGTTATATCTTCGAGTTGCATTGAATGCGGCGATATTGAAGGCTGGGGCCCCGTATCGAAGTTTTATGATTTCACTCCGTGCTTCATCTATGGGGTGTTGTTCACTGGACTCAATATTGGGGCGGCAGTAGGCGGAGGTATAGGAATATACAGGCTCATCTTCAACAACGACATTTCCATCTACAACAACACCTACAAATGGGACGTGTTTGTTGTGTTGCGGTTTGTCTTGATCATATTCCAGGTTTCGTTGAAATTCGCCTTGCTTGTCGTTGACAATGGCCGGTACTATTTAGCAGAGGAACTTGTGGAGTTTGAGACCATCTTCGAGATCACCACCTTGTTCTGTGTGTTATTGCCGTTTACGTACTTGGATTTCAAAAAACTGCGTACTACTAGCTCGTTCTTGCTTGGGTACTGGGCGTTGGCCGTGCTCTTCACTTTCTTCCGAGTACTGAATCTTGGCATTCGGTACTATTACCAAGGTTTCGAGCTGGGTTACCAGCTGCTTCCGGTGACACAAACCAACTTTGCTGTGTCTGCTTTGACGTTTGCCAATGCCATCCTCATTCTTTTGTGTCAATCGGCACCGAAGAAATTGGCACCGGCCACGATCTTCAACACTTTGAGTAGATTCTTGAAAGAAAAAGAGAACCCGGTGGATTCCGCTAACTTGTTCTCGAAGCTTTATTTCGGATGGATGTCGGATCTTATGAAATTGGGTTACAAGAAATTCTTGACGTTGGCTGACCTTCCAAGTTTGCCACGGGGATTTGACAACAGCTCAGTCACCACTGGACTCACTGATATCTACGATGCTGATCTTGCAAAGGCTAAGGAGAAAAACAAGAGAGTCTCTTTATGGGGAGTTATTCTTAAGAGTTTCTGTAAACCTCTTCTTGGAGCTGCGGCATTTAAAGCTGCCCAAGACGTTCTCCAGTTTATCCAACCTCAATTGCTTCGTGTCCTCATCAAATTTGTTAATGACTATAACAGCTTAGAAGGTCCAGAGAGACCTCCATTGGTTCGTGGATTCAACATTGCCATTGCCATGCTTATAGTCTCGGTGGTCCAAACTGCTGCCTTGAACCAGTACTTCTTCACATCCTACAGTACCGGTATCAAAATCAAATCGGCATTGATTGGAGCCATCTATGAGAAGTCTTTGGTGTTGTCGCCAGAGTCTCGTAACGTGAAATCTACTGGTGACATTGTCAACTTGATGTCCATTGACACTCAGAGATTGCAGGACTTGACCGAATACGGACAGATCATCTGGTCTGGTCCATTCCAAGTGATCATCTGTTTGATCTCTCTTTATAAGTTGCTTGCTAATTCCATGTGGTTTGGATTCACCATCATGGTGGTCATGATTGGAGTCAACACCTCGCTTCTTAAAATCCAGAAAACTTTGCAACAGAAGCAGATGAAGTTCAAGGATTCTCGTATCAAATTGGTGTCTGAGATCCTTAACAACATCAAATCGTTGAAGCTCTACAACTGGGAGAACCCGTACCGTGCTAAGTTGAACTACTGGAGAAATGAGAGAGAGTTGAAGAACTTGGTCCACATCTCGATTTTCAAGGCTGTCAACATGGCCATGTGGAACATGATTCCATTTTTCGTTTCTTGTTCGACCTTCTTTGGTTACATTTACTTTTACGATGAGCCATTGACCACCGATATCGTGTTCCCAGCATTGGCATTGTTCAACTTGCTTGGATTCCCATTGAACGTCATTCCAATGGTTATTACCTCGTTTATTGACGCCAGTGTTTCTGTTGGTCGTTTGAACGAATTCTTGGAGCTTGACGAATTGGATCAAAATGCCATTATCAGAAAGGGCAAAGCCAGAAGACTTGGCGACGAGGTTGTGAAGATCGACGACTGTTCTTTCTCGTGGAATAAGGTTAAAGGTGAGTACCACGACGACGAGGAAGGTGCTAACAGTTACTTGGCATTGAAAGATATCAACTATACTGCAACCAAGGGTGAATTGTCGTGTATTATTGGTAAAGTTGGCTGTGGTAAGTCCTCGTTTGTCAAGGCTTTGCTTGGAGATCTTTACAAATACAAAGGAAAGATCACCATCCATGGTAAGGTTGCTTATGTGTCACAAGTCGCTTGGATTATGAACGGTACCATCAAAGAAAATATTTTGTTTGGCCACAAGTTTGACCCTATCTTATATGAAAGAGTCATTAAGGCTTGTGACTTGGACATTGATTTGAAGAGTTTTGTTAATGGAGACCAGACTCAGGTCGGAGAGAAAGGTATTTCTCTTTCTGGAGGTCAAAAAGCCCGGTTGTCCTTGGCTCGTGCCATCTATTCCGGTGCTGATTTGTACCTTTTGGATGATCCATTGGCTGCAGTTGACGAGCATGTTGGTAAACATTTGATTGATAATGTGTTTGGAGAGAACGGATTGTTGCGCCACAAATGTAAGGTTTTGGTGACCAACTCGGTGAATTTCTTGAACATTGCCGACAACATCACTTTGTTGGAGCACGGTGAGATCAAGGAGCAAAGCAACTTTGCGAAACTTGAGACCTTGACTGACGAACAGAAGAAAGAGTCTAAGATTTATCAATTGGTCGAGCAGTTTGGTAAGAAGAAGGTCCAAGAAGAGACTGGCGATTCTTCCACTGAGGCAGAGACCAAGGTTGATTCTGATTCTGCAGATTCTAGCTCTGAGGCTGAAGTCAAAGAGTTCCAGGGTCTTGAATTGGTGGAGACTGGATCTATTTCGAACGATATTACTGACTCTGACGGTGTTTCCTTGAGAAGAGCAAGTACTGTCACTTTGAACAACGAGGCTACTGTTACTTATGATGAGGATGATGGCAAAAACAAGCCAAACAGCAGAGAAGAACACATGGAACGAGGAAAAGTGAAATGGAATATCTACTTGCTGTACGCCAAAGCATGCAACCCTAAGTTTGTGGTTGTGTTCATGGTGTTTGCTGTTGGATCTATGTTTTTCAATGTGGCTGCCAACTATTGGTTGAAGGACTGGTCTGAAGTTAACTCGAGATATGGGTACAACCCAGACGTCAAGAAATATCTCTTGATCTATGTTCTTCTTGGATTCACTGGAAGTTTGTTCCTCTTGATCCAGAGTGTGACCTTATGGAACTTCTGTATCATCTATGGTGCTAGAACTTTGCATGACAGAATGACCAACTCGGTGATGCGTGCTCCAATGAGTTTCTTTGAGACCACTCCTATTGGTCGTGTGTTGAACAGATTCTCTAACGATGTTAACAAAGTGGACGAGGTGTTGGGAAGAACTTTCCAGTCTTTCTTCCAGAACGTCATCAAGGTGATTTTCACCATGATTGTGATCTTCTTCTCCACCTGGGAGATTATCTTGATCCTTATTCCATTGGGAATCTTGTACTATTACTACCAACAATACTACTTGAAAACTTCTCGTGAACTCAAACGGTTGGAATCGATCACCAGATCTCCAATCTATGCTCATTTCCAAGAAACCTTGAACGGAATCACCACCATTAGAGGTTATGGCCACGAGAAGAGATTTGTGCATTTGAACCAGATCAAGGTCGACAACAACTTGGGAGCTTACCATCCAACAGTTAACTCCAACAGATGGTTGGCTGTGCGTTTGGAATTCCTTGGTTCGCTTATCATTTTCAGTTCCGCTGTCTTCTCTATTATTGGATTGCAAAAAGGAAAAATCACTGCTGGTCTTGTTGGATTGTCTGTGAGTTATGCACTCCAAGTTACTGGTGCATTGAACTGGATTGTTAGAATGACAGTTGAGGTGGAAACCAATATTGTGTCGGTGGAGAGAATTGAGGAGTACTCTATTTTGAAACCGGAAGCTCCTGAGCATATTGAGGAAACCAAGCCAGCACCAGACTGGCCAACTGCTGGTGAGGTGGAGTTCAGAAACTATTCCACCAGATACAGAGACGACTTGGAGCTTGTGTTGAAGAACGTGAGCGTGAAAATCAAGCCGAAGGAGAAAATCGGAATTGTCGGTCGTACTGGTGCAGGAAAGTCGTCGTTGACCATGGCACTTTACCGAATCATCGAACCGTGTCTGGGAGATATTGCTATTGATGGAGTGTCGACGTCTTCTATGGGACTTGCAGATTTACGTACAAAGCTTTCGATCATTCCACAAGATGCTCAAGTGTTTGAAGGTACCATTCGTGACAACTTGGACCCAACAAACACTTTTGCTGACAAAGATATCTGGAAAGCGATTGAATTGTCGTACTTGAAACCACACATTGAGAAAATGGCCGAGGAACAAAACGCCCAAGCCAAGAACCCTGAAGACAGAGTCAACGATTTCTTGAAGGTGAAGATCACTGAGAACGGAAGCAACTTGTCGGTTGGTCAGAAACAGTTGATGTGTTTGGCCCGTGCACTTTTGATTCCTGCCAAAATTCTTATTTTGGATGAGGCTACTGCTGCAGTTGACGTTGAAACTGATAAGATTGTTCAACAGACTATCCGTAACGAGTTCAAGGACAGAACCATTTTAACCATTGCTCATCGGATCAACACCATTATGGACAGTGATCGGATCTTGGTGCTCGAGAAAGGTGAGGTTGCTGAGTTTGACACTCCTCAAGAGTTGTTGAAGAACCCAGACTCTTTGTTCTACTCGTTAGCCAAGAGAGGAGGGTTAGTTGAATAGGTGATCTTTATATAATAATCCTGTCTGTTATATACTAGTTTGATCTGCCACAGTGGTTATCTGCTTTGATCTTCTACGTGATATGCGATTGGTATTAGCAAACCGGGATTAACTCTTGTGATCTGTGCCACAGATCATGGGCCCATAACTATGGCCTGCAACTGTGATTTGTCTACGGACATTTGGTTTATGCAATAGTATGCAGTTACATAAGCAACAGCGTAGAAACTTGCGTCTTTTACGTAACTGCACGCTGATTATTACATAATCACGGCGGAGGGTGATCCACGAAATTTGAAATTTGCACTAACAGTGGCGGAATTTATAATCGGTAAGCCGTCTTAACTATGGGGAAGACATGATTTTTTCTGTGGTCACGTGACCCAGGGCAGCTGATCTGAAACTCATTGCAGAAAAAAATTTATTCTACACATAGCATCTATATAATATTACACGTTACTATATCGAAGATACCATTTGCAAAGGATAAGTGAATTTTGGTACTGGATAAAGTAAATTCTGTTACCGCCAAGTTAAATTTCAGTTTCAAATTTGTATTACCGATCGGAGGCTGTGTTGACACACCGATTGCATTATCAGAAACTGGCATCCCTGCTAAATTTTTAGTGCAGTAAGACGAGACAAGGGTACTAGCAGATACGACTTAGCTGGAGTGCAACTGCCGTTTTGATCAATTATTCTGCTGCAATATTCAATGAGAGATTTGGCAAGGACCCAAACTAATCACAGAGCCACAGAACCCCAGAAATTATATTCCAGCTCTAGTAAGGAAGACCAGACCAAGACCAAGACTAATCACCAGAGACTACAAGTAATGCCGAAGAAGACCAAGAAATCAAGCTCCAAGACCCCCAAGAAGTACGCATCCAAGAACTTGGCCAAGCTCAGGACCAATCCCAACAACAAGGGAAGCAAGAAGGGCAAGGGCAAGAAAGAGAACAAGAAGCTTAGCAACTTGAAGGCAACGCCCAAGCGGTTCTATGGTAACAAGAATAAGCAGCGACGGTTCAGTTTGATTTCGGACGGGAGCTCGGAAGATGAGGACGACGATGACGACGATCTGTCTGTTGCTGATTCGTTGGATGACGAAGCTATAGCTGATTATGACAGTGACGACAATATAGATCACGGATCTCGTGGAGATAACAGTGATGACGATGAGGACGATGACGAGGACGAGTCGTCGCTGGATTCCGACGTGGATTTTGTGAAATTGACTGCTCAGAGAAAGAAGGCTTTGAAAGCAGCCAAGGGGTTGAAACGCACCAAGGCGAAGCAGCCGACCGCCACCATAACTAAAGAAGAGCCCCAGAGCGATGAGAACTCCGACATAAATTTTTCTTTTGAGTTTGATTCTTCTGATGACGAGAAGAGACCGGAGAAAGAGGATGTTGGTGAGGTTGTTTCTGGACTCAAGTCTGCTTCTGCAGCTAATTCTAAGCAGAAGTTCAAGAGACGATTGACGAACCTTGAAGCCAAGAACGTTGTTCCAAAGCTCAATGAGGACAGTGATTCGCCGTTGTCGTCGGTTAATGGGTCGGAGTATGAGAATGCTATTATGACTGATTCCAGTGACGACGACGTTGACGAACAAGAGCTTGCCAACAGAAGACTTTCACGAGATGACAACGAAGACGTTGATCAAGAAATTGATAACGACGAGCTTGCTGCTGCGATTGATGCCGACGACGCCGATGGGTATGATGATGAAACGTTGGCTCAGAGAAAACGAGACAAGACTGTGGCAGGAGACAACACGGTGTTGAGCGACGACGACGATTTGCTTGACAAGGAGACTGCTAACTTGTTGGAACAGATGAAGAGCGAGAACGAGCTGTATTTCATGGCAGACAGTTTCCCTTCGTCTGCTGATTTCTTTATGAATGTAGACAACAATGACCTTATGGGACTTGATACTCGCAAGAGTATTTTCCCTCGACTCAGTATCGTTGAAGATCCAAAGTCTGTGGTTTTAAGAAACAAGTTAAGAAAGACCAAGAATGCTCAGAAAGCTAAGGCAGACGAAGACGACGACGATGATGAGGTGATTGAGTTTGTGTCTGATGAAGAAACCAAAGACAAGAAGTTGGATGACGACGATGACGATGGCGATGAGAGCGAGATCGAGTTGTCGGTGTTTGAGGATTTATATTATAAGCAGCCATCGGTACCGTTCAGTGCCAACAGTTTCCATGCAGCAGACAACAACAAGTATCTTGACGCATATGACCAGACCGGTGAAGACTCATACTTCTGGGACTATTTACTTGGAGACAACAACGACGCTTCTAAGAAGGGACGGTCCAAGGGTAGTCGTAGAGGATCGAACCACAACCATGGTCTTGTTTCTTCCAAGACTCAGAAACGCACTGGATCCATGAGTGCTTCAGGAGTTGGGTTTGATCTTAGTTTAGGTACCAACGAAGGGTTCATGGACTACCAGACATTTTTCTCTGATGATGAAGTCACTGACGAAGAAGAGAACTTGCCTGTTAGTACCAGTAAAGGAATTGGGTCGCGGTCAGTTAAGGAGATCTTGTCGTCGGCTAAATCGGATGGCAGTGGAGCACCAAGAATGGCTTCATGGGTTGTTGCCAAAGACAGACCGTTTGAGATTATTGACGGAATTTCTACCAGATCGATTTTGCCTTACACTACCACCAATGTCAAACAAGGCAAGCAAAGTCATAAACGGAACATCAGTATGGGGGCAGACTTGAAGTTTGACGAATTCTTCAACTTAAGCGAGTTGGAAGAGGCTAACGACGACAGTATCAATTGGCTGAGTCTTACAAATGGTAATGGAAACAAACGGCGGGTTCCTCTTACTGCGTTCAGAAATAAGTCGTCGCTTGGAGCCAACAAGCAAGTGGAGTATACTCGGAAGTTCTCTGCTACTGGAAGTTTCTCACTTACTAGTGGCAATGGAAATGGCAATGGATTGAGACGTCCGCGTGCTAACAGTAAAGCAGAGCGTCGTCGGTCAAGAGCCTCGTACAGTAACTCCAACGAACTTCGAAAACAGTTGAAGCAGCATGTTTTGAAGAACAAAGACGCTAAATTGGTTCTTACGAAACCTGCTGGCGACAAACAGAAGCGAAGACAGTCGTCGATCATGGAGGCAAACCAGGAGGGATTAGTGTTCACAGATAGTGGGTTGTTTTCTGAGGAAGCGGTGTTGGGAGTGGAGGAGTTGTTAGGAGAAAGCGGAGATATCACAAATGACGAGCTCAGTGGACTTCTCAGTGGGATCCAGTTTTGAGCTCGATGTTGCAACTGACTGTTTGAGACATGTCGACAGCGCACAGGATTTTAGCTTTCTTATGGCAGTCTGTCATTAGATTCACGGCCAAGCTGTGATTATCAAGATTTTACGAAATAGGCTGCATGTATTTTATAGGGATTATAACAATAGATCAAGGAATCGAGTGTAGTAGGCGATGGGAAAGCATTAATTTTGGTTAAGTTACTTTTGACCGGTTGGGAACTGGCTCTTACAGTGCTAAATGCCAGGGATATTGTGGTTAGTGAGTGATATTTTGTGGTTTGTAATCCTTGGTTTGTGGTTGGCCAGATAGGAGATTAGAGGGTGAAGGAATAATCCGGTAGAAGATGAAGGAAGTCACCAGAAGAAGTCTACTAGAAGGGGAGAATTGACAATGATAGAAAGATATAATCAATCTGAGCAACCACACTTGCTATCTGGATTGTCTATCTTTACACTCTAGAACGTCTGCTGCCTCCTGCCGGTTCGGGTACGTGGTTGATTGGAGAAGCACTAAACAGAGTAGTGCGGAACAAATCGAGGCTTGGAAGATTTGCTACCACGCTGTTTGGGCCAGCAAGAATCCAGAATGTTTGGGGCAACCTCCAACATGCAACTTGTTGGAGCTATTCTATTATTCAATAGTACTCATGATGGTCTCAGTAAATAATGTGCGTTAATCTTATTGCTAGGACACGCAACACACAATTTGAGCAGTGCTGAAGAATTACGTATGCGTAAGTATGGTACGCTAAAGAAGGGTGTGAGACATGACAGAGTACTCAACATGCCAAGCAGTTGTCAACAAGTGGCTAAACAGTGTGTGAAACAGCAAGGGTCTTGTAAGTAGTAGGCAGTGATTGATTACACAGAACTGAAGAGAACTCGTGGTAGATAAGAAGTAGACAAGACTAAGAGTGGTGCTTTGTATGGAAGACTCAGTATGCACTGCACTATGAATATTGCAACATTGTGAGGTATTACGTACATTTTAATTACAACGCTGTGATTACTAAGTCGCTTCCAAAGAATGAATACCGCTGTCCTTTTGTGTGAAGCTTACAGAACCCACGTTTGTGTTTCGTATTTGTGTCTCTCGTTGCTCTGTAAGTTACCTTCCTCGCAAGTTCTTGTGTTCAACCTTGCTATTCCAGCTGTAACTTCGCAAAATATTACCATGTAAAATTTCTTGAATGCACTCTGTACTAATACAAAACTGACTCACAAATGGAAGCACAAAGCAGAGAGCTAGTTAAAATTTGGTTGTAATCATTAAACAGTACAAACTCTAGAATGGAGAGCAGTATCTTGAACGACCGTATTACAGTCCAGTGTAGTCTCCAATGGTAGTCTCCTGACCAGTCGTCACTCCAAACTCCAAACCCCAACTTTAACTTTGTTGTCTAATAAGCCACAGACCCTCCTTTCAATGTTCCAGTCCTTGCAATTAAATTTCCAGGAAAAGTCTCGGATTATTCCAAAATATGTTACGAGAATACTGTTCTACTAAGTTCATGTGCCCTGCGTTCAAACAATGCCCAAAGAAAACAATAGCACGTTGAGATCAAGGATCGATACCTGGCCGGTAGTCTCACTGAGAACCCAAAGATGTAAACCCTACAACATTACTCTACGAAAGCATTCCTCAAGCACGACCACCCAATGTAGTCTTCCTGAAATTGCAAACCTATTGCTGATACTGTGCAGTGACTAACATATATGGTGTGAGGATTGATTAATGTGCAGTTAAAACGGAATGAGGTAGGCAGAGAGAATAAGACAGCACGAGACAGAAAGACATAGCACAAGACAAGATAGAACAATACAAAAAGAGAAATCACACACAGGCAGACCGGATACAAACCCCAAATAAGCAGCCAGCAGGTAGTGAACAACATATGACCACCAGAAGCCATCAAGTGTTGACTCGAGTCGATAGCTGGTACTCACAGTTGACTTGAGTATCGTAAACTAGCAGTACCGTAAAAGCACTGGAGCTGTACGACAACCTTCTTTCAATCATTACAACTTTCTTAGGATTTAATTACTGTTATACCTGAATACCGTCTCCTATACGTGAAACTTTGTTTGCTGGTTACTTACCAATCAGTTCGGCGAGTTCCAGATTCAACGAATCACGGTAAACTGTATGCGACCGCAATCCAGACACTGCACGTCTACACAGCACTCAGGGAGCACTCAGGGAGCACTCACCAGGTAACACTGGCCCCAGTATACTACCCATCTCAGGATGTGTTCCAGGTGATCAAAACAGATGTCTCTCTTACTAGTACGTAGAATCCTATGACACTGACAAACACCAGCTAACACACACCGGTGGAACCCGTTTCATGTAGGTGGAAAGTCAAATCCCCAACTTGGCATCCGGGCTATTAGTTTAGTGTCAAGTTCTCGCTTGCACTTCACAATAGACGGTTCCACGACCACCGGCCCGATCCAGTAACCAGCGCCTACTAGTTTCAATCAGCAAATCCCACGGGGCTCGGAATCTGAGTACATCTGGGTTGCGATCGCCCTGCTGATGGAGAACAACGCTGGTGGCCAAGCACCACTGCGCATGAGGATCCTAGCCAGAACCAGGGATAGTTATTGCCAACCGGCACTGCCAGGTCTTTGTTCCCAATAATATTTAGGGGTTTGTTGGTTGTTCCCGAATCTGCGCGGAGGTTGGATGCCTGCCTCCAAATGGATTTTGTCACAGCTCACCTCCAAACACCCAGTCATGTACTTAAGTTTCAGAACTCGATTAAGCCCAAAGGCTATTGTTGCTGCAGTAATTGCTGCACCATGGCCACCACCAACAATAACTGTCTGCTACAACTTTCAACGGTGGCGTTCTGTTCTGCTTGATTCTCTTACTCTATCTACAAAATTTGAACGTCTCCCGAACTCTCGCCATGTTTTAATTTACCAACCCTTGTACCTCTCGGGTTCCCACATTTTATCTAATCTTGCAGCAGTTTTTCAAGCTTGGTACTTAACCCTAAACTCAACTCAGTCGTTCCACTCTACATCCACGACAACTTGTCCAAAACATCTCAGAAAAAGACAAAAACAAAAAACAGTAGCACATCCAACCATCACCACATCCCACCAATCCCTAACTTCTTTTCTCCCCCTCCAACATCCTCCATTCTTCACAATAGTTGACAGACGATCGATCGCAGAGTGCCTAAGCCTGCAGCACCGCACTTGAGCGTCCACAGCTTAAGCTCAAGCTGCCCCCAGCTCAACCCAGATTTGCTTAAAACCTATTTGTTGGCAACTATTTCCCGTTCTCCCACACCTGCCAGCAACTCACCACCCAGCTCCCGCAATGGACGACTCCGTCACCTCCCTGGCCGAGATCAACGAGTATCTCAAACAACACTCGATGTCCACCAAGAACGCCCCGCTTCCCTTGGACTCGGCGAAACGGGTGTTCTTCAACATCCGCAAGAACGTGCTCTCCGGCTTGGACAGAACAAACAGCCTCACCACGCTCGCGAACCTCGTCCAGCTCTTGCCGCCCTCCGACGACTGGCTCGACCTCTTCAACGACCATGACTTGCTCACTGCGCTAGTGCAGCACGGCACCTCGCACCCACTTGAAAACCCAGCCTACATTGTGTCTACGGTGTACCTACGTGGAGACTTCTTCCGCGAGAAGACCACCGCATCCAACGAAAACAACATGAGCTACCTTGCGTTTGTGTCGGTGATCATGAACCACTTTGACTTTCTCGAGAAATTGAAGCTCCGGCTCCAGACCCTGGACGCAAACACTGCCAATGCCACCCTCCAGTTCATCAGCTCGCTCGTCACCATCATGTGCTACGAGCTCAACCTCGAGTTCAGTGTGCGGGCCTTGGTGCTTATTCTCCAGCTCGACATTCCCCGCACCATCCACAAACTTGTGTACGGCCAGAAAATCTTGTCGTTCAACGTCTGCAAGCTTGCGCTCTCCAGCATCTCCACCAATATCGCACAAGTGTACACATCCTTGAGCACCACCCGACTTGATCCGCGCAACTCCGTGGTCCACCAGGCGCTTCTCTCGGGGATCTTGTCCGGGATCAAGAACTCATACTATGCTGGCTCAGAGACGGTGTCTGAGCTGGACATCTTCGAACAGCTGGGTTTCACTCGCAATCCAGAAGAGTTCATTGTGAATTCCTACAGCGTGCCCACCATCGTCACCATCACGGTGTTTGTGAAACACAAGAACTCCAACCAGTTCAAGCTCACTTGTAAGAAACAGCACAGCTTGGCTCCTGACAGCACGTCCAGGTTCCCTGTCAGCAGGTTCATGTTCTCCATAGCAGAGATGTTGTTCCAGTACTTGTTCAACAAATCCAA
Organism: Saccharomycopsis guyanensis; assembly: GCA_030578595.1. Classification (NCBI taxonomy): domain Eukaryota; kingdom Fungi; phylum Ascomycota; class Saccharomycetes; order Ascoideales; family Saccharomycopsidaceae; genus Saccharomycopsis; species Saccharomycopsis guyanensis. The sequence continues at coordinate 353,820 of JAJMSQ010000014.1, forward strand.
CCCAAACTACCCTGCAGTCTCGAAATTCATTGCCTACTGCGATGAATTGTACTTGACGTTCCTCTCTAAAGCTCTTGCTTATTGGGAAGACTCCCAAGCTACAGACACCGATCCACACGATTATGTGTTAATTCTCAACTTGCTCAAATTAGACATGCTCTACCTCAACGCCAACTTGACCAGCGACTCCTCGATGAAATCTACTCTCAATGCTCTTCCTTCAAAATTCGAGTACCTGCGCATGAAACTGGTGCAACTCAACTTCTTGCGTAACCACCAGTTTGCAGAATTCCTCAACTCTCGTGACGTTAACCGGTACCATCTTTTGATTGTCGACAGTTTGAAGTTTTTCTCGATCCAGGAACGGTTGTTAGAGTTGACTCATGGTCAGATCTGTTACACCGAGAACCCTACAAACTTCACCTCTGCTACTGATTTGAAGAAAGTCCGAATCCTCATGGCAGTGTCTCCAAAGAGAAACACCATCGCCTACCGATCAGTGCCTCAGAATTACAATGAAGGAGACACCGATCTCGATTTCGCTGACGCTAAGCATATTGGAATCACCTCCATTAAGAAAGTGACGGTGTCAGATGAAGGTGAAAGAGAAAATTTCAGATACATCGACTACGGACTGCACCAGAAGAAAAAGGGCTGGAAAAGAAGTTTTGTGCGGATCGACTCGAAAAACAAGGTCAGTAAGATTGTGCTTTGGGGAGACAAGGGCAAGCTGCTTTTCGAGTTCTACACCAATACTCTGGAGTCTGCCAACTTGTGGGTCGACGCCTTGAACTTGCTTATCAGTAATTTCAAGTTCGACGATGTCACCGACACCACCAAACGTCATTTGGAACGGTTGTTTGATATCCGTCGGAGTTTACAGTTCTCTCCTCTTAGTGCTATTACTGAGAACAGCGTTGTTCAGTTATTCACCACCAAAGGTAACCTTGAGACTTCGATGACCGGTAACTTCTTGCTGGCACCTAACGTTGATTTTGAAGCATCATATGAAACGCTGTTGAAGAAGACGTTCCAGAACTTGTTGATGAAAGGTTCCAAAGCCAGTAAGTATTATGATACTGTGGTGGAAGAAGAAGACGAGGACGATGCGTTTGATTACAACTATGACGAACTCATGAACATTTCTGAGGGATTTTACTACTTGTGAGTGTGTTAGTTGTGATGCCAGTTGTGATTTGAGCCACTGGTGTTCAGATCAGACTCAAATCACAGACATGGGTATAGACATTCGGTGTCGATTGTCAGTTGTGACTAGAACAGTTTTCCACTCTGTTCGAACAGCCAGTTATCGATTGTGCATTGCAATGCATCCACGATCGGTCAGTGCTATTCCAGAGCTCAAGTCACATTTACTTTGCTTAACATGTCAACTTTTGTTTGATCATTATATAAATTTTGCTCTAGATTATTTTAATAATACAGTCCTTTCTGCTTTCCACCACCCACCACGTTTTTCTCAAACCATCTTGTTGTCCGAGTTCTCTGTTTCGCTATGTACTAACATGCGCCGTCATGCATCTGGATGCCCCCTTCAGAAGAGCCACCAGGGCTCAGAAAAAAAATAAAAAATTATCAAAAGTTCCATCGCATCTGAATCTATACCAGCAAGTCCTCCATTTACTGCACAAAGAGGTGCCCGTATCTCCTTGAGTTTACCATAGAATGAGTTTGGGGGTGCCTAATTTGCCACTAGTCTCTCAACAATCTGCTCCGGCGTTCCCCGAAGAAGATACAACCACTTCTTCCAGTGCTGTCACCACCAACACAACCACTCCAAATGGCACCGGTCCTCAGACAACCGACCCTGGCAACACCCGGATCCTGGCGTATGCCCGGCTTGACTTCAGTCTGTTTACGTTCTACATCCAGACGTTGCAAGTGGTATTAGGACGACGGATCAACAACGACCAGCTGCATTCTGTGGACGTCCATTTAGGTCCCAAGAAAGCAGTGTCGCGACGTCATGCGAAAATCTTCTACAACTTTGGCACGCAGCGATTTGAGATCTCGGTGTTGGGCCGCAACGGGTTGTTTATTGACAGCAACTTCGTCGAGAAAGGTTTGACTGTTCCATTGAGTGACAAGAACAAGATCCAAATCGGCCAAGTCTCGTTTACCTTTGTGCTACCAGGGTCGGGGGTGGATGACAAAAACCTCCAGACGATCCCAAGCGAGCAGCAGTCCACAAAACCGGCGAAACTCGAGTCTTTGCCTGCTATTACCGGTTCTGAGCCAGTGAAATCGGAGCCTGAACCTAAGATCCAGACTCCTTCCATTCCCCTTCCAACTATCCAGCCAATATCTAATAATCTCCTAACTGCACAAGCCTTAAGCAGTCTAGCTAAAACCCCAGCCGTCGCCAACAACAAGTCGCCAATCGTACCAAAGAAAGAAAAGAAACCAGCTAAACAGCCCAAGAAAGTGTACACTCTTGAAGAGATCCCTGAACAATACAGAACCAAACCGGCCACTTCCTACTCCAACATAATCATTGCCTGTTTGAAAAACTCGCCTGACAACACCAGAGGTATGTCACTTTCGGAGATCTACAAGTCGATCCAGGAGTTGTATCCTTACTACAAGTACTGTCCGGATGGCTGGCAGAGCTCAGTGAGGCACAACTTGTCGTTGAACAAAGCGTTCAAGAAGATTTCCAAAGAAGGAAAAGGCTGGTTGTGGGGAATCGACGAAGAGTATTTTGTTGAAAAGGATAAATTGAAGAAGAAACTGTTGGAGCCGTTGAAACCTGTGCAGCCAGTGACAAGTTACTCTCCAGCAACTGTAGGTCAATTGCCAAGATCGGTGACAGGGTTGCAACCCACACCAAAACCTGCTGCTAAACCCCAGCCCAAGTTATCAGCTGACGATAAAAAGATATTGGATATTTTGCAAGAACAGTTGAGAGCTATCACCAAGAACATTAAAGGGTTGAGTAAAGAATCGGTGATCAAGATGTTGACTCTTGCGTTGTCCAGTACAATGTCACAGCTTCAAAAGAACGCTGCAGGTCAATCTCTCATTATTTATGTTCAGAAGAACCCTCAAGAGTTGACTAAAGTGTTGACTCTGAGTCTCAACAATGCCACTACTCAAGTCACCAACGGAAAAAGAACGTTTGCTGAATTGATCTCGGGTAAAGCCATGGCTAAACCAGCAGCCAAGACTCCAGTCAAACCGTTGAAGCCTATCATTAACCCTAAACCAAGCTCGATTCCTCTTATCCCGTTAAAATCTACCAAACCGGTGTCTAGTCTTCCATTGAAGAAACCAGACCCGGTGCAACTGACTGCTTCAAAATCACAGTCTGTGCCTCCAACAGGTCCACCAGCCCAGCCAAAACCTCGTACTGCTTCTCTTATTGCGTTTGAGAAGAATCTTGATAAATTGTTAGCAGGTGACAGTACTCCTAAACAGGACAATGCGCCTAAGAAACGGACTGATTCTCTTATTGCTTTTGAGCAGAATCTTGACAAGTTTTTAGCTGGCGAAAGCGAGTTGTTCAATGCTAACTTGTCTAAAATTAATGAGAGTGCAATTGACGATGACGACGACGAGGAACTGTCAGAGGTCTTGAAAGTTGATGACAAGATAGTCGAAGGAAATGGAGTGGCAGTAGAGGTTGTTGATCTTGTTGAACCACAACAAAATAAGAAACGTTCGTTGGAACTGGAGAACGAACTGGAGTCTCCAAATAAACAATTGAAGACGGGAGAATAGACTTAGCGATAGGCGAAGAACATAGACACAAGGCTACAACGCTACATATTAGCACATACTGTACAATTAGGTAACAAGGATAGAATACAGGTTTATATGGAGACATGTAGAGGCAGAGAAACGAACTGTGGTTATTGGGCCATGGTGAAGTTGAGCTTGATTTTTTTAGGCGTAACAACAGACGTAGCACTGGTGTAACGTTTCTTTGAACTGTCACTGGAACCTCCTTTTCTTGGTACTGCCGAACTTTTCTTTGTGACTTTCTTAGGATCTTTCTTCAATTTGCTAGGGTCTAACGTCAATCTGATTTTCAAATCAGGCAGTCTTATTAACATTGCTTGTTTGTCAAGTTGTATTCGTCTTTCAAGTTCTGCTTGCCTATCGAGCTGTGCTTGCAATAACAGTGCCATACCGTTGGTGTAGACTCCAGATTGCAGAATATTCTTCAACAACCGAACCACATCTATGCCCACAGAATCAGACACACACTCGCATTTCTTGGAGTTCAAACCATACTCAAGCCACAGTTCAAGTGCAAAGTTCACACTTTCTGCAAGGTTATAGTCGAAATTGAACCCTGCATGGTACCCATAAGGAAACGTCACTATGAACTCTTTCTCGAAATGAGTGACTTTGTTGACTGGCACTCCTTTACTTTCTAAGAACGTAGGACTTGCCATGAAAGTCTTGTGCCGTAGAAACTCACGACAGCTTTTATAATTCTCAGGAAACTGTTCTTTGAGCACATCGTAGAATTTCAGAGCAGCAGACTGGGGGATGGAGTACCATTGTTTCGGAGCTCCAAAGTGCAAATAATTGATCGAGTACAAGTCCTGGTCCTCCAAATGCCAAGCAAACGACGCTTTCCAGAGGCCTGCATACAAATATGCATCATTGACTCCAGGAATCTGTTCGTCCAAATAGTCTAATAGATTAGGTAATTTGGCAACGTTCCACAGCTCAACCGAATCGTCAAAAATAGACCCCAAGCAGTCGGCACCGTACATCGGCTCGGCGTACAGTAACGTCTTCCAGTAGTTGTGTTCTAGGAACTCACACCGTTCCTGGGTGTACTCAGAAGTGTCTATATTATACTTGAAATTCTCAAACTGGGCAGCTCGATCCACACTCACTCTTTTATCCGATTTCTCGTTTTTGTGGTCCTTGCCCCTGTCTACGCTCTCTTTCCGTTTGACACCTCTTGGAACTGGAGGGCGGTGGTTCTGCATCTGCGACACTTGCATCCATTCTGGTAATGTATAGGTGCGTTGCTTCTCCATGTTCTCAGAGAAATACACACCTTTTTGTCCTTGGATATGCTGCACAATCGGATTCTTGATGCGGATCGACGAGATCTTGTCTTCAATCGATGGGAGACTGTCCAACCATTCTTGAGGTGGGATGATCTTCACTATTCCTGACTGCATCCCATAATGATTAATAGAGTTCATGTATCCATAGAAGTCTTTAAACTCGTTGTAAGACTGAGGTTAGTAGGGTTCGCTAGAATGAGACTCATTGACACTTACAGGCCGAAAGATCGGAACTTGACCCTCGGAATACTCGTCTGGTGTAGGCATTGTTTTGCTGATGGAATAAACTTAGGTACCATAGATGAATCGCAAATGATGGAGATGGTGTGGTTACCCGGAGCACATACGCCGTTAGAAGGTGGCCGTTACAGACGGTGTTGTTGATTATTTACTGGTTTAGTTTTTAAAGGATTGGCCGACAAGCCATAGAAGAGGTTGTTTATAGTTTTATCTGGTCAATATACTTGGTGCACGCCCAATGAATACCTTGGAAGTATGCAGGTTTTGTTTCTGGACCGTATCTATGTCACTATAGGAAATTAGACACACCCCAACGCACCCCCCGGAGTCAAGGGTCCGTTACCCGGTTGTCATAAATGGAAGGCTGAAGGATTTGGCTTGGCCATAGGGGCTGGCCGGTTTGTGTAATGGAAAGCATTCTAATGGTGTGACTGTTTTCCCTGGAGAAGGTTGAACAATTTTGAGTTTCACACAGTAACCATTGTAGAGTGTCTGTCTCAAGAACTGAGTGAGACCCAGTGAAACGGTATACAGAACAGCACTTCAATAGACAGGGCTTCTAGTATACACAGGGTGATGTTCTTGACAGTGTTGGTGGCAGCATGCACCTTGTGATGCACAGTTTCGAATGAAAGAGAAGCTAAAAGCCATTCTGTGAAGATTATTCTGTTTTCGTTTAGTATTGTAGGCATGCCAATAGGAGCTCTCTTTTGGCAAAGAGATCAGTAAGCGAAGCAACAGAGTCGACAGTTGTGGCCCACGCACGATCCACCAAATTGGAAAGTCTGTTGGATTGTCTTGGGGCAACGTGGAGTGTCTTAGCGACTGAGACAACAATTAATCCGAGACCGGGACCTGGAGTGAGATCTGCTGTTTCCCTATTGAGACGTCGTAATAGCTGATCTTCTAAATGACATAGCCCGTTTGTATCTTTTGTTAAAAAAGTATTGACGTTGATCATTGAATTTACGAGACTTGAAACGATCGGGACGAGGTGCCAAACACGAGGAGAGCAACCTAATGAGCTGCAATTAAAACCAGCCGCTTCGCAATCGTGCACCTCAATCGGAAAGCCAAGACTCTCGTCTATCTAACGATATTACGATTCTTATTTCTTCATTAACGGTTAATAACCAACGGAGCAGAGTCTTGACTTGGGAGTCAACCCGAGACTGATCGGATGCTGCATACTAAAATAGGCAATGCTGCATATTCCAAGTCCCCCGCCCACTTGGTGGGTGTAGAGTACGATGGAGTTTAGATCGGCAGTCTGGGGAAGTTATATAATAACGAGTTTCTTCGATATTCCAAGTTATTTGTTGCTTGCCTGAACGTTTTCTCAATCAATTGATATGTCTAGATCACTTCCAAGTCCTTACTACAATCCTGGAGACACAGTCGAGCAAGTGGTTAGACGGCTACCATACAAAGAGTTCCTGTCATCTCCGGTTGCTGGGTCTGAAGCTCCGGGATACTCACCAGTGTACCGTCATGATTTGGCATTGAATGGGTTCATTACCAATCTCCATCCAGACATCAAGACCGCTTATGACATGTACCAATACGCTGCCACTGCGTATCCAGAAGTGAAAAGTTTTGGGTACAAGCCAAATGGTGCCTCGAAGTACCAGTACCTTACATTTGCTCAGGTACAAGATTGGCGAACGAAATTGGGTTCAGGAATAGTCTTTTTGCTTGAAGAGTTGGGACTCGGCGGCAAGGACACTGTGGTGACACTCTACTTGCCAAACTGTTTCCAGTTCTCGTTGGTGGACTTGGCTACTCAAGCTTACGGTGTCACTAACACTTGCATCTATGATACTTTGGGCCAGGCATCGTTTCTGTTTATTTTCAGTCTCACTCAATCGCCTATACTTTTCACTGAGAAATCCAAAATAAAAGAAGTGATTTCTTTACGGATCCCGCACTTGAAAGTACTTGTCACAGTTGAAGATTTGGACTTGGCTGCTGATCATCATCTCTTTAAAACTGTATCTGATGCAGGTCTAACTCTCTTGGATTTAAAAGCTGTCACTACCATTGGAGAATCCAACTTGATTCCACATCGTCCTCCTACTCCTGATGACACGTTTACGATATCGTTCACTTCCGGTACTACCGACAACCCAAAAGGTTGTATCTTGAGTCACCGTATGATGGCTGCCCAGGCTGCTTACTTCTTAGGTTCACTTCCTTACAGCAACAAAGACCGTCATTATAACACATATTTGCTTCTTCCTCTTGCACATGTCTATTGTCGAGCCATGTTCCATATGGACAGCATCTGTGGTTTCACGGTGCATTATCCTTCGCAACCTGGGAACGTCATTGCTTCATTTGCAGACATTAAACAAGTCAAGCCTGTGTCGTTCATGGGAGTCCCACGGATCCTTAATAGAATTGAGCAAATGGTGAAATCAAAATTCGCCTCATCGAGTTACATTACAAATGCCATTGCTTACAAGATAGATTGTATAAACAAGCACAAGGACCCCTCACACTTTATCTACGACAATTTTGTGACACGCAAGGTGAAAGCACAATTAGGATTTGAGAATGTGCAATTCATTGCTTCAGGATCAGCAGCAATTGCTCGTGATACTTTGGTGTATTTGCATGCTGTATTCAATGTTCCCTTGATTCAAGGTATAGGGTTCACGGAGTCTGGTGGAGGACTCAGTGTTGCTTCAAGAGAATCCCATTCTTTTGGTACTAACGGAGTTATTGCACCGGTGGTTGAGATGAAATTGAAAGACGTGCCTTCTATGAACTATACATTTGAGTCCAATCGAGCTGGCGAGTTACTTCTTCGTGGCACCAGTATCACCCTGGGTTACTACAAGCAACAAAGCATGTTTGACGAGAATGTGGAAGACGGTGGATGGTACAGAACGGGCGATATCTGTCAGTTAGATGACAGAAACCAGATCATTGTGTTAGACCGAGTTAAGAACTTCTTCAAATTATCACAGGGCAAATTCATTGCATCAGAGAAAGTGCAGAACATGTACTTGGCCAACAGTTTGCTCGTGGAGCAGTTATTCGTTCATGGCACAAGTTTGGAATCCTTTATTGTCGGAGTGGTTGGAGTGAACCTTGAGACTTTGGCTGCCGTGTTGAAGCAGTACAATTTAGATGATGGTGGAGCTATTACCAATAACGACTCTGCAGGATTAGTTAAGTTCATTAATCAGCCAAACGTGAAAAAGGTTCTACTTAAAGAAATCAACAGTGCCATTGCTCAAGGAGAATTGACGTCCTACGAGATGATCAAGAACGCACATTTTGCACTTACTCCATTCAGTGTGGAGTCAGACACTCTCACACCAACCATGAAACTCAAGCGATTCCAAGCACGTAAGATGTACGAATCAGAGCTTGAGCAGTTGTATCGTGAAGGCATGCTTTTCACAAGAGAGAAGATTTGAACGGCGAACCAAGTATCCCTAATACGGAGATTAGACATTCCACAGAATAGAATATGATACATAGATCTTCAAATAGACCAGTTTAGATGAGTCAGATCTTGTTCTGCTATTCAATGTAGGTTGAATAGTTTCATGCGGGAAGCAGAACAGTGTAGTCCTCAAATACAATCGCACTTAGTCATAGACAATGAACAATAGAGACTTGCTGCACCGTAGCCTAAAAATCTCATTTAGCCGAGTATTTAATTTCCAGTAGTAGCAACCACATAGAAATACATTTAAGTTTTCATTCTGATCAATGAATTCCTATAATTTTTCAAGACTCATCCTACGCTGACTGAAAAATATGATGGAGAGTTATCTCCGCTTTATGACTACCTGACTCGGGATGTTGCTGCCAAACTTTCTATGCAGATCCGCATGGCATTGAGCGGCAGGTAGTTCACCAACCAAATTGCTGAAACGTCAGGCCCAACTATTTCGGGACCCAGGTGGGTTCGGGCGGGTTTTAGTATGCATAGTGGGCCCCTATGTTAGCAGGACCCGTCCGGAATCAACTTCGGAAGATGCTGTTCGGCTCTCAGTTTCTATGATAGTTTAATGCGAGTTGCAATTCTTTCAAATATCGGACCTCTACCTACAACACTTTCCCCTACAACACTCCCCCTGACCTCTCTCGATTTCTAATCATCCTTGCGTACAGAGGTAGTCACTGATGGTGCTTCGCCGAAACCGTTTCGCTTACTAGTTCCGTTCACCTGCGTACAGGGCTGTAAATTGTTGCTCTCAACTTCTTGGAATCCCAATTTGGCATAAGTTCAGAGGGGTCCAGCTTGTCTGGAATTGCAATTACCTGTCAAAGAAGAAATGCCGAACTCTGTGGTGGGGGTTGCATTGGTCCCCACCTCCAATTAATCACTAAACTTTACAACTTATTGTACCCCACACATGCTACGAATTCTCTAACCAACAAGTCCTGATTGAAACCAATCTTGTTGACTCGAATATCTCATCGATGCGGCTGAATATTCAGATCGCCAGCCTCATTTTGACTCACTGGCAAAGCAATACCTAATCGAGGCTTTTCTACGAGAAGTTTGCAGCCGATTACTAATGTACCTGGATTCATGTATACAATCGGTGATATCTGCTGTATTGACAATCTATCTCGATATTCGCTTCCGAGTATCAGCCTGCCTGGAACCCACCATCTTAAACTGTAGTTCATGGTAAAATGAGACTCGAGATTCCTGTTGTATGCCACTGCACCTGACGCCTTGGCGGCTCGGCACACTCATGAGACACCCGAAGCTTATGATTTGATTTAGCATTTCCTAAACTGAGATCGAAGCTGTGAACCTTCTCGGACCCCAGTTGAGTGTCGCACCGTGCCAGCTGCAGTGTGAAAGTCTAATATTTTGATTTGTATTCTTATGCATATTAGTCACTGGCTCAATTGAGTTACCACTGGGTCGGCATGGCAGTATAAGTGACATGTTAGGGCCGTTTTCTTGGCTCCTGCCCACTAAAATTCTACTAGCTCTGTTTGCCTCATCTTGCTGACTATTTTTCACTATTGATCACTTATTGTTTACTATCACCTCCACAAAATGGACGCATCTTTGAACATCACTTTGGATGAAAGCGGGCTTGAGTACTTCACGAATATGGACATGGTGACGGGGTCGGTCCAATTGAACATCGAGTCCGACCTGGCTGTCCGACGACTCAAGGTGTCATTGGTGGGTGTTTCCAGATCCAGAATCACCAGAGGATCCGTGCCCGTCACCGAGGAACATGTGTTGCTAAATCAGGAGAGAGTATTATTTCCTCCATCAGAGATCCAGCAAGTGAGCCAGGCTAATAGCTACACTCTTGCCGAGGGAAGCTATGAATACCCTTTCCAACTTTATTTCCCAGATCATAGTGAGCAGCTTGCCTGTATCAAAAATAAATCATTAACCCATTCTAAAGGGTTCTTCAGAAAAGATATTGGTCAGGTTCCTGGCAGATACTCGTTGCCTCCAAGCTGTTACTTCGATGGTGCTGCTGCAGGTTCAGTAGAGTACTACGTTGTTACTACTGCCGAGTACCCGGCACTTCTAGGTATACAAAAGTTACAGAAGAAGGTCCGAGTGAACTTCATTCCAAGTAATCAAGACTTGACTTTTTCTTTGCTGAACGTTTCTGTGAATAACAAGACGTTGTACCCTGCAGTGGCTCGTTCTCCAGTTAAAGTAGCGACGTCAAGTTCCAGCCCAGGTAAAAAGCCTCGGTTGTTCAGTTCTTCATCTAGAAAACCACTAGATTTTATGTTCCAAGTGAATTACAACGTTTACAATGAAGTGCCCACAAAGATTGGGCCGTGTCCTCGGGTGCTACAACTGAGTTCTGATTTGGACAAATGCGTCCAGTTTTCTTTGAAGACATCTCGCAATACATTAAAGGAACTCAGTCAATCACAACCAACTAAGCTCTTGCTCACTGGTCTTCTTATTGAGACAGTGGCCACTTTGTCTGTCACTGCCAATCAATTGGTCCAATCCAGCGATCACTCACAAGTCATAGCACATCAACAGTTGGATCTTGATGTGAAGTTATCAGATTTTCAGAAGACTTCCAACTGTGGTGATAATGAGCCAGGGTACCTGTGGGTCTTTCCAAACAAGCTTCTCCATCACACGATTCCTAAACACATTCCATCGTTTGCTTGCTGTAACATCAAGAACGAGTACCACCTTAGAGTGCTGGCCAATCTTCAGTTGATTCTGGCCAAAGGGGTCAGTCAGAATCCAATCGTGTGTCAATCTCCAATAGTGATATTGAGTGATGAAGACGATATCCCAGGTTACGAGGACGATATGTTGCCGATGTACTACTGAGCGAGGATCGCTGGAGCTGTGCTCTAATTCTTTATAATAAACATTTAGATGAAGCGGACTGTAATTGAAGAAGTAGAAGAGGCAGGAAGTGAGTGTGCCAGTGTAGTTAGGCTAACATGACTGAAAGGCTACGCTTGATTGAAAGTCCTGACGCTCTAAAGGAAGTACAATGATTTAATTTCATTCAAAGCGGTGGCTCACAAAATTAAGCTGAATTTTTCGACTTATTCGACTCACTTGGGAATGTTCACAGCGACAGATGGTTTTTGTGTAGTCGATTTTCAACATGCCAAACTTCGTTCTGTTCATTCACAATTACAATTGGAAAATCCCAATAAACCACAATCAATTCCAGTTGTGTTCGCTACAAACTTGGGTAATTACAAAACCTATAAAATCTAAAACAGCTCAATATTACTCACATCCAAAAATCCTCTCTGTAGATTACTGGCCCTTCCTTTGGTCACCGTTACGATCTCCACCGATTGGAAGATCTTGGCAGGTTTTGGCAGGCTACCGGGAGACTACTGGGAGACGACGCGTCTACAGGCCGCTCCACAGTGTATGCACGGGCGTACTCATTGGGCAGACCAAACCCACAGTATTGCAGTGAGTACTTGATCCAGCACAAACCACAAATAACCACCAGTAATCAAGATAAACACAAAAAAGGAGCACAAAATTAACCACAAGGTAATGCCCACGACTCCATTACAAAACAAACTCTTCGCCTAATCTCGATGTACAAATTACCGGCCATGCATCTTAGGCGAGCCAGTTACAGTATCCGCTCCATCTACTGTGATTGTAGGCTATCACGAGTAATGACAAGCCTGACCAGGTCACAGTTTCGTCACGGTTTCTGGCTCCCCAATCGTGTTCAATGAGTATCAGCAACAGCCAAGAACAGTGAAAGTCGGTCCATTAATACCAGTAGTCATTCAAGAACAGTCTGTACTCCACACCAACGGCACCTAAAACCACACTGCCCGAACCCGTTTTCCACTGACGTATGCGACCGGTCTTATTCGTCCCCCGCTGATCCTCCCCACTGGTATACGCCCACTCTGATCGACTATTTTCGGAACCGGAGGCTGGGGTAATAGACTATTGGACGGGGAGACATGCCTGGTGCTGCAGTGGTTGGTATATAAGGCTGAACAAATTCCCGGAGAAATTGGCTGGGACCAATTGCTAGCTGGAAATGTTTAGAAGAGCGTTGCGGTCTGCCGGATTGGCAGGTGCGCGTGGATTGTCCAAGAACTTGAGAAGAGCCATTCCAATTGGAGCCAGGCTCAATTCCAGTAGAGGAAGAACCTACGGCAGTTATTTCGCCGGCAGCTCAGTTCTTGCTGCTGCTGTGGCTGCCACGGTGACCAGTGATCTGAAACCAAAACGAGAGGTCACTGTCGAGGAATTGCAAGACCACAAGACTTTGAAGAAAGGTGTGTGGTGTGCTATCAACGGTGAAGTGTATGATTTGACCGAGTGGCTTGCTACCCATCCTGGAGGACCTAAGATCATTCTTATTTACGGTGGAAAAGATGCCAGTGTGATTTTCAACAAGTTCCATGCCCCAGATTTCATGGAGAAGTTCTTGACTCCAGACAAACACATTGGTACTTTGGTTGGAGAATTGGAACCTGCTGAAGACGTCACTGAGACTGGTGATGCTGCAGAGAGAGCCAAACTTCTTGAAAACAAACCTCCATTGTCACAGATCTTCAATTTGGCTGACTTCGAATACGTTGCCAAACGGATCCTTGCTCCAAATGCTTGGGCTTACTACTCTTCTGCAGCTAACGATGAAGTTTCTGTCAGAGAGAATTACAATGCGTTCCAACGGATTTTCTTCAATGCCAGAGTGTTGACCGACTGTTCGGAAGTCGATATCTCGACCAGTCTTCTTGGAACTCCTAGTGACGCTCCATTCTACTGTACTGCTGCAGCCCAAGCTCGTTTGGGTAACGTGGACGGTGAATTGTCTATTGCCGAAGGTTGTGGTGAAGAGAACATCATCCAGATGATTTCTACAAATGCATCTTTTTCTTTTGACGACATTACTGACGCAAGACCAGACGGGGCCACTCAATGGTTCCAATTATACGTTCGTCAAAACAGAGACTTGGCTTACGAGGCTATTAAGAACTGTGAAAAGAAAGACATCAAAGCCATTTTCGTGACCGTCGACACCCAGATGATTGGTAAGCGTGAAAGAGACATGAGACACCGGATCTTTGGAGATGATGATGATTCCGAAGATGTGGTTCAATTCGTGAAAGAACATGATCCTATCTTATCGTTCAAGGACCCTGGTTTGACTTGGGAGGACATTAAGAAGTTCAAGAAGGTCACCAACATTCCTATCTGTATCAAGGGAGTTCAAAGAGTCGAAGATGTTTTGCTTGCAGTGGAGAACGGAATTGATGCGGTTGTGCTATCGAACCACGGTGGTAGACAATTGGACTATGCCAGAGCACCTATTGAAGTGTTGGCTGATGTGATGCCAGTGTTGAGAGAAAAGAAATTGGACAAAAAGATCGAGGTTTACGTTGACGGAGGAATCAGAAGAGGTAGTGATGTGGTGAAGGCATTGTGTTTGGGAGCTAAGGCCGTGGGACTTGGAAGACCATTCTTGTATGCCAACTCTGCATATGGAGAAGACGGTGTGAGAAAAGCTATTGAGATCTTGAAGGGAGAGATGATGCTTGACATGAAGTTGTTGGGAGCCAAGAATCTCGAGGAGTTGACCCCGGATCTTTTGGACTTGAGAAGTTTGCATAATAGACCTTTCTATCCAGATGGAAGCAGAGGATGGGAAACCACTACTCATCCAAAGTTCAAGGGAGAGGAATAAAAGAAGAGTATAGGAATAAAACGTTAGATTAATATTGAAAGTAGTGTGAAGGGGATTTAAAAGGTCGATGTAGGATTGATCTGATAAGTTGGTGTAGAATTGAGCGACGGATCAGGGCCATAAAGATTATGAGCTTAGATCAATGAGTTTCTACAGTCTACGTCTCCCAATGCCGCCCGGAACTTTGAAGAAAGCCGCCTAGCAGTGCGTAGACCCGCCCAGGACATACACAGTAGCCGCCTACAGTCCATAAAAAACTCCCCACAGCTCTCCCCCCGACTTCTCCAGATCTCGATTCTCATCCATGAAAATTCATATGCATGCTTACAATCACCAACCAACCCACTGGAGTACCAGATATAAAAAAATTTCGGCCAACTGAGTAGCCCCAAGTACCCCACGCTTATTGTCGCCGAAATAATACCAGCGATCGGTATTCAGAACGTCGCCCGGAATATCATTTGCGAGCCGGGCGCGGCTGGGTGTGCGGCAGTGCGGGGTATCATTGGCCCGAGCTGGGGTCCATCCGAGACATTTTGAAAAACTTGTAGCTGAATCCCCCACACTATCAACAGGACTCCACTCGATGTTGCTTCAAGGAAAAACAGTGGCTATTACTGGTGCCGCCACGGGTATCGGCCGTGCGGTGGCTGTCGGCATGGCCCAACAGGGTGCTAATGTCGCCGTCAATTTTCTACCAGGACAGGAGGATTTGATCGAGGAGTTGAAGAAGGAGATTCCCCAGTTGTTGGCGGTGGCAGGCGACATCTCCAAGCCAGAGACCTCGACCGAGTTGATCCGCAGAACCGTCGAGCAGTTTGGCGAGTTGAACGTGTTTGTGTCCAACGCTGGGGTGTGCCAGTTTGCTGAGTTCACCGAGATCAGCTATGAATTGTACAAGAAGACCACCAGTATCAATCTCGATGGTGCATTTTTCTCGACCCAGGCTGCTGCTCGCCAGATGATCAAACAAGGCAAAGGAGGCTCGATTATCGGGGTTTCCTCGATCAGTGCCTTGGTTGGAGGTGGATTGCAAACCCATTACACTCCTACGAAGGCTGGAGTATTGTCGTTGATGCAATCGACTGCTTGTAGTTTGGGTAAGCATGGGATCAGATGTAATGCGTTGCTTCCAGGTACGATCTCTACTCAGTTGAACGACGAGGATTTGGCCGACAAAGACAAACGGGCTTACATGGAAGGACGGATTCCGTTGGGAAGATTAGGAAAGACTGAGGACATGGCTGGCCCTGCTGTGTTCTTGGCCAGTAATTTGTCTAACTATGTTACTGGAGCACAGATTCTCGTTGATGGCGGATTGTTTGTCAATTTGCAATGAGCGTGGTGAGGAAGAAGGAAGTGGAACAGCGATAGCAAGAGGTAATGAATAGAAGCTGTGTGAGAGGGAGGAGTATGGTGGAGGGTAGTAGATTGGGATTGATAACGATTGGTTAGGAATTGATAGTGGTGAGTGAAACTGGCTATGACTAATACTTAATACTGTCTACAATGATAAGCAGACAATGGCAATGGCTAATATCTACTGCTATCTATGATCAGACAGTGCTATAATGTCTACTGCTATCTATGATCAGACAGTGCTAGGACTATATCTACTACTATCTATAATGGTTAGCTTAGTGACAGTATAGTGACTATAGGCTTGGTCTCAGCACATGTACCATAATCATTAGCTGTCAATCATCTCAATCTTATCTCCTCACCACCACATATAGTGCTATGGATAGTGCTTACATTGTACATCATATAGATTATATAGATTAATATACCTGCACAATGCAAACGGTAGCTCAGTTGTCAGCCCACTCCGAATTACTCACCAACCGTACTCACAATCTGGCCAGCCAGGGTCGCAGCAACTGTCAGCTACACGGCAGAACCCTTTCCACTGCCCCGAGCCGACTGGAATATGAGGCCACTAAAGATATGCGCCATGCCGTCCAGACTTGGCCCGGAGGCTTAGACCGGCAGGCCGTTCGCAGAACCAGAGCTGGACGGAAACCGAGTACCAGTGGGGTGCTGGTCTGGCAACTCTGGTAACCAAAAGCCGAACCCCACTGGTGAATCTAATCCCGACTGACACTCACGACACTCATGAACTTTGAAACTCACCGCGAGCCGTGAGGGTTTGAGACTAGATCTCTGGCCATCCAATAGGGCAGCCAGCGTGCAGATTGGATCTTGGTAGAGCCCGACGGCTGGCGGGCATACGCACACGCTCTCCAACTGCAAAGACACCAGTGACAGAACAACCACCACAGACATCAGCACAGCACCGCCAAACATATCAAGCCCAGCTGCATGTTCAATTGCAGCAGCACACCACGGCCTCACCTCGGGTCTGCTTCCAGAACCCCCAACAATTGGCTGGCAATAATAGACCCCCGGCCACCCCACCCTCGTCCTGCGGGGGCATGCGTGTACAGCGTAGGCCGATGACTGGATTTTATACCTCGAGGTTTGGAATCCAGTGGATTTCGAAGCATTGCAACCACCCGTGGACAACCCCAAGGTCCCCCAACCCAGCGCCTCAAGCTCAGACACCGCTGTTCTTGGTGCTGCCGCCACACTCATCTGCCGCCGCAGTCTCACCTCGCCCGTTAATGACATCATCGCTTTGACATGGATCCTATGGACAACCAGTTGGGCCGCACCAAGATATCCAAGTCTTGCGATGTCTGTCGCAGCAAGAAGCTCAAATGCAATTCCCAGAAAGTGTGCTCGTACTGCCAGAAACACCGGCTCGAGTGCACATACTCCATGGTCCGCAAGCCGGGGTTGAAGCCCGGCTATGGCAGAGACATGATGAGCCGGTTGACTGCTCTTGAAGAACAGGCCGCATACTTTGCCCAGCGGTTCCAGCTCGCCGACCAGAAGTTCAGGGAGTTGGAGGACTCCCAGAAATCCACCATGGCCACGGCCAATGCTGCTGTCAACGCAGTGTCTGCTGCCTCGGCTTCTCCTGCTGGCCACAGTGACAAAAACGGTAGTACTGGCTCACTGAGCGGACTGACAACAAAATCAAAGTCCTCGTTCTCCAATTTGTTGAACCCAGAAACTCCTCAGATAATAGTCGCCGACAAGTCTGTTTCCGAACCGTTGTTTGCTCCAGGCTTACCTAAGATAGGCACAGTATCAACACTCGTCAACGTATTCTTCGACAAAGTGTTCCCAGTGTTCCCAGTGATTCACCCGCTGTCGACAAAACACAATATCTGGAACTACATATCCCATGTGAAACGGGCCAACTCCATGCACCAGCCCACCAGCAGAGACCCTCCCATCGTCACTTATGGGATCATTCTCAATGCTCTCCAGTATGGCGGGCTTCCAGAAATCCAGCTCTCCAAGACAGAAATCGAAGACCTTCGTAAAGAATGTATCCAGAAAATCATCAGCCTGTGCTACTCTGTTTCCACCGTGGCTCAATTGCAAGCTATAACGTTGTTAGCTTATGACAGTCTAGGACGATACAATGGTTCTGAATGCTGGTCCGTGATAGGCATGGCCGCTTCTGGAGCAGTCCATCTTAATCTTATTGACAATGAAACCAGTATACTACCTTTGTTTCGACGAGAACACGGGTCTCCAAGCTCCGTCAGTACTGAAGGCTCGGCGTCTTCCACTTTGGTGTCTACCAAACGAGCCAAATTGCTCAAGAAATCAGAAAATTACGTGGAAGCAGAGGGCCGCCGACGGTTGTTCTGGTGTATTGCCAGTCTAGATGGATTCAGTGCACTCTCTTCAGGTCTCCCACTCAAAATCCCAAACTCAGAGATCCTGTACTCTCCTCCGTACAGTATGAAATACTGGCTCAATTCTGACCTATACGACCCGATATCTCCGTTTCTTGACAACGAGACCACTCCGTTCGACTCCTCTGCACCATATTTCGAGATGATCATCATACTAAGAGAGATCCACTCGTACTTACGAAAGCCCCACGACATTAATGACGACGCAGAGGTCAGCAACTGGATCGTGCAGTTCCAGTTACTTGAGAACAAAATCCAGCTCTGGAACGAAAGCTTGAGCAGCTTTGAGAAACAGACAATTAACGGCAACTTGTTTGAGTTCCAGACGGTGCTGAATGAGCTATACAATTTCGTGTTGATGCATGCAGTCTACAACACCGCGCTCATTAAATTACACAGTGCCTACGGGTACCCGAACGTGGAGTCGCCGTCGTTCCAGCACTCCCGGACTTCAAGAGCAATTTGTGTGCAGTGTGTCGAGAATATTTTGCATGTGATCGAGCAGTTGAAGATGTTGGAGAACAACTACAAGTGTAGGATAATCGAGTATCTTGGCCCACAGTATGCCTTCTTTGTTTGGGTGACCTCAAGACTTTTAATTGCCAACATGATATTTGCCCAGAAAGACAATATTGCAGTCAACAAGGAGGAGTACAAACGCAAATTAATGATTCTTTGCGACGGACTTAAAGCAGTGGGCCAGTACTGGGCAAGTGCAGAGAAGTACTACAAGATATTGCTGCAGCTTATTAACATGGATATCACTGCGCCTGCAATGGGCACTCCAGATCAAGACGAGATTCTGGAGGATGAGAAGAGAGACCCGTCGTCAGCTATTGCCGATATGCGGATCAACACTCACTTGCTCTCATTAATTTTGACCCAGAAACTCAAACAAGTGGAGCAGAAGGACACAAAGGGACAAGGGAGCCAGGCAGCTGCAGTGAAGTCGTCCAACAACGATGCGTCGCGACTTTCTCGGGTCAAGTCTGAGAACCAGCTATTAGACACGTTTCAATTTGAGGCGTCTCTGTTCGGGTTTGAGGATTTTTTCAAGTACTTGGATTACAGCAATTTCTAATTGCCCCGAGTGTGTGTTCTATAATTTTAATTCATGGTTGTGTGTTATACCGTAGACTGGTCTGATGAAGGAAATATGCACGACTGCTAAAAGCGAAATAGTCAAGGCTTCTTGCAATTAGCCTAAGAAGGAATAGAGTGAGTAAGCGAGGAGAGCTTTTCAGGGATTGAGGATTAGCAGTTCCATTAATTAACAAGGGTTCTTCGACACTAAATAGCGTGGAGATGGAATGTAGACTACGGTGGCTAAGAGATCCAGAGATCCAAAGAAGCTGCTAAAACAGAACAATCAGGAGCGCCCTGAAAGAGTAATCTTGCTTGAATCCAAAGCAGTAATAACCCAGAACCATTATAAGCAGAAACAGGAAGGAGCAAATGCACAGAAGAATTTTATTTAGATGGTAACTACAACACGCTTGCACCAAATAGGCAAACCGAACTCAATATAGAAGCTTAATTGGGGGCAGCGACAGGCACATGGAAGAATTACTAAGAGCAACAGCTAGTGAATTGAGTTTTATCAAGCAGTTGTTAAAAAAAGGTTAGGCAGCCCCCTGATTAATTGAGTGTCTCATCTCTGAGGAACGGTACGTCACCTTAACCATCAGAATCAGGGATAAGCAGCCGAGTCTCAGACAAGAAAACGCACAGATGAGATGGTGAGTTTACTGATCCCTGGAAAAAAGAAAGGGCCAATGGCAAATACTCTGCCGGTAGAATCAATGGGGGACTTTGCCAATGCTTTGTGCGGCACTAATTAGGAAGTAATATCAGAATTGGTGGTGGTAGACGTCTACCCTGAGGGTTGCGGGACGACCGGAGGTAACGATGTGGCTGCTGAGATCCTCAAAAATTGTGAGACTGGAAGCATGTGGCTTGTCATCCGATCCAGACACAGGTACCATCTTGTTTCACGACTCAACGGTCAAACGTCACCAAAGCCATTAACCCGGAGTGTCAAAGCCAGAAGATTTTCAGGCTCACAACAAGTCAAGTTCTGGAAAAATGGGTCAACCCAAACGATGCAGGCGCAACACGTTTGATTGGTGAATTGCTCTACTTGGCGTAAGCTCCAGTTTCAATCGATTGGCGGGGGTGGTCATGAGGTTCCCACAATAGGTGCCCACTACGTTGGCTAATGCTCTGATCCCGGCTTCTGTTTGCACAGGTTGCTGCTTGGCATTGAGGAGAGGACGAAACTGGCAGTTTCCTACGCTGCGTGTCTCGTCGGTGGACTCTTTAGCTGGTTACTCAGCCGAATCGGTCGTTGCAAACACTACTAGACTGGAACTCGAGGGTTCACAGACCATCACTAACTCGCTGAGTCCCTGGCATATAGAATCCCTCAACACCAGATTAGGAAATTTGAGAGTGCAGTGAGACAATGGCTAGTGAAAATCGCAGAGTGTTGACTGTATGCGTCGGCCTAATTGGGTTAGGCGGATTCCCAAAATGAGTCTGGAAAACTCAGTGGATCAGAGCAAGCCAGTGCACACCGCCAATTGAACCAATTACCTGAGTCCTGGTAAACCCTGTCATGCAGCTTGAAGGCAGTTTTACTGGATCGAACTCAAATGAAATGGGCTCCAGGTTGAGACTACATCTGAAAGTGCTTCTGAGTTATGCAAACCCCTCACAGAGTTCTCCTCTATTTACGACTCAGGAACCACGTTGGGACTGTTCGAGGCGTGGAAACGGTTCGTGATTCCTGCCACTCGATTAGGCAGCAAAGGTGAAGACTCGTGGTTCGTTGCACCTCTGCTGCTGGTGGCTGCTGCAGAATTATCTGCTTCAGTGGCTTATACTGCCAATAGCACAATTTGTTCTCTGAGAACCTAAATCAATGGTTACAAGAATCATATGGGAGAGCAAATGCCACTAACGCTTCCTACGAGAAACTCTATCAGGGATACGATGTAGAGTGGGTAAAAGTGGTTTGTGGGGTTGTGCTTGGTCCATGGTCTCAATGAGGTAAGGGTTACGCATGGCAGAGCTGAAATATTCCGTCAGAATGAAGAAACCACCCAATATAAGAAAGAAACATATGGTCTCACCGTCATGGTTTACCCCCTAGACAGACCCGGGGTCCCCTCAATCCAATACCCGAGCCATGTGAAAGACAATAGTGTCAAGTCTCATGGATGCTGGTTTCTTTTTCTGTTTATGCAGGCGTGAATCTAGCGGATCCTCGTCAGGCACATAAACCTCGCATTTGATTGTTGATACCTGTGAATCCCTTCTCAAAAGGAATTGGCCGGTGTGCATTTCTCTTATATATAAAGTCGATGGTTTAGCCCCGATGTGTTTTCTGGGCACTCTCTTTTAACCCAAGTCGTCACAATGAAGTTCTTGTTGTGTTTTCTCATCTCCCTCATTGCTATTGTTCAAGCTGCTCCAGGAACTGGCTCGCTCGTGGCCCGGTCTTTGCCAGTTCCTCCATCCCAAGACCCTTTCTACACTCCGGATTCCGGGTTCGAGGCTTATCCGGTTGGTACTATTTTGAGAAGCCGTAAGATGACCACCTCTTTTGGAATTCTTGTTATCCCAGAGAAGATCAAGGCTGTCTACCAATATCTTGTGAGATCTCAAGACAGTAAGGGTGTTGCAAATGCTATTGTTACCACATTGTTTGTCCCATACAATGCCGACCCTACCAAATTGGTGTCTTACCAGGCTGCTGAGGACTCTGCTTACATTAACTGTGCTCCATCCTACGCCATGCAATTGGGTTCTGATTTGGGAGCAACTATTACGTCGCAAATTGAACAATTGTTGGCCCAGGCTCCATTGAACGATGGTTACTATGTGGTCATCCCAGATCACGAAGGGCCTAAATCTACTTTCGTTGCTGGTAGACAGGCTGGGTATGCAGTGTTGAACTCTATTCGTGCGGTCTTGAATACCACCAGTGTTACCGGCCTTAACAAAAACACTAAGGTTCAAGCATGGGGATACTCAGGTGGATCTCTTGCTACCTCCTGGGCCGCAGCCTTGCATCCAAGCTACGCCCCAGAAATCAATCTCATTGGTGCTGCTGCCGGCGGACTTGTTTCCAACATCACTCACACTGCTGAGTTCAACATTGGAAAAATCACCGCTGGGCTTGTGTTCGCTGCCGTTAACGGATTGGCCAACGAATACGAGGAGCTTGAAGAATACCTTGAACTGCAGGTGACTCCATCCAAGTTGTCGTACTTCACTCTTCCAAGAAGTCAATGTCTTGTTGCCAACATTGTGTCTTTCTTGTTCAAGACATGGTCTGATTTTATTCCAATTGGCGGCCGTGTCTTATACGCACCAGTTGTTAGCAATCTTACTACTCTCAATAACTTGGTGTCACAGACCGATTTGACTCCTACTGCCAATATCTTCCTTTACAATTCGCTTCTTGACGAGATTGTTCCTGCAGGCGACACTGATGTGTGGTACAAGCTGATTTGTTCTAGAGGAGTTAAGGTCACCTACAGACAAGACATTGTCAGCGAGCACGCTACCCAAGCCGTCTTCGGTGCAGGTGCCGCTTACTCTTTCATCAAGAACACATTCAACGGTGCTACTATCTCCAAGTGCACAAAGACTACCGTTATTACCAACATTCTTGCGCCAGGAGGAATCTCAGGTTTAGCTGATATTATTGCCGATGGATTGCTTACTCTCTTAGGTAAGCCTGTTGGTCCATACGACCTTATTTTCTAAGCTCCTCGTGTTTCCACTGGTTACGAGTTTTGCGTTTCTGCCGTCCACTTGCAATCTGAGTGTGGTTTTATTAGTTCTACGCAGCGATCTTCAACTGCAGTTTGTCGTCCGCTAGTTTTATATGCTATCTATTAGTTATTACCCAGGTATGCTCAAAATATTGATTTATGTGATGTTTGAGGTCTTTGTAAACCCTAGAGTGTAGGGCCTTTGTAAACCCTACACTCTGTATGTAACCCGGTCCACTGACACTCTTTAGTTTTAGCTTCACTCTTGACAGCATAGGCTAAGATTTAGAATGGTGCCAATGTCATCCCGATCTACGCCAATGTTTTTCATGAAAGCTTTTTCCAAGCCTCTCGTAAAAGCTCTTTTGGGAGCCTCCTGGTGAACATTATCAGCAATCGTCGCAAGTTTCCACTTCTGATCAACTGAGTGCTTCGGTGCTCGCCCTGGATTCCCGGAAAAAACTTCTCATGAAATTCACAGCATTCTCACCTAATCAGCCAACAGCCACACCTCCAACCCCACTTGATGAAGGCTTATTACTCCGGCACACGGCTGGGAAATTGTTCTCTTTGATCTACCCACAGTTTAATCCTTCGCCTCATTGCCGTGGGCCACAGTACAAGATGTCACGTGTGCACCCACCATACCGGAGTTATCAGCACGATAAGGTGTGGAAACTTGCTGACGTCCTGCCTCGGCGAAAGCAGTAACGACAAGATTTTTCTTGGATAATGTTGCAAAAAACCCAGGATCGTGTTTCTGAATACCGTAGAATGAACATCGCGGCACCCTGAGGCAGGTTGATCACGAAGTACACTTGTAGTCAAACTGTGATTTGGAACTTCGTTGGGCCACAACTGACGACCATAACTGTGGTGGATCAGACGCAGAGAAATAAGAATTGCAATCTTAATCTTCTTGGCTGCAAGAAAGAAACCTGCGTCTTATGTCTCTTAAAACCCGTGTAGAAATGACCGGCAAATAAGATTCGGCGATTATCAAACCACGGGTCCTGGTGTGGCTGTCTAGGTTTCTGCATACTGGGCAATGCAACAACATTGAAACAATAGATGTGATATTGTGTGTTTGATTAATGAGATTTGCTGTTGACGTGCTCCGGTGGGATTTTCAGGCGACGGTCGTCCCAATGTTTCAAGTATAAAGTGTCCTTAGAATCGCCCATTTGCAAACGTCTTTGTGTCTTACAACTCACAAATCGTCCGAACATGTCTAAGTACCTTAGAGATGCTATCTCGCCAATCATCGGGGGCCGAAGTCAGACCCCTGAGCCTGAAGAGCTTTCAGACAGCAGCAGCGACGACCAACTTTCTGTTGGTGCTCCAGTCGAGCTGGTCAACCCATTAGGGTACAATGTTGACTACTTCACCACGTACTTCATGGTGCTCCAAGGTGTTATCGGTACTGGTATTTTTGCTACTCCTGCCAGTGTGGTAAAGTCTATTGGATCTATTGGCGCAAGTTATGTGTTGTGGATTGCTGGTTTCGTCATTGCTCTTTTTGAACTTCTTGTGTACGTCGAGTTCGTCATGTACTTCAAGAAAAGATCTGGAGGTGACGTGGTTTATTTGGAACAGTCATACCCATGGCCTGAATACTTGGTGTCCACCACTTACGCTGCCGTCACTGTGGTCTTGTCGTTTTCCACCTCTTCTGCCACTGCTTTCTCTCAGTACATTCTTCTGGCTGCAGGTCACACCCCTACTGCTTGGGAACAACGTGGTTTAGGTATTGGTGCCTTGGTGTTCGTCACTCTTGTGGCCATCTTCAGCTCCAGATGGGCCCTTCGGTTTGCAAACATTCTTGGGTTCATCAAGATGGTGTTTGTGTTCGTCATTGTGATCACTGGGTTTGTGGTTCTTGGCGGAGGAACTCATGTTCAGAACCCGCATTCGATCTTCAAGAACGCATGGGAAGGTACTACCACTAACGGTAATGCCATTGCCAACGCTATTCTCAAAGTGTCTTTCAGTTACGGTGGAACTGTGTATGTCATTGCCGTTGCCGGAGAAAGTCACCCAAGTAAGACCAAGAACATGTTCAGAATCTTTGTTCCTCTGGTGTTGTTCTCGATTTTTGTGCTTTACATCTTGATCATCACTGCATACTATGCAGGTATCAACAGCATTGCCGAGATCAAGGACTCCGGAACCTTAGTGGCTGGAACTTTCTTCGAGAATGTTTTCCACAGCAAAAGTGCTTCTAAGTTCCTCGATGTTATGGTGGCCTTCTCTGCTTTGGGACATTTGTTTGCCGTGGTTGTTGGTCATTCAAGACAATTAAGAGAATGTGGAAGACAAGGTGTATTGCCTTGGTCGAGACACTGGACCAGCACCAAACCATTTGGCACTCCAATTGTTGCCATTCTTGTTACTTTCGCCATCAACGTCATTGTGTTGTGTGCACCACCACCTGGAGATGCATACAACTTTGTCGTTGATGTCGGTTCCTACTCGGGCTATATCTTCAAATTGTTGCTTGTGTTTGGATTGTTGTTGGTCAGAAAAAGACGGAAGGCCCAAGGTTTGGGATACGCAGGATTCAAAGTTCCTACTGTTATCTTGTACCTCACCATTGCCTATGAGTTGTTTGTGGTCATTTTATCGTTTGTTCCACCGTCCACCGGTATCTATGGAGGCGACGTCTCGTTCTTCTATTGTACCTATGCCATTGTCACTTTCGGACTTCTTTTCCTCTGCGTTTTCTATTACTACATCTGGGCTCACGTCTTGCCTAAAGCAAAAGGATACGAGCACAGAACCGAGTACTATTCGTTGGAGAACGGAGAAAAGGGACACAGAGTTATTAAAGTTAAAAATGAAGATACCGCCGAATGGGATGCCTCGCATGATTCTTTGGGAAGAAAGCTTGATCCTGCCACTTCTCAAGTCTCTGGCTCTGACAAGAAAGAACCATCTTTCAATGTGGAAATCAATGAAAAATGATCGTCTGATTTACCCACTCAATAATTTCCTTCTTCTCTCTCTGTTAATAGAATGATTTTCTTAGATAACACCTGTAGGCCAATCTTGTCTCTGTACCGTCACACCACTATCCATAATATTGGTCATTTCATTTGATTTAACTTTCCTCGAGTGAAATGTTGAACCTCGGTGAACTCCAGAGTCGCATTTTGGAGAAATTTTCACGTGACCAATTCTGAGTGACTGAACGGGACGACCAGGTGGGGAACCAGAAACGGGCATTGAAGTGGGGAAAACACTAGACCTTGCAAAGTGCAAACCAACAAACCAGCCAGCAGTAATTGATTAGTCGTGATTACTCGTAATCTGATTTGAAATCAGATCAGGAAGTCATTGAGTGTGCCACTGGATACAAATCGCTTGGCAATTTCTGATGGAAACCCAAACGACACGGACTTGGGATTAATCCACGTGCCTGAGTGGATACCCAGTGCCGCAAAAGCTAAGGCAAGGTACATCAATTTGGAGTGCACTGAGTCAGCAACACCTATTGGTAAGTACCTCAAATCTGAAACAGAGCCATGAGTGTGTTTTGTTGGTTGTGGAAAAAGGAAAGTACAAAGAGGAATTGACAAGGGCAGTGGAAGATAAGCCACCCCCGGATCTGACCCTCAAAACCGTTTCCTCAATGCGGCTCCTCTCAGACAGCGATTCAGACAATCCAGCAAAATGGCGCACCAACAATGAGAGTCCTGACCAGGTCTGCAGGTCGACTAATGGCCATGGACGACAATTAATGTAGGGCGGATGAAACGGACCCCCTGAGCAGTACCTCGAGTGCAATGTTTGCCAAGACGCTCTGGCCCGTGTGTCTTTCTCCTTATTGGCCCAGAATATGGTTTGGAGATTTTCTGGAGTGACAGTCTCACGGACCACGTCAGTCGCCCGCGACGCCAGCCTTGGTGGAACACAGCACCAAGTAATCCACGCTTCTAAAACCAGAGAGGCTTGGAGTGGCTTGTAGATCGTCCAGCCGGGTGGTTTAGGTTTAATACTATTAATAATCTTTTGGGCTTGGGTTGACCAGAATCATCGTCTACATGTAGCCCCATGCACGGAACGATCCCACGGTAGTGGCAACCGATGTCTGAGGATAAATAGTTACCCCCTGGCCTGGATCGCTACCCCATCGAAACTTGTACTGCCTGCCCCCATGTCAAGCGAATTGATTTTGCGGTCGCTCCAAGCGTTCCGTCAGGGTTTAAGCATCAATTATTTGGACACTCGCGAGGTCGATGTTATTCTCCAGTACAAGAACTTCACCCAGTTGGTGCAAGCCACTGCCCGGTACTTGAATCTGTTTATAAGTCACCGGACTGAGATCCCAAACACCCTCTTCAACCCAGGGTTTTCTGAGCTCTTCCAGACGTTGGCATGTAGCTTGAGAGACTTGAAACCGTTCCAGCCTCAGGACCGGTTGGCCATTATTGACGTGGCCACATTCTTGAGCGAGGTCAACCCCGTGTTGTCGACTGAGCAGAGACAATCGCTCCTTACCCAAAGAGCTAGCCCTTCAAATTGGGTTTCTGTGGTCTGGACTCTTATTAAGAACGAAAAGGATCCAGAACTCTTGGAAAAATACAAGAAAGTATTGCTTGCTGCCGTTGTTGGTAGCGAGGAGTTCAAGATTTTGATCCTTAACTCTTCCCCACTCGGAGTCAACGATATCCAGCCAACCATCAAGGATGCCAGTCCAAGCAATTTCAACCAGAATTCGCTTGAGTTTTCCATTGAGTTTGTCACCAGTCTCTTTGAATCGTTGTTGTCGTCTCAGAGAATATTGGTCGAGGAGTGCCAGAAGTACGCTTCGTACTTGGACAAGTTCCTTGTTGCTCCAAGCTCTGGCTTACGTATCGGGTCTTCGAAATCTTACCCAGATGGAGTCATTGTCAAAGCATTGAAGTTTTACGAGATGTCTTACAACACCTACTGTTGGCCAATCAAGACTTATTTGAACGACAAGTTGAAGTTGGGCCAGACTCTCGAGGGTCTTGTCAAGAGCAGCAAGACTTCCATCATCGTCAAGAACTATACCTTTGGAGTCATCAACAATTTGCTCCTTGGTCTGAGTCTTGGTAACACTCGTGGACTTGATTTGGGCAAGCTTGGAGATCTTGCTCTTAAAGATTTCCTGTCTGCTGGCGTTGATCTCAACTCCTGTGGTCATCTTTTTGAATCGTTACTGCTTTCAGTTGACTACAAAGTCCAACGTAACGAGCAAATCCATTTTGCTTCATACGCTCCGGTCATTAACCAGCTTCGTCGGATGCTCAGTGCTAGTGGAAGCAACGCCGATGCAGTTTCGTTGAAGCACGCTTTCGCTTTCTTGAATGCAATTACTCCATATGATCCTGGGCACTCGCTTTCCGGCGTTCGTGATGAGCTCCTCCAACACGTTTTCTCGTCGTTTGCGACTGCCAGTATCCCAACTAAGGTCGAGTTGTTGAACTTTGTCAAACTGTTCCAGCAAAATAGTACCAAGTACACTGCATTGTTTGACAGCGGTGTCTTTGACCAATTCTTGAGTGCTGCTATCACTGACGTTGTCAATTTCACTCTGGAGGTTCAAAGCACTAACAGAGCTATCACTCTCTCGGAAAAGAATTGGTTGAGCACCCAAACCCATTTGATTGGTGACGTTATTGAGGTGTATGACGTGCGTACCAGAACTACAGGAGTTGACTTGTTCGGAAGAATAAGAACTTTTGTTCTCAACAACAACATCAATCTGAGATTGGCAGTGATCTGTCAGACTATCAGCCACGAGATCGTTACCAATATCACCTTTATGTTGGTTGACTTGGCATTTATTGGTACTCCTGTTGACAGTTCATTCGCTGAGACTTTGTTGCAATTGTTGGGCCACGAATCTGCAGTGGTTAAGGAGCACACCTTGCTTGTGTTCAGCAACACTGTCGTCATGGCCAACGGGTTTGACGTTATTTCTAAGAACCAGGACATTTTGTACCAGATCTATTCGTTTGTTACTGATGCTAGTGAGGTCATTAAAAGAGTCGCTATTCGATGCATTGAGAATCTTTTTGTTTCAGCCAAGGCTGAGGCTGCTGCCAAGGTGGAGATCTATAGATTCTTCCGTGATTTGGATTTCTTGAATCTCATTGTCATTCCAGTGTTGGAGGCTCCACTTACTACTGACCCTAATAGTGTTCGGATGTTTGGTTCCGTGACCAACATGATGGTTCCTTTCACCACTCCAAACGAGTTCCATGACTACATTATTGAATCTGGGGTTTTGATTGTGTTGAAGGGTGCTTTTATGAAAACTTCTACTCTCAGCAACAGTATCATCAAGGTGTTCTACAACTTTTTGATCGACAATGGAACCAAGAAGGCTTCTGAGGTTGCATACTTGCTTAATGATGTTGACATTTTGTCGATTGTGGCACCTGTGAATGACAGATGCACTGCTCAGAGCTCGACTTTCTACTTGGAAAACTTGGATTTCTTGACGTTCTACTTGAAGTTCCTCAGATTCTTGATGTTGGATTCTCCTGATGCTAAGAAGACCATTGTGCAGTTCAAAGCCGGCTCGTTGTTGCAGGTTATGTTCGGTATTTTAGAGAAGAGACAAGAGATTCCTAATGTCAGCGGCACCGTCCAAGCAATCACTGAGGTGTGCGGTACGCTTTCGCTCGACACGTTCCAACCAGTTCCTGAGTTGTATTCTGAGAGATATTACTACCAGCTTGACTTGTTGATGAACGAGATGATCAGCAGCGACGTTTATCCAAACAAGGGATACATCTTGGATGATATCCAGTATTTGGTCGCAAATTACACCAAGCTTTTGGACGAGACGGCTCAAAGACAGATCATCAACCACTTCCTTGAGCTGGCCATCAGATTATTCAATGTTTCGGTGGTTTCCAACTCCACCCGCTTGAACATCTGGATCTTCTTGAGTAACTTGATGCTTGTGAAGTTCAGTAACCTCAATATTGCAAGATTGATTATCTCTTTGATCCAGTCGCATGTCAGTAACTACAGAGACCAAATCAAGAGTTGCTTGTTCCATTACGACAAGGAGATTGTTCATTTTACTTGCAAAGCATTGTACCGAATTGTCGAGTCCGACCCAGGTCTTAAGAGCGTTGTTGGTAACGATTTCGGTATCAGAGGCTTGTCGGACAAATTGCTTATGCAGGAGAAAAACCAACCACGGACATACGAATTTGCAGAGAAGCTCTGTCTGATCATCCAATGAGTTACGTTTCTAGTTATCTGCAAGTTGTTAGTGTTGTACTAAATATGTTTGAAATATAAGATCTATCTTACGTTGTGTAGTTTGCATTCTCTTTTGTGGATCCTGAACTTCGTTCTTCTGACTGGCGCAATTTCTATGTACGGAGCAAGGCCGCAACATTGTAAAGGATTAATGATGCATCACCAGTCGAGTCTTAAACAAGAAAGAACTGCTTTACGCCAATTCCAACAGGAGCCCTTGCAATTACAACGTAGTCCGAAACGAATATAGTTGACAAAATGATTTCCAATCTCAAGTGAATGAAACGTTCGAGTTCGGTAGCAATGAGGCACTCGACTCATTCGAGACACTGTGCATCTCGGGACCGACAAATAATCAACAAATAAAATGATTGCATCTCCGAGCTGGCTCTTTTGTGAATAATTGCGGGTGCATTGTATTGATTCGTTGCTGACTGGTTCGCTGATTGTTCGATGAATTAGGCTGCAAACTAATTCCCAACGAATTTCACCTGTAGTGAAATGTTGAACAACTTGTCACAGCAGTCCTCTGTTGATGAACATACTCTCGATTGAGTATGGGATGGAAAATCCCTCTGAGGTGATATCATCGGTTAGGCCCATAGTCTATTCCAGAAACGTTACATAAACACCACAAATGCTCTGCTTGACAACGGAGAAGCATATGAAGAGAAAGCCTCAACGCCTGAGCCGAAAACGAAAACCGGGTTCCAATTCTGAATCACAACACAGGAACAGCTCTTTTGTTCTCACCCTAGTGTGTCGGCAGTGTCCACTTCTATATTCAAAGCATTATCATTTGAATGGCAGTTGGCCTGATACCTCGTGGAGCAGTTGCTTCTGTTGGATGACTAGTTTATAGGGTGAGTTGTGAAGTGCGCCATTATCCGTTTTATGGGATTCATATGAGTAGTGTATTCACGAAGCCCAATCAATATAATACACTCCTTTAAAGGTTAAAGACCCAAAATGTACTAATGAAGTTTAGTCTGATATTCTGAATGCTTGAAAGGATTTGGAGCCACATTTTCAAACTCATTCATAGCCATTGAACAAGGTAAAGATTAAAAGGTAGTGGACTCCAATTGAAAGGTGTCCACTCAATGAAATCGCTACCAAAGTTCAACTGCCAAATCTTTAGGGAGATTTATGTATTAAGAAGACTTTGCGTCGGGTATGCCAAGAGAGGGACCTCGTTAGGCAGCAATTCCATAGGATAAGCGTCAAATACTTAGAGTTGGGATTTACCCTGAGAGTTAAAGTTCGCATTAAAGTATGAGAATGTCTTGATCTCAAATCTTAAGCAGATGTAAGACATTCAACTTTAATGAAAAACGTTGTACAAAGAACAATGCTACTTCTCACAGCAGCGCAATATAATGTACCAAAGAGGTTTTGAACCGAGTATTGAAAAGAGGAAGAGCAGTTTGCTGATTTTCGTAGTCCTCTGACTGATTCGTTCAACTTCGTTTTGCGGACTGGGTCCAGGCAGTGGCGAAATACTGGCTTGAATCCTATGGTAGGGCACAGTTTGTGCTCTTCCTCAAGAGTCCACATATACGCCATTCTTATGATTGTTGCCGATTGTTACTGAAGAAATGGAAACTATACTCTATGGTAAAAGAGAATAACGAAGAACTTCCCAGCTACTTATTATAATTGTCAGGCAATCCAATTTCTGTTACTCTTGATTTTCATCTCAATCCACTGGAATCACCATTCGATTTCAAGGATACTGTGGAATCCATCAGGCTCGCTGTTTCATGAAAGGAATACTCTGCCATGATTTCCAAGCTCGGCGTGTATTAATAATACACAGAACTTAAGCTTAGATAAGAGAGCGGCGGAGTATACCGTCAATCCAACATGGTGTTTTTAGTCGTCATCCCAGGCCCATAATGTGATAAGTAATCTATCTCAATTGCGTTAACCATTCTACTGTCACCAAATGTTGCAACAGAAAATGCAGCTACAAGGAGAACCAGTCACACAGAACGATGAACCCTTAGCCGTCGAGCAATGGATAGGAAAGTTAGTCAATTATGATCCCCCAATACTAGAACTAAGGTTTCCGGTTCGGATATAAGCAAGGTAGTCCAATTCCGCATCCCACACTTGCAACCTTTTATAGGCGCAGCATTAATTAATGGCTACTGATTTAGCTCGGTTCTTTCGGGGTCCTTTATGAACAATTGCTTTGAACAAGTGAGAGGAAGTTCTGCGGCTGGACAGCTTGAGGTAAGTGGCTTGAGACCCTGTGGTTCAAAAAATAATCAAACAATTCGACAGCAGAAGACAATAGTGTCAACGCTAGCTGTAAATACCAACGTGAACACAACAAACTAAGGTTAGTACCAGTACTTCTACGGTGCACTACAGCGATTGACGACTTGTGAACAGGCCCAGGGCAGGGAGTTTAATAGTATATCATTACAGTAGCTTGCATTTGCAGTATCTTTTATCCTTTTATAGTTTTGACGTGGGCTGAGTTTGCCTATTCCGGGAGGCTTATACCGTGACATTGTCGTGGTTCATGCAAGATCGTCGCTCTCTCAGCTCTAACGTTGCCTCAAAACAGTTCCATGGATCTATCTGGAACGACATTGAGTTTTAGCAACGGTCGTCCAATCACAGACAAACACTCGTGTAAACTGCATTTTATTGTTGAACTGTATATAAACTGCATGCCCAGCCAACGTCCTTCAGCTCGCATTGCATTTGGTAAACCTTCTTGGCTTCTCTTTGATTGACATCTCCAATGATTTTCAGACAACATCTAACGGTTTCTCTTTTGGTGCACGGCGCAATATCGTCTGTCATCGAAGTTGGAAAGCGAAATGATGACACAATCAGCCTCCCTCTTACATTTACGAATGGTTTCTGGGTGGCAGAAGTCGCCGCTGGCAGTAACAACCAAAAGCTTCATCTTGGCATTGACACAGGGTCTGCAGATACTTGGCTCATGACCGCAAACAACCCGTACTGCAATAACACCAACACAAAGTCAAAAAGAGATGAGACGAGTGATCAGAGATCCGAGCTTAGTGAGTTGATCCAAGAATATCTTCAAGGTCAGAATGTTGGCGACTTGGCTACTTTGTGGACGTACGATTCGAACCAGAGTGTTATAGCTTGTGATTCGACGTATGACCCGCATAGCTCCTCGTCGTTTAATTCAAACAATTCTGAATTCTTCGTGACTTACGCTGGCTACTTTGCTTATGGGGAGTTTGCCACCGAAACGCTTACCTTGGGTGGAAAGGCAGTGCAGGACGTCCCCATAGGTCTCGGATTTCAGTCCGATTTAAGTTTTGGCCTTATGGGTATAGGTCCACCTGATGCAGCAGTCGGATTCCAGAGGTATGGGATTTCAGTGTACCAAACTCTTCCGGAAAAATTACTCAGCAGCGGAACCATAGGTTCAAATCAAATATCTATTGACGTGGACTTGGATTCAGGAGAGGGAACGGTGTTATTTGGGGGTTCAGACAGCTCCAAGATTGATGGAAGCACTCTGAGTTTAGATATGGTCTTAACCAACGGGAAGGCTGATCGACTTGCTGTTGGAGCCACTGCATCAGTTAGTGTTAATGGAAAAAAAACAAGTATTATTGACACTGCCATTTCGTTTACCTTGGATATCGGAGCACAAGGAGTGTACTTGCCTTCAGATGCGGTCGATTCGTTCTACTCCCACATACCGGACGCCGTCTACGAGGATGGATATTACATTCCTTGCGACCTGATTAACGATTATCTGGTGATCGTTAGCATGGGAAAGCTTGATATTGAAATTCCTCTTGGTGCCCTAAATCTAACAGGTGGAGTCGAAAATGGCACCCAGTATTGTGTATCGGCAGTTCAAAGCTCTGATGCTACGCTTGGTGTCTCAATCGTGGGTAGTGTATTCTTCAGTCAGACATATGTCACTATCGACTATGATAACAGTAAAGTGCAGGTTAGCAAAGTGAAGAGAGATTCGACAACCACAACAACAAACAGCCCAACCTCAACCTCTTCCGGATCAAGTTCTGCAAGCCCGAGTTCGACTTCAACTGCCAAATCTTCAGCAGCAGTCGCAAGTGCCCCTTCCAGTCCTATTGTTTGGATTCTTTCTACCATTGCTATCCTTGTGTTTACTCATATCGCATAATGTATCTCAATATATATTCCAACAAATCAAATCGTAATCTTTGAGTCTCGATTTTCCATCTTTTGAATCATGAAATGTTAGTCCAGTTCTTTATGCAACACAATCGTGGTTGGCTCTCAATTGTGGAAAATGAAGGAAAATAACATCCTACGTGATACTACTATATACCATTATGGTTTGTAGCAAATGCCGTTCATTAAACGACTCGTGGATCCACTAGTCTGGATTAACTGAAACTGCAGATACTCAGATAAAGCAGCGGTGGGGACCGTTTTTCAATTTTTTCTTTTTCTAAGCTTTTGTAATGGAACGAGGCAAACTACTTCATCTGCTCGTCGAGTTGCGAGAAGCACTACTGAGCGACAATTTGGAAAGAGATTACGTTGATAAACTTTTGCTTGGTGATTCTCATTTACCTGTGTTCTCACGAAATATTGCTTCATGGTTGACTTTCTTTGTTACTCGGCAAAAGGAAATACCTTCTTCATTATTTGATCACGGATTCAGCAGCCTCGTTGTGAACTTGATACTTTGTTTGCCGCCCTTGTGCAGTTTAGAGGCCGAAGATGAGTTAGCAATTCTAGATATCTGCAGTCTGGTCTCAGTAACCAGTAAAGTATTGACTTTAGCCCAGAGAAGAAGCATAGCAGAATCAGAAGACGTTGCATTAACCTTCTGGGATAGCATAGAATATGAGAGCAGCAAGGAAATTGTCAAGATGTACAAAGCTACCGTGTACAGCTTGATTCAAGGAAATGAAAACTACAAAAAGTGGCTTATCAGAGATTCACCTCTCAGTCAGATAATTGAATCTTTCGTAGAGAATGCTGTCCCCACAGATTACGGAATAAATCGACTTCCATTCTCAATTGAGTTTGTCACGAACGTATTCAAATCCGGAGGAAACACGATAGAGTGCACGGAATGGTCCGCCCGCTTCGTTAAAATCTTGAAGAGCTACTTGTGTGCCACTCATAATCAGGTCACGTATACAGAGGAAATTGTTGTCAAAGTAATGCAATTTTATGAAGTTGGGTATGCATCGAGTGGTGTGGCTGTTTACTTGAATGATGTTTTAAAGTTGCCAAGTATCTTGAACGAATTTCTCATCCAACTGTGTTCAAAAAAATTAGAAGACACTGCTATAAGAGTCTTAGAATTTTCTTCGGAATGAGAAATCAATTCGGTAGAGTTCAATTGAGCAATTATTATTGAGTAAGTGAATCATGTTGTCTGTAGTGACAATAACGTCGATCAAGTAACAGATCACAGGATTAACCACTGCTGGCGGCTCTCTTTTGAATGCACAGTTCGTTTATCCCAACATTACTGCCAGATTGAATTCTCCTAATAATAATAATAATAACATCTTATTAAGGGTATATACTCTGCCAACACGGGAGCATCACCTGAGGAGCGTCCTGCTACTGGGCCTATGTAGTGCATCCATTGCAAGGCAAATCTGTTGTGGGGAGAAACCTTCTTGGGGAAAAAAGCCTTTTACTTTGTCTTTCGATATCACAGGTCCGAGGTTTCACCCCTCGGCTTACGATTTGTTCTTGAGTGTGTCTGTCGTATATACAGACAACCTTGCACCGGCAAGCAAGTATCTAATTAGTTCGTTAGAATTA
This sequence comes from Saccharomycopsis guyanensis, assembly GCA_030578595.1. Classification (NCBI taxonomy): domain Eukaryota; kingdom Fungi; phylum Ascomycota; class Saccharomycetes; order Ascoideales; family Saccharomycopsidaceae; genus Saccharomycopsis; species Saccharomycopsis guyanensis. Next base: position 389,870 of record JAJMSQ010000014.1, read on the forward strand.
TTCTAGAACCCAATTCTTACATTCATTATATTTAGACTTGTATAATGCTCTCTATGCTGCTCCCTATGCTGTATGCTCCCTATGCTGTATGCTCTATATGCTGTTCACCGTAACTTCAACTTCTTCGCCTTGCTTTTCCCCGTTGTCTTGGACTTCGTGGCGGCAGTGCTTGTCGCGTGTGCACTTGATGTATGACTCGACGTGGTCGAACTGACGTGGATACTACTCGACGCACTCGACGCACTCGACGGATCAAATGGATTCTGCTTCCCGCTGACAAGATACTTCCCGGTGTACTTTGCAGCCACGCTGGGGTTCGGCCGCGGTCTCGCAGACTCCTGCAGCAAAATAGCAGCGAGCTCCTTGTCGGTAACACTGTCAACCAACTCGGAATTTCTCAAAGTACGGGCCGCCGAACTGGAAGCGGCTCTCTTACTAGCCTTCGACGCCTCCCGCTTGTTCTTGCTCGTCTTCGTAGCAGAGGCCCTCGCCTTCTTCTCGTGTTCTAGGTACGCAGCAATGTCCTCTGCGTCCCCTTTGGTCTTCGGTAGTGGTGCGAGCCCCACCGTCAGATCGTCCCAGTTGACATACGTGTACACGTACTTGAGGAATGAGTATCCCAAGGTCATCTGAGGCGCTGTGTTTGTCGAGTCCTTTTCTGAATCCTCGGCCGAAAGTTGTCGGAACTTCAAGAAGCAGTAGTCTGTCTTTTTCCCGACAAAGTATGCTAGGGGCACCGAGATGGTAGTGGCCTCGAACACAAAATCAAAGTTTCCTAGGTCGTAAGGATCTTCATCGCAATCGATACGAATAATCCCGTCCACCACCTTATACTTTTCAGAAAAGAACTTGAACAACGTTGGCTCGACGTAGTTCATCGCCGCACCACTATCAAGTAGAACGTGTGCACCCTGAACATACTCGGTATCCTTATCACGCATTTCACGAAGGTACACTTCAGGAAAGTCTGCTGAAAGCGAGCGCGCCGTCTTGAGAGTTCCGGCAACAGACTTGTCATAACCACCAAAAGTAAGACTGGGCCGCCGTTTTCCACTAGGTAGAAGAGTGAACGAGTACGATCTGCTGTCAATTATCCCTTTCAGCTTCAACTCGTCAAGCACAGTGCTGTGCTCAAATGTGTTGCCAGGATGGTACCCCTCGAGACGACTTGTAGTCGTCGTTGGGGACGCTAGCCCAAAGATTCCCGAAAACATGTCCTCAGTGTCGGTGGCATATCCAAATACAAGCTCCTCTAGCTTGTGGCCCCCAACCGTCACAGTATCATTGGAATAGGCGCCTTTAGCACGGCCCTTGGCGTACTCGACATCGAAAGCTTGTGAAAAGCACTTGTCGTTAAAAGATGTAGACTTTTTTGCGTCAAACTCCATGACGCTTTTAGGGAATATATCATTCTTTATGGCGCCGGGGCCAGGGACCCACAAATCACTAGATCCGGTGTCCATCAACACATAGACTTGCTGATTCTTAGATCCAAACTGAAAACGCACATAGGGAGACCAACCATTATCTGTGATTGGAAGCGAGAACATTTTGCTTGAAGTCAGTCCTGCTTGAGGAACAGCGTCTGGCCCGGGCATAGGCATCGCATGGCCACCGAGGGCCGCCGCTAGCACTAAGAGAAGATTCATAAGTTTGGCATGCTCTCGGTGTTCTCTCCGGCCACTGTTATATACTACCCCCTCATAATAACGTGTTGCAGGTGAACACGATCCCAGAGAATGGATCGCACGCTTCATGCATATCAAACGCAAAGAAAAATTATGTGTCTTGGCTGTGCAGCCAGATTTTGGGGTTCCATGGTCTATTCGCGGGTCTGGAATACTCTATGGCATCTGACTGATGGGCTGCTTTCGATGACAAAGGCTCCCTGGGAAACATTCTAAGTCAGTAATGCGATCTCGAAAGGTGCAATTCAGGGCGTTTGGCCCTTGCAGCCTGCATATTCTCTCGCTTCCATCTTTCTATGACTTGGGCTTGGTATCTAACAATGGGCGATCGCTTTTATTCGTCTCGCTTCTAAGGGCCCTGACACGCTCCGATTGAGTGCTTCAGCTATCGAGGTCGGATTGAGTCACTTGTTCAGGACAGTTGTGCCTTGTCAAGCGTTTAAGCCGTGGCTGTTGCCTCCGCTGAGAGTGCTTGCAGAAGCCTCCAGCGGACTACCCACTCTGTTAATAAACGGTCAGATCCAAGACACTCAAACCGCAAATATTGTATCCTACTACACAAAATGGAGATGTCGCCAGTACGTGAAACATTGACTAAACAAATATTATGTCCTACCTCAGGGTACTATCGCTCTTTGCATTAGATTGCGGCAGATCACAGAGACATCGCTGCAGATCTCAAGCCCGAACGACGCTCTAAGCGGTGCTAAGTTGGTCGGTCTACACGTACGAAGATGGTTGAACGGTGTAACTTTGGTCTATAAACAACAGATGATATGTAAATGCAGATCCTTTGTGTACTAATGCGATCGGTGACAATCAATACTCAAGCAGATAAGCGCTCGCCACAGACGAAAAAGGTGGTAGCTCAGGCGACAAGTCTGTATAAGCCGGTCCTCCCGTGTCAGCAGGTGTCTGGGTGGTAGATTTGGTGAGCGACGGCTGAGGATAGCATTCAGGTAAAACCAGCATGCAAGAAAAATCAAGTGGATCGCAGGAAGGTAAGACTGAGACGCAATGAGTTGCAAAAGCAAGACCACCTAAAGCGGCGACTGTAGTGACACCCCGAGGCAAAATCGGAGCCGACAAAGTGGTGGTAGACGTCGAAGAGGTTGCAGCCATCGCATGACTAAGAAAAGGAACTAAGAAGATAAGCTTGAGAGGGGTCATTATGGGTGTTGAAGATACGAAACTATTGAAAATTCAGCTCTTATATACCTAGATCCCAGCGTTTACGCCCAAGGAGGGTTCGCATCCTCTGACGCCATGCCCTTGGCAATCCTCCAATCTGAGATATCCTCGGAGTACTGAAGCACGGCTGCTACACTTGACATGCAGCAAGGCGCAGGGAGCATTTGTCTGTCGCGGAGTTGAAAACGGGACTGAGACCCTGTGCTTCAGGATGGATAAGAGCCATGGGTAAGTTAGGTCCGTGTCGGAGGTGAGCCTTACAGCTCTATGGCCTCCCAAAAAAATCGTGCCTGCGGGCCGATCCGTCCAGACGGACGCATAGTAAGATCCGGACGGAAAAAATCGATCCAGTGGATGCCTTGCATTCATCCAGACGCTTTTTCTCCGTGGCCATTGTCGGTAGAGAGTTGAAAGCAGTGGGAATCGGTTTATTCTCATCTGTTCTATAAGTATGACAATTTAGAGCTCGCAATTCAAAGGTTTTAAAATGGGCATTTCTCCAGAAGGCATAGCATGGAATCGGGATCTTAAAACGAGGGATGCGTTTGTTGGAAATATTGTGGAAAACCACAGGAGCCAAGGGAGTTTGATACTTTGCATACAGACTGTGTTAAAGACGGGGAATCGAAGTATTTTGTTAGTTTCCTAGTGGCACAATTACCGACCGAGATAGTGGTCGTGGGAGTGGCCAAGGCGCCAACGCGGTGGGTGCATGCCAGAAGCCGCCCAGCGCACGTGAGCCGCCCGTAACCCCGCCCAGAGAAGCCGCCTAGCAAGACAGCCGAGAGTCGCCGAGAGGAGCCAAGACGGTGGGTCGTTGCCATCAGTGCATGGCGGTGCATTAGCCGCGTAACCCCGCGTAACCCCGACCCGCCCAGCCAGTCGCTGACGTAAGCCACGAGCCGCCCGTAGCTCCGTCCAGCGACCCGCCCAGAGCCACCGCCAGAGCCGCCCAGCCAAGCCCCCAGTGTGTGCGACGAAGCGTGTAGCGCCCCCAGGGAGAGTAGGGATGTCGGGAGTTGTAGTGTGGGATAGTAGGGTGGGGATAAAGCCGTAGGGTGATTTTTAGAATAAAATAAGGAGGTTTAGAATTTTGTAAAGTGGTGTTTTTCCAGAAGACCCGACCACAGCCAATGGAATATTAAATTTAGTGTGGGAGAAACCACGAAAAGTAGGAAAATAAATATCTACGCTACGAATATAAAAATGGGCGTAATACCAAAATATACGTCGTACCAACCTCCACTGTAAATAATGAATTAAACGACGTCGTCGGGGGTGCTCCAGGCGGTACCGACGCCAGCGGTACCAACGCCACGGGCGCATGCGCGATATGGGCCGCGCTGAACACAAAACCCTGGGGGGGTTGCGTGTGTGGCGCGGTCGCAGACCGCCATCCGAGCGAGCGCAGCGGAGCGTATGTGGGGATGGGAAAGGAGGGTTCGAAACGAGGGGGGGGAGTCTTTTTCTTTTTTTTTCGCTGAGCGGCGTCCGGGTAACGGGGAGAAGGTCACGTGAGAGGATGTGTGGATGTGTGGATGTGTGGATGTGTGGATGTGTGGATGTGTGGATGTGTGGATGTGTGGATGTGTGGATGTGTGGATGTGTGGATGTGTGGATG